>JAPZDX010000007.1:2008711-2026781 GCA_029783625.1 Naso annulatus | reverse complement strand
TCATCCGTTAACGTAAACATTGAGTTCAAAACCTACACAAACTACAAGCCGAGCTTTACAAGAACCATTAACACACTCAGAGAACTGCGATTACCCACCGCATGCAAAACAAATTCCACTCTCATAATGTGTAGAACATTGTGCAGAATGTTTTAGTGTGCAGGTGGTGAGATGTTCCAGGATTGCAGATTTCTTGCAGCTTTGGGGCACGTTGCTTCATGTGAGCTTTCATGTTGGGTACAGGGAGTCTAAATGCATCATTGTGTTGGCAAGTCAGACCATGAAACTGTCCTGCCTCAGTAGAGACTCATCACTTCCACTCCACTGGCTGCAGGGACAGACGATGTGACCAGTCTGCAGACACACACACAGGTCCCTCAGAGGATGGAGGGGTGTGTGTTTGGTGTTTTTTCTGCTACAGCACACACGTCTTCTCTGCAAATCACAAGTGATATGTTTTTTTTGTTTGTAATTTAAAACAAAAGAAATAAGAGTAGCCTCCATCTTTGCTTCGATGTATCAGAACACTGCGAGCTCTCTGTTTACGTTGATGGAGAAAACTTGTCTCCATACAGCCAATCAGATGAATTTCAAACCATATTTGCACAAAACAATACATTGATATTTCTAACACAGGCAGACATGCACGCTGCGAAAAAAGCCACACAGCAGCCTGAAACACAAACTCAGACCTCAAACCAAGACTTTGAACAAGTGGAGCAAAAATCATTTGAAAGGAAACATAATCACAAAACCCGATAAATGTTCCCAGCAACAGCTGAACATCAAGCTGTCAGTGAGACCATGTGACTTCCGGTTGAACCATGTAGTGGAGAGACACGTTGTGTATGATTCCTGCAAAACTCCGTCGGTTTTTCTGCTTTTTTCGACCACTGTTTTGGAAGTCATGGGTCACATAAAGTCCTGCCAAAATAATTCTGCCTAAATGTTTATTTTACATAAAGATTGTAGATTGAACAGGAATTAGGTTTTATTTGGTTAATTTGTTAATTCATTTATGAGTGCATGAACACACCCAGTAAAGGGAAATCACTTCAAAGGACCAAGTTTACCTACGGGTATAAATAAAGTAACCCGAAAGGACAGAAACTGTTCAACCAGAAAAATTTTGCAAAAGGCTGTTTTCAAAATAAAAGCACAGCTGCTTTGCTGGAAACCAACAGTTGAACATTTTCTCTAAGAATCGGAGCAAAGAAAACCCACAGGAAGTGTGACTGATCCCTGATGAACACTGGTTTAGACGAGTGTCTCACCTGCAGCTCCTGTGTGCTGCCGCTCTGCTCCATCTCTGACAGGAGACCGTCTGCAGCCTCCAGCCAAACCCGGATGCCCTGCAGCTCATCCCGGACCTTTTCTCTCTCCTCCAGCTCAATCCTGGCTGCCTCCAAACCCTCCCTGCTCCTCTGCTTCACACTGTGAAAACACACAAACACACACAACAGTAAAACAACTTCAGTCTCTTACCTCCACTGTGAAAAAGCTACAGATTGCAGTGAGAGCAGCCTCCACCATCACAGTCAGAACACAGAGCCTCACTGCAGTTGAACTGCAGTCAGTGTAAATGTACTGAAATAGTGTCCAGCCTCAGAGGCACGGCAGTCTGTGTGCGACTCACTTCACCCTGAGTGCTTATCCAGGCGTAGGAGGGCTTTTTTGTCACCAGTCAAATACAGGAGCTGAATCATAAAAATTGATTTCACAGCTATACAAAGAAAGCTTATTAACAAGAAAAGCACAGAAAAATATTGAGACATCGAATTTACACAAATGTCTTCACACGGATTTTTGTCTTGGACAATCATACAGAAATGTTGTTAGTATTTACACATTTTCTGACAGTTGGACTGCTGTTTAAACAAGATTAAAATGAAGATGATGAAACTTCCCCTTGATCAACAATCCACAGTGGAAACGTGAGGGAAACAGCTGAAGGATTGTAAACTGGGCTGTCAGTCTTCATCTACAGTAACGTAAATAAAGTCAAACACCACCTTACCTGCCGTATCTCGTCTGCATCGCCTGCAGCTGCTGACAGAGTGGAATGGGAGGAGCCTGCTCCAGGTGGGCGGGGACAGCCAGCAGCCTGGCAGTGCGCAGCTCCAGTGCGGACAGGGCTCGATGTTCACAGTCCAGTCTGTCCTGGTACAATTCCCAGGACTGCACCAGGTCCTGAAGCTCATCAGTGGGGGTCTTCAACCTGCAGGTATCAGGAAGCTCCGCCTCCACCTGCTCAAGGACGCTGGAGGCCTTCTTCACCTAAGAGAGGGGACCGCACATGAGCAGTGTCCTTATTCAGGAGCTGCATCGTTTGAATACCGCAGCCCATGAAGGCTCACGAAGGACATGCTTTCATCAGCCACAACGGCCGAAATGACACTTCTGCTGCATGAGACAATCCGCTCTACAGATCGCTTTCTGTTTTATTTTAGCAACCACTCCTCGCATCGCCACACACTGATCCTGTTGCTTAGTAACCATGACACAGCAGTTAACTTATGTGCACGTAAAGAAGGAGACAGAATTTTTTTTTTTTAGATATTTTTTGGGGGGCTTTTGTGTCTTTACTTTCAGAAAGGACAGCTGAAGAGTGGACAAGAAATGGGGGAGAGAGGGAATGACATGCAGCAAAGGGCCACAGGGTGGAATCGAACCTGAGCTGCTGCAGTGAGGACACAGCCTCTGCACATGGGGTGCCCGCTCTACTGACTGAGCTTCCAGGGTGCCCCAGGAGTATTTAAAAACATATCCTCTAACTGCTGCTGCTTCATCTGTTATTTTGCTTAAAAAAAAATAAAAACATTGCAATGAATCTTGGGATACGCTGGGCAGCGAAGGACCCACCCGTTGGATCCTTCACAACAGCGGATTTGTTGGCCACATTTGAAGGAGCCAATAAAATGGGAGAGCCTTCGTCATGTCGCTGTGATGCAGTCAGTCTGTGTTTACACCCGTGGTAGGATGAGGCCCCTGAAGCAAGACGCAGCTCACTGGTGTAGTCTCGCTAACACTCCACAGTAACAATAACACAGGCTAAAAGACTGTTATTAATAATAAATGAATGTGTGGGCAAAATTGTAAGATTTAACTCTTGTTTTAGTTTTAACGGAGTCTTTTACTCACGCTGTTGGTGATTTTGCTCCATTCTGCGATCCTTTGTTTGCTGCAAGCTGTCAGCTTTTGTGTGCAGCGAAGGAGTCTTGAAACCCGTTTCCAGACAGCGGTCACCTTGGCCACTCTGCCTCCACAGCAGCTCTGCTCTGAACACCACTCCTGCAGCTGCTGCAGACACATCTGCAGGGACTCCACCTCCTCAGAAAGATCCTGCACACGAGAGAGAGGGAGGACATCAATAAAACCACAGGTTCAAATTTAAAAAAGACAAAAATCAACCAATGCCACAAAAAATCTTCAACGATAAAAAGCTAAAAAAAATTTTCCTAAATACTTAACTGTTCTCACCATTTACAATAACTTTTACTGAAGTAGTGAAAAATGAATGTCCCGGAACAAAAAACCCTCAGAGAAAAAGTCTCATACATACTCTGAGTTTGGCTTGCTGGTCGGTGCATTCGGTGAGACAGGTCACCTTTTGACAGACGACCTGCGAGAGGCTGACCTCTGCGCTCATCATACTTTGGATGAATTCATCGTGGCACTTGATGTATTTTCTGTAATTTTCTGCACAGCTGAAATACAGAAAACATTCTGATCTCTTAATGTCCAGTCCGAAGAAAAAAACTCACATGCACAAATGTACATACTGTTTTTTTGTAAACGTCTTTGGAAGATGCTAAATGAATGTGAAATGCAATGAATGAGAGTTATTATTGTTTTTATCATCAAATCTGATCTTGGATTGGTGTAAAACAGTGTTTAGTAAACCAAAGAAATGTCTGTTCAGGATTGCTAGAATAATCTTTCTCTTTGCATGTAGGACCTTTCAGAGAAGTTTAGAAATCAGACTTTTGGCTGCAAGTGCATTACCTGCTAAGACACTCCAGTCGTATGCGGCCCTTTGCCTGGAGAGTGGACATCCTCACTAGGAGCTGGCTCAGAATATTCTCCTGGAGCTGCTCCACCTTCTGGGGGCACAGGTAAGGATGCATGGCAGCGTGGCCCTGGAGCTGCTCCACATGTTTTTGGAAGTGCTGCTGCAGAGAAGCCAAAGCATGCTCAGTCTCCTCCAGCCTCTCACAGCAGAGCCCAGCAGAGCCCTGCAGCGGCAGCACAGAGACCTCCGTGTCCCTCAGGAATTGTACGGCTTGTCTGGCAGCACATGTGTAGCTCCTCAAAGACTCTCTGGCCTGAGAGATATTCTCCTAAAATATAACAAACACAATCTCATAACTTTAATCAAAGAAGGAGAAAAGATCCAACGCTTTTGAAAATCACCTACAAACAAAAACGGTAAAATACAAGACCACTTGCCATTTGTGAGTCACATTCACTGAGGACTTCATTCTTCAAGTCCATTAGATGTTGGGATCTACTTCCCAGTCTGGCTCCCTTCTTTTGCTCTAGAAGCTCCAGTGCTCTCATTCTTGACTCTACCATCTTTTTCAAAGACAAGGTTTTTCTGTATTCATTTTTAATTGCGGTTTCATTTGGCTCCAGCATGGGGAGCTTCTGGAGCTCATTCTGGGTCTTCCAGAGGAAGGTCTGAGCAGCTTTCCTCTCTGAATCGAGGTCCATTTCCTTCAGCACGTTCCATTCGATGATGCTGAGGTTGTTGCAGAGTGTCATCTCCAAGGTGTCGAGGATCTCCTTGTTTTGTTTCAGTCTCCGTCCCTCTGCAGTCAGCTGTGAGGGGTAAAGGTCAGCAGAGACCATCTGGAGTTGGGAGTGAGTTTCCTCAGACAAATACTTTATCAGAGGAAACTGGATGAGGAGGGCCTGACAGAGTTTGTGCTTCTGCTTCAGCTCCCTGCTGTCACCTTTGGTCTGACGAACCTGCTCCTGAATGTTCTCCCTGAGGTCCTCCAAACACTGTCTCATATACAGGTACCTCTCATGCTCTCTGGATTTCATTTCCAGGACAGCCATTTTTCTGTGAAGTTCAGAAATGACTGAGTACAGTTCCTTCGTATTTTCCTGTGGAATCCACGGCTGCAGAAGGTCGACCTGGGATTTGTGCTCCAAAACCAAGCGTTTGAAAGGCTCCAAGGCTTGCAGGGACTCATTTGTGATGGGGTACCTGTGTCTACACAAATCTACTAACATCTGCTGGAGGCTCTTTTCAATAGAAACCAGGCTTTTCTTGCTTGAATCTACAGCCTGTGTGAGTTCGTCCAGCTCCTTCTTGTTGGTTTTCTCATAGCTGCTGATAGCTCTGATGTCATCCTGGAGGTTGGTAAGCTTGTTGAAAAGCTCACAGTTCTCTGTGATGCTGAGTTCAGAGCCAATGTCTCTGCTTTTCATGAAAAGAGCCTCACAGACAGCACTCTGCTTCTCGGCCTCAGCCAGGGTGTCTTGGGTCTGACGAACTCTGCAATCCAGTTCTGCAGGGCTGCTGAGCTCATCATCTGCCCTCTGTGACGCCTCTCTATGCAGATGAGCTACAACCCAGGTGTCTACATCAGCAATCTGCTCCGACAGCTTCTCTCTGGTCTGCAGTCCTGACTCTATGTCTCTCACAGCCTTAGCTAGCTTCTCAGTGGTTGACTTTGAGAGTTCTTCGAGGGATTCTAGAGAGGAGTTTACCATGGGCACCTCCTCAGCCTGGTCCAGCTCAGGAAGGAGCTCTGTCACCTCCTCCACCAGTATCTCCAGTTGGCCCTGTTTGGCTAAGACCTCAGACTGCAGTTTCTTCAGATCTCTGAGCTGTCGGTGAACCTCTTCAGGAAGGAGAGCCACTCTCTTCCTCCTGCCCTCTATGTCACTCTCTGTCTGCTTGGCCCAGGCAAGGCCATCCCTCATGACTACAATCATTTTCTCCATGATGGGGTTGCTGCTGCTCAGAATGTTGGAGGACACCAGTTCCTCTGTGTGGCAAAGCTGGTCTTTGACCCTCTGAAGCCCCTGCTGTATCTCTTTCGTTTCCTTTTCCCACCGTGAGCTGAGGATTTCCTCTGAAAGCTGCTGCATATGAAGGTGTTTTTGCTTGGCAGCTTTAACCTCAGCATTTGCCACCATCAACTCGTGAGCCTTGTTACAATTCCACTGAGTAACTGAGGAAGACTCGGCTTCCAAGTTTTTGCTGATTGTCTCTAAATGCTCCTGAAGACTTGACATCTCAGACAAAAGGTTGCTTGTTTCATAAGAATGAACATCTGCGTGATACAAGCTCTTCTCCACAGCTCTTTCAAGGCCTCTCCACTGCTGTTGTAACTTCCTCTGCTCTGTCTGTGTGGTTGCCTGGTCAGACCGGCTGAGGTGTGGGGATAACTTGGTATGTGTCGCCAGCATCTCCCCGAGAACGGTTCTGTTCTCCTCCATACGTCTCCGTAAGGAGTGCAGTTGCTCTGCCTCCTTGGAGCTGCTCTCCTCTGGGGACCTGGAAAAAAAAACAGGCAAGTTTAGAAGCATTTGCTTGACACTAACAGTGTTACAACAGGTTGTCGAAGATATGAGACACAGTGTTGAGATTTAAGATTTACGATCTATTCAAGGTTAATATGAAAATACTGCTGGCTCCCTGGTTTTGATTTCGACTTTCAATCTTCTGAGCTTGTGATGTTAGTTGGAACATAGAATGTTCTCTGTCAATGAGTATGATTAGACCTGAGAATGATAGTTAGTTTTTAGTTTAAATGAGCTAATGAGAATCCTGAAATATGAAATGAGACTAGTTGGACAACAATTTGCTCTACAGCATCTGAAATCAAGAATTTCCGTTCTGATAAAATGTAACAGTAAAAATTAACCAATAATTCACTCATTCTATGAAGTAGAAGTAGGTTAAATAATGCTACATTTTGTATTTTTAGTTCCATTTGACAGTGAGTGTAACCCTTAATTAAGAAATTATAAACAAACTCTAGATGACGACTTACATTCTAACAGCGTCCAGCTCTGCCATCAGTGTCTCCAGTGTCGTCTTGGCTGCTTGGGTCTGTCTGCAGTATTTTGTCACCACTTGCAGCAGCGCCTCTTTACTCTGGATGACAGCAGCTGCCTCCTGAACAGCAGTACACCACTGGTCCTCCATGAGCTCCAGAGCATCTCTGTTTTCAGCATCTACTTCTCTCAGCTGGGAGAGCAATGACAGCTGTGCCTGTGCAGCCTCTTGGCACTCCTGTACTCAGCAAGCCAAAAGAAACACACAGATGATCATTTAAAGCCTGTAATTTTTATGGATATGTAATGTTTATTCAGATTTTCTGATAATAACTACATACAGGTGAAGTGCTATAAGCGGTTTGATTCAACAGTTACAAACTGAAACGTGTATTTGTTTTAAGTATTTGCTTTAGGGATGGGTTTGTACAGAGAAGACCAATTCTGGAGCCACTTTGGAATTAATGTCTTTGTTTGCTGATGCCACAAATCATCTCCTAATGTCTCATGTCATGCAACCTGTCATTTGAATCACACCTGAGCCTCCTCCAGCTCCTGGGCCATGGCTGTCGGACTGATCTCCACTGGGAGGTTCTTGTAGCTCAGGACTTTGGACACCAGCCAGCTCAGACGATTGTCCAGATCAGTGGTGGATGTGATCAGAGCCTCTGGAGTATCCTCCATCGGTTTACCCTTACGACACAAAAACACAGAGCCTAGTTTAAGTGGAGAGCATTTGGAAGGATGTAAAAGAGACAAAAAAAACCCACAACATCCACTAAAACTGACACTACATGCTCATCATAACAGCATTCTTGACAAATATTACTTGAAATCAAAGCACCTACATGCACTGCAGGATGCAGCTACTTTAAACTTTGGCGACCCCTAGTGGTACTTTTAAAAGACTACACTGACACACAGTAATCATGGTACCTCGATGAGTTGACTGTTTGGTCCTGTGGCTGCAATTAGCTGTATTTCTGTGAAGATGCTCCCCATGGCAGTTTCTTCCGGTGACTCCAGAAGAAGTTTCGCAGTCTTCTCAGTCCTGGCACTTATTTCTGCTTGAGTTTTGTTCTCCTCAGGGAGAAATCCTTCCACCAAGGTGACATCATCCCAGACAGTGCCAGTGGAAGATTTCTGACCCACCTGCAATGATGTTGTGAAACCCTATCAGTCCTGTACACGTGCTCACATCATGAAGACAAACACCAATAACATGCAGCAAAAATTTAGGCGTTCTGTTTTATACAGTTTCAGTTGAGCTGAGAAAAGAACCATGTTGCTCTTGGGAAAAGAGGAAAACCCCGTTTAAACGTAAATTTTTCTCTGAAAGTCTACAAAGCCTTGCTATCGTTTGCTTGCCAGACAGTGATAACACATAGGAGCAAGCTCTTGTTCCAAGCCGTAGGCAATGAAACCTTTGGCAGCACGTCTCTGTATTATGTTCTTTGTTAGCATGTAATGCTAATGAAACATAGCTCTGTATTCCCTCTTGTTCAGATCTTCATGTAACGTTACCACCTTACAAACCTATGAAAAGTTTTTATGGAGGCCCTCGAGGTTCGTTGACCACTCAAACATGCTCTGTAATAGTATCGTCTTTCATAAGTAGAATACTGAGGAGAGGAACAGCTTGAACATTTTTTGAACATGGTTAGTTAAGAGTCATCTAAATGAATAAACTAAACATAGTATCCTCACTGTGAGCAGTTACAACAGGGATTTTAACTTCTCATAAGTAAGTGTGTCTGCAGATGAGTCTGCCTCAGTCTTACCTGTGGCCAGTCCGTGCTCTGAAGCCTCACTCCCTCAGTGGTGGTCGTGGTCACTGGGAGTGGAGTCTTTCCTATTTCTACCCTGATCATGGGTCCCATCATCTCTCCCTGAATTGTCTTTGCCTCCTTCTGATCTTCTTTGTCATCCTTTTTTGCATCTGTCGTGACTCTCTCTGTCTGGGCTCTGTGGGGCACGCTGGCTTCAGACAGGGATTCAGTAAAGCTGTCTTGCTCTTCTACGCTGGTCACCATTCTTGCAGAATCGTCGGGCTGAACTTCACTGGTAGTCACATGCCTGCTTTCTTCAGCTGTCTCAAACTGGACATTTGTTTGAATCTCTGGATCTGTTTCTATTGTGGTAGTTTTGTATTCATGTAAACTCTTATGGATCTCTTGTTTTGTATCAGACTCTTCATCCAGACTCTCGGGTGCATCATATTTATCATGTTGGGACACCTTTGCAAGGTTTTCTTTGACACTCTGATCCTTGACCTTTTTAGGTCTTTCATCTGTTCTTTGGCTCGGTTTCAACTCGTCTTGCTCAGGTTTCTTTGTAAATTCTGCCCCTGAATCATGAGCAGTTGTAAAAATGTCAGGGGCAGGACGGTAAGTATCACCTTTTTCTACCACATTCTTTTGCCTCTCAGCACTGACTTCAGGCATCTCTACCCTTATTGTCCCATGTGCAGCCTTCTTGGGGGGAACATCAGCTGTAGCCTTATCCTTGTTTTGTGGCATTTTTTCACACTCTGTGCTTGTTTGACTATCAACCCTTGGCTGCGTTTCTATCATGACAGAGATGGATCCCATCCCCACATCCAGCATACCACATGCTGACACTTCAAGATGTTCTCCTTGGACCTCATGTGCAGTTTTCGGGAGCTCCACATTAGTTTCAGTTAGACTTGGTTTTGCAATGTCTTGCTCATATATGTTTATTTCTATGTACTCTGTCTCTATCACATGTGGTTGCGATGCTTCAGTAGCAGGAGAGATGGGTTGAGCCGAGTTGCTTTGAGGCACATCATCTTGACCTTCAGTGCCGCTTTCTTGCACCTTTACTTCAGTCTTTTTAACTGCAGCTTTCTCTAGTGTAACATCGACAGGAGTAATGCCTTTGTCTTTTGGAATTCTGTCACTCTCACCACTTGTTTGAGCAGCATCTATCCTTGGTTCTTTTAATCTTCCAGCAGATGTGTTTTCATCCCCCTGACTGGTTGGTATATCCAGTTGTAGGATGCGTACTTCAGGCTCCACATGGATTTTCTCCCCTGAAAGAGATATTTTATCCTCTAGTACACTGTCAACGCAACCTTTTGACAAAGTAGGATCCTGTTCTTGGACACCGTGTCTCTTGACCACATCTGGTCTTTCCTGTGTGCTTTTTAGGAGACCAACTGCAGTCTCAGTTTGGCTTGGTTTCCCTTTATCTTGTGTAGGTAAGCAAATTTCTACAAATTTTGTCCTTGCCTCACCTGTAGGCAATACTTCAGAAGCAGAAGAAGGTGGGACAGAGTCTATTTGACTCACAATGTCCTGCTCTTTAGCATAGCGTTCTAGCACTTCTACTGTTGTCCTCTCAGTTTTTTCCCTCTCTGGCTTAACTTCAGCAGCAGTTTTCTCTTTATTTTCCAGCACTCTTTCCCTCTGGATACTTGTTTGAACAGTATCAATACTTTCCGCTCTTGTGTCAGATGTGTTTTCCTCCACTGGACTGGTCTGTATGTCCAGTTGAACAATGCGTACTTGAGGCTCCAAGCGGATTTCCTTCACTGACTTTTCATCAGGGCACTTGGGTGCACCATGCACATCGTGTGCCAACACTTTACCACGCTCTCTCTGGACATCATAATCTTTAACCTCTTTAGGTTTTTCTTGTGTGGTTTGCAAGGGCTTCAGCTGACTCACAGTTTCCTTTGGTTTCATTAAGTAATGCTCAGATGGGCCTTTTTCTGAAAATTCTGTCCCTGCCTTATGAGGCTGCACTGTTGCAAAGACAGCAGAGGTAGCTTGAGGGAAGTCACTTTCCAGCACAGTCTCTGCCTCTGGCTGATCTGCCTTTATCTCATATGTCTGGCTGAATCCTATCTCGGGTACATCAAGGACTAGATATCTTTTCTGAGTCTCAACTGTGTTTTTCAGTAACTTGTCGATGTAGTCTGCAACATTCATGTCAGTGGGCTCAGTGCAGAGAGGTAGTTGTGTTTCAGGCACTTTACTTGAGACTCTTTTGGAAGACTCGGTAATGGTTTGTTCCGCAGCCTCTTTAGATCTGTCTTCTGGCTCCTGCAACTCAGAACGTGGAGGTTTAGCCAAGGCTGAGATGGTTATGAGGGCAGACTCCAGAGGTTCAGCACAAGCAAAAGACTTTGCACTCTCATGTTCTTTCTTGGTTACGTCAGAATTTTTTTGGAGTGCAGAGGCTGTTTCTGAAGCAGTGGTAGTTTCCTCAGTTTTGAGCTCCCTCCTCATTGTTATGGCATAAAATTCTTCCACAGCAGTACCTTCAGTTTGCTGTCTCTTGGCTGGAGTCAAGGTCTTCTGTCTGTCAGGTTCTCTCTGATTTTGTTCAGGCCCCACATCAGGTGATCTACCGTGAGAAACTGTCTCAAAAGTTGTGGAAAGGTCACCTGTCTTTGGTTTTCTTGTGGTTGGAACAAGCTTTGTTTCCTCAGTAACAACATTTGAATTGTGGTCATCGGAAGTCACAGATGCTTTATGTTCAGGTTTTCTCCTTGTCTGAGGTTCCTCAGTGTCTGCAGGTTTAAGAGGTTCTGAGCTCTTTGACTTTCTCTTGGGTGGCTGAATCTTACATTGTTCTGCAACAGCAGTTTTAGCTTGACCTTGAACAAACTCTGGGGCTGTGAGATCATTAGTAGGTTCTTGTTTTGTTTCCTTACGTTTCACACCTGTAATAGTATCAGGGGGAGAAACTGACTGTGGAACTGGGGTCACCTGAAGACTCTTTGACTTCCTCTTGGTGTGTATAACTTCAGGAGTAGTAGTTACAGGGACAGTAGAGGATGGCTCTGAAACATCTAGAATAATGGTTGCTATATTTTTTGTTTCTTCAACAACAACAGTTTCAATTTGCACTCTGGAGCTCAATGAAGGTTTCTGACTACCAGACTCTTGCTTAGTCTCTACCACCTCTTCTGTAGCATCTTCTGAGTGGAGCTCTGGGCGCTTTGATCCTCGTTTGGTTGGAGAAAGCTTATTTTCCCTTACAACAGTTGGTTCTGTGTCCATCTGTGGAGTTGCAGAAGACTTCTGCCTGCCAGGTTCTCTCTCATTGTCATCAGGTTCCACTTGCTGCAAGGTTTTGGTAGGTTCGCCCCTCTTTGACTTTCTCCTGGTTGGTATGTACTTTGTTTCCTCTGTCATGAAACTTTCTGCATGCTCTCTCAAATTCAAAGTAGACTTTTGACTCTCAGGGTCGTCCATCATCTGAGCTTCCTGCTGGTCATCCTGTTTCTGAGGAAGTTTTGGACTCTTTGATTTTCGCTTGGGCGGTAAAACCACACTTCCTTCCAAAACAGTAGTTTCAGTCGGCTCTGGAACAAACTCTGAGGTTGCAGACTCTTCATGTTCCTTCATCAAACCTGCTGTTCTTTCAGCAGTTGACAGTGGCTCTGGAACCCTGGAATCATCAAGACTATCTGACTCCCTTCTGGTTAGTATGACCTCAGTTTCCTCAGCAGCAGCTTCAGTTTGCTCCTTGGATCTCAGTGAAGATACCAGGCCATAAGACTTTTCCATAGTCTGTGTTTTCTCCTTGTTTGAAAGTTCTGGGGAAAGTTTTGGCATTTTTGACTTTCTTTCGATTAGTGAGAGGTTACTTTGTTCTAAAGCAGCAGTTTCAACAGGTTGTGTCACTCCCTGTGTAGCTGAAGACGTCTTTCCAGTCTTAGGTTCCTCCTTAATTTCCTCAAGCTTTACAAAGTATTCAGAAGTTTGACTTTGAGTAGCGACTGGCTTTAAAGCAGTGGAGCTCTTTGATTCTTGCCTTTTCGGTGCCAACATAGGTTCCTCAGCTCCTGTTTCTGTCCGAGCAGACATCAGATTCTGTGCGGGTTCTGCCACGTCTTGACCATCTGACTCTTTACTGGTAGGTCCATGCTTAGCTTGCTCAACAGTGGGCTCAGCTTGCTCTTGGATGGATTCATCAATGGAGGATTTCAGAGTCCCGTGCATATTCTTGGTGAGTTCACCTGTGAGGGAGGTTGCCACAGGGCCAGTAGCGAATGGTTCTGATACATCTAGAAAAACACTGGCTGTATTCTTTGTTTCTTTCACAGCAGCAGTTCCTGTCAGATTTCTAGTTGACCCTTGAGTCGTAACATTTTTTACCATTTTAGGTTCCACATCAGTCTGAGTAGGTTCTGTTTCAGTGACCGAAGTCCTGGACTTTCTCCTGGATGGTACAGGTGTAGTTTTCTCAGTAACTCCGGGTGCAGATTGCTCAGCGACCTTTTGGATTAGTACAGGTTCTTCAGCCTTGTTTGTTGGTTCCATTCTGGGTTGATTCAAACCAGTACTTCTTATGTCTTCTATGACTACGGTCACAGTAGGTTTGAATGTTTTAGCCTCAGCTGAAACTGACATTTCAGCACCAGCAGACAAAGACTGTTCTGTAGAGGGAGCATTTTTCTGCAGTTTAGTTTCTTGGTTTTTTTCAGGTGAGCGCTTATTTTTTCGTGGTGGCACCACTAGTGATGTTTTTGCCTCCTGTAGGTTTCCATGAAGGACATCAGATGGTTTCTCTTTACTTTTTTCTTCAAGTTCCTTCAATGAAAGGTTAAAAACAGCATTAGCTTCTACAGAGTTAAAAGCCTCAAGAAAGGGTAAACATAAAACATTGTGACTGGTCAGGACTGTCCTGTAATAGCAAGTGAAAAGAAAGTAGTGTATAAATATTATTTGAAATTTTTTTCTTTTTTCTTTCTGATATAAGACATATAATTTATTGAACATGTTTTAAATACCTTTAATCTCTGGCTGAGGTAAGTCCTCTGTACATCTGCCTCTCTGAGTGTCTCTGAACCTTCTCTCTTCAGTTTCTCAAATAAGACTGGCATCAAAGAGTCTTTTAGAAATTGCTGGTGAGAAAGTGCCTCCTGCAGGCTGTCCTGCAACTTTGCACCTTCCACTAATTTCACCTATAACCAGAAAGAAAAAGACAATGTTCAAGTGTTTTTAATGATGAAAATTCTAAATGTTTGTGAGTGAAGCTTTGCCAAGTGAGCATAAATAAGCTACTAACAAAGGTTCAAACCAGATAAAATGCTACACTTCCTTCATATGTTCAACATCTTCCAACTAGATGCTCTTGAGCAAAAAACTAAGAACAGAAGAAGACCGGATGTACTAAGAACTTCTCAGGCGTATTTTACTACACAAAGGTTTACTAAAACAAAATTCTTACACTTCCTATCAAATCAATAAAAGTATTAAAAGACTGAAACCTGCACAGCAGACTTTGACTCTGATGGTTTACTGTGGTTCCATTCCTGCAGAGCATGAAGAGAGTCCATCAGACAGCGAGCTGTGTTAGTAGAGCAGGTACCCTGACGCTCACTCAGCCTGGACTTCAGACTGTAGAAAGAAAAAAAAAAAGATCATTTTACAAGGTGATGTATCCAGGATTTGTACCAATTGTGATTAAAAGGAGAACTTATTTCATTCTAAAACAACGTGCAAAGATTTGTCTGGAAAAACAAAAAACATTAGACACATGTGCGTCGTGCTGCTTAGTTTGAGAAAACAGGCTTTAGATGAGATGTAATCTTTGGCATTTCAAACAAGCTACAAATCAGGAGAACTCTGTGTTTCCGTGTCATTGTCAAGAGCAGCATGAACCACTCACACATGCTGCTGGTATGAAGGATAATAGGAATCTAAATTGAAAAACAGGGACACCAGCTGAGGATTTGTCATGTACAATTTGTAGATACACAGTTTAAAAGCCCCAGTTGATGCAGATGTTACTTCATATCATGTGAGTTTGGTTGGGTTTCCATGTTTATATCTTCAGTTAAACTAAAACAAATGAATAAACATAAAGTGATTCTGGCTGTTTAATGCACTGGCTAACAATCAGAGTCATAATTTATGACGTTAAGGGTGCTTTTTAAAGTACTTTTGCTTTTTACTTGTCATACGTATTGCAGTTGCCCTCAAAAAGTACAAGCACCAGGAGATACTACTCCGTCCTGATAGAGCACCTTGAACTTCATCTCTGATGCTCCTTTTATCTGTCGCAGCCTTAACCCGACATTTTGGAGTACAAAGGAAACGTAAACGATTCAGAACGCACCCTCAGTTTCACGTATTTTCCACTGTGCAGACGACCATGGGTCAGAATGGTCAGGAAAGTATGCTGGCTTGTTGTAGAACATCCTGGTACTTCTGGCATACTGCCTTTTACATACTATATTTAATCTTTTTCTGGCACACTACATAGTAGGGTAGTATGGGTATTGGAACACAGCCTAAGTGTTTTTGTTGTTGTTTATAAATTTTTGACGGCTCTCACACAACATAGAGGAAATGACATGAGTGGCGAAACATGTAACCTGTCATGTTGCTGGCACAATGACTCCACCACAGTGATTATTTCTGCTGGCAGCTCGTCAGTGGCCGGAGTAGCCTTTACTTCCTGGCTGAGGTCATGAACTTTGACTCCCAAATCTTCGAGTGACTTCTCACAGTTCTACCAGGAGACAGAAACCAAGATCACAGAAGTAATATCTGTTTATTGTGGAACTCAGGCTGGTCAGAAAATGTTTAGTGATTTGGGTAAATGAAGTAGTAAAAACCTGAAGGCTGTGCCAGTGCTGCTGAAGCTGAGCGATGTTGTTCTGTGGTTCACTGTAGCTGAGCGCCTGGTCCAGAGAGCGGAGCTCCCACTGCAGGGCTGCAGCTCTCTCCTTCAGCCCCTGAGCCCTCCTGGCCAGCTGACTGTCCAGTTCCCTGAGCCGTGTCTCACAGGCCGTCAAGCGCTCCTTCACCTCCTGCTTTGAGGTGGCGCAGAGATCGTGGAGATGACTGATCTCCATGGTCAGAGCATCCTGTCCTCCAGGGGTGCACAGGCTCAACAGATTGTCCCTGGCAGAGTCGAGCTCCTTCATCTCTCTCTGCTCCCTGTCGACTGTCTGGAGCAAAGCCTGCCATCAGGAGGGAAGAGGAGGACCGCATAATTAGAAAGCAGAAAGCACAGTTCCCCAACCCCATGAAGAACGTTGGACTATTTGTTTAGAGGTTGTTCAATCTTCAATATAATCAATATTAAAAAAGTCAAACATTTAGGGGTACTGCTGAGCTTCAGGAATGTCTACATGTGAAAGAACTCAACTCATGCACTGTAGACAGGCTACAACCACAAATACTCACTTTACCAGGCAGTTTAAATTTTTCCCAAATTAAATAACAGTTGTGAATACATTCTGCTTCATATATTTTTTAGTACAAATTAAAAGCTGAACACGCCAATACGGTCCAAACATGAATTTTGATGTCTTTGATGTCTTCCTCAAATGCCTGAAAAACTAAATGACGGTTGTGTGGTTGTGTTTTATTATCTGACCTTCAGAGTGTTGACGGTGCTGTGCAGAGCCTGTCTGTGTGCAGGCGGAGCTCCCAGGCCTTTAACCTGCTCCCTCAGCCAGTCCTGGGCTGCTTCATGCTGCTCCAGCAGCTGAGTGCACTGCCGCTCCGTCACGACGCCCTGCTCCAGGTTGGCTACTGCATCCTGAGGAAGAGGATGATGAAGGATCTTTATTGTCATCTACAGTTATACTGAGTACAGCACAGTGAAACTGGTTCCCTGCATTGAACCATCCATGAGGACCAGTGAGCCGCCATCGCACGGCACACAGGGACCAACATTCTGATGTATGTTCATTCAGTTTTTTCTTTCATTCAGATGATCTAAGAAGTAAATTATCAAAAAATTAATAATCAAGAAACTTGTGTTTTCCTTTGGTCTCACAGTGTGTCACGACGTTCAAAAAGTCAGTGTTGAACTTACAGCCAGCTCTTTCAGTAGAGTGGGAATGGACTCCTCCTTTGCTGTCCATGAAGGATCTGACCAGAATTGGTCCTGTGTGATGTCAAACAGCTCTGCAGCCTTGAGGGGGAGTACAGAGAGAACACGTTGAAACCTTATGTCCCGTCTGATTTCATGAGCAGTTTAACCTGGTGACGTTTATCTTGTTTAGTTTTAATCCCATTCTTTTTGCATTGAACTTTAGTTATGAAGGGACACAACATTAAAAATACTCTGAACTCATGTAGTTGAACACACTCTCCCGGGATATGTTCACCTGTGTGCGGATGTCTGAGAGGACTGGAGCCAAAGCTGTGGTCTGGTCCAGCAGGACTTGGCCCTTTTCCACCGCCTGCCTCCGCTCTCCCAGGCCCGGCCAGGGGAAGACGCGCGGCAGGTTGGACGTCTGCTGCTGAAGCTCCGACAAACGGGCCTCAGCTTTGCCTCGCTGATGCTGACAAGACGCCAGGCGCTTCACCAGACCCTTCAAATGTCTGATGGGTTAACAGCAGAAGAAAGATAAGATTACAGATAAGACTCACCATTAAATCAGTCAGTGATCACAGAATTTACAGTAGAATGTCTGGGACATTTTTTCAAGGTTGTGTTTGGCCTCAGCTGGATAAGCAGCTGCAGATAGCTGATCTGTGAGCTTGCACAGTGATGTTTATGTCTAAGAAAAATTCTCAAAAAGCTAGGAAGAGCTTCCTGGACCTCTGTGTCTGCTCAGCAGTCTGCAGGACTGTCCTCCACTGCTGCTCAGTGTCTTTGAGCGTCTGCCGAACCTCCAGCTTCTTGTCTCCCTCCAGGTCTTTCTGATCACACAGACTCTGTGCGCGTCTGTTCAGCTCTGTCACTTGAGCCTCACCGTTGGACTTGGATTTCAAAATGACCTGAAGACACAAATCATAAACAGTTTTTCATCTGATATTCAGTGTACTGTTCTGTAAAAGAGTCGTCATGTCATCATCATCATCATCATCATCATCATCATCATCAACCTTTATTTAGACTTTGGAGACACACTGAGGGTAAAGACCCTCTTTTTCAGTGCTGCCGAGATAACACACGGAGAAATTTACAAGTACAAAAATAAGTAGATAAAATAAATAAAAATACTTATCGCTGTAGATAAAAGAGTAGCACTTTGCAAGTACATAATTCATAACAAGTGCAATTAAAGATGACCAGAGTTGTTAACCGTGACTGAAAATGTTCCAAAGGG
>JAPZDX010000007.1:1988824-1999181 GCA_029783625.1 Naso annulatus | reverse complement strand
TAAAAGCACTTGGGAAATACTTTTAAAATAATGACATTTTTATAGGGGGGCTAATAATTTTGTCTTCAACTGTATATATATATATATATATATATATCGTCGTGGCCCTCTCCCCATTCATTTAGATAGAGCTCTGGTCTTGTTTGTCTGAAGCAGCTGCCCAAGAGCGCTGCCAAGATGGCGTCGAGTGGCGAGACTTGTCTGAAAGGACTGTGTTCAGCCCTTCAGCTGTAAAACTACCGAACAATCTCTGACAGGCAAACTCAGTATCCTCTTTAAAATCTCTTATTAAAACTCACATTTATTGCATGTTTTCTTCTTTATTGTTTGCAGTTGCGGTGATTTTAAATTGTAGATTTTTTTTCATATGCACTCGGTTTTATTACGTGCAGAGTACTCTGTGACGTGTTTTTGAGAGGTGCCATATCGATAAAGTGTTATTATTCTGATGTGAATGTGGTTCTGTGGACTGACCTTGGTGATGCTTCTCTGCAGGTTGTCCTTGCCCATGTAAGAGGCATGATCACTGATGGTCTGCTCTGCTCTCTGCAGGACGCTGCTCAGGTGACTGCGGCAGCTCTGGAACTTCTTCAGAAGCTCCAGCAGCTCGCTGCACTGCTTCTTCCTGCCAGAAGAAAAACAAAATAGAAGAAATTTCAGATGTCTTGTTTTCTCTTTGCCTGCAAACACTGCTTTCACCAACAGTGGCTACAAACATTGTCAACATTTCTCTGAGCACAGAAACAGAGCTGTAATATTATTAATATGAAGTGGTAATATTAAGTATTTTCAGCGGCAAACTGATCACGGTCGGTGTGTTCGTCAGCTGTACTGAGTCGCCAGCAGCCATTATTTCCATTTAATTTATTTGTTGGGTAATTTATTGAGTTTCTCAAGATGAACATAATCTGGTGTTTGTTTCTTTTCTTCGTGTTTCTGTATTTGTTTTTATTCACTTCACAAGTGATTGGCCTTTGGGTTTCATCAGAGCCCTGTTAGTCGGCTTTACCTGCTTCCACCTCTCACGACACAATGATGAACGTGACCTACCTGTCAGACAAAGCTCTCTGTGTCTCCTTCCACTGAGTCTCCAGCTCCTGTAAAGTGTTTTCTCCTCCTGCCTGTTTCTCTTGAAGTTCACGGACGTTCTTCAGCTCTGAGTGCTGAGCCTGCAGCTGAGCCTCCAAATCTGACAGAGCACGAAGTCTAAAAAGAGCACAGTGATTATCAAGGCACTTTCACTGTCAAGTCAATTCAACATAAAATATAACATAAAGCCCCAAAACACAGCGAAGTCGTCTTAAGACACTTTACATATAGAGTAGGTCTAGACCACACTCTGTAATTACATTGTTTTTGTTTCAATTTTTTTTAAAACCCAACAAGTGAAAGCAATAGCAATTTTTATTAAAAAAATAAAAATACATAAATAAACATGAGACAGCAGAGAATCTCCTAAATTCACAAAAAGAAACACAACATAAAAACAGCATAACAGACATTATTTGAGAAAATCAGGCCTCTAATTGCGATTTGCTTAATTAAGATATGTATGCATACACATACATATATGTGTGTATTCATATTCTAGGAAATATTTTATGTTCATGCTGTAAACAGCCTCTCATTGGCAGTGCAATCTTTCTAACGAGAAATTTTTGAAGAAAGGATTTTTCTTTTAAAGACTAATAGCGAAGGAAAAGTGCACACAAATTAGAAGAACAGGCAACATTCAGCAAGTGCATATTTTGAGCTTAGGTGAAACTGCATCAGCATAAAGACACACAACACTCACCTGTGCTGCACAGCAGGCATGGTGGGCTCCTTCAGGCCTTGCGCCTCGATCGTCTCCTGCAGGTTCCTCAGCTGGCCCAGCAGCGTCCTCGTCCTCAGACCCACAGATTTGCTCTGAGTCTCCCTCTGGACGCCTTTCTGCTGGCTGGCCAGCGCAATGTCAGCCTCCTCCAGCCTTCTCAGCAGGGCAGTCACCATGTCCAGGCAGGAGGCCGGGACGCCATCCCTGGTAACTGTCAGCCTGGCCCCCTGCAGCAGCAGATCCAGCTGAGGCGCCTTTTCTTTCAGGCTGTCGATGCTCTGCCTGATCAGAGCCAGCTTGGAGCGACAGTCCTGCAGTACCTGGGCATTGCTGCAGGGAGCGCCTTGGACTCCAGAGATGTCTTCGTCAACAGTACGCAATGACATGAGGAAGCGGTCGAGGGCGCGGCCGGCGGCTTCACTCTTGCGGACCTGCTGTCGAAGCTGATCCAGGCTGGTTCTGTGAGCCTCCACCTCGCGGGACAGAGGGAAGCAGTCTCTGGGGTCCAGATCACTGGACTCAGGGTCCAGACGGGAAACCTGGTCCAGCTCGTTCTGGATGTTGTCATCTAGTTCCTAATGCAAAAGGAGACAAAGAGTAGTTTGATGCAAATGGCTTTCATTCAAGTTTTTTCAGACTGACACCAAAACACTGAAACCACACATTTGATGTGCGGTGGGTTTACAGTCTTAACTCTGTTTCTTTACTGTAATTTCCAGTAGTTTTCCTCTGGTCTCCTTCATCCATTTCTTGATCACTCTGACTTTCTGACTGGGCTTTTTCTGCACGTTTCTGGTAAATGTGGGTCTCAGAGGAGTCAGACTGACAAAGTGAAACACAAAACACAGGAGCTCATGTCCGACCTTGATGTCTTTCAGGATGTTGCTGTTGGCCAATGAGAAGCCGGTGATGTCTTTGGGCTGCCTCAGGTAGCGATCCAGACGGTCGGTGAAGTCCACCATGTGGTTCTCTGTGGAGTCGATCTGTCTGAGGGCAGCGCCCAGTGAGCTGCCTCGCCTCTGAAGGTTGGACTGTTGGCTGCGCCATTGTTCCTGTAGCTCCGCCTTCTCCTGCTCCAGACCAGTGTTCCAGCTCAGCTGGGAACACTGTGAACACTGGTTTGCATACTCAGACCACAGAGACTCTGTCTCCTGCCTCAGGGACTAAGAATGAAGGAGTTCAAATGAGACGGATTCAGAGATGAATTTACCTTGTAAATGTACGAGAAGCACAGACGTCAGCTGCAGACACTGACACAACAGTCTGTAATTCGTTCACATTCAAATCTGTTTACACAAACACAAACAAACACAAACTTAGACCGTACCTGTGTTTCCTGGAGTCGTGTGTGAAGGCCATTCAGAGAGCCGCAGTCAGAGGGGACATCCGTGATGCTCTGTTCATTTTTAGCCAGTTGCGCTTGCAGAGTCCTCTTACAATTCTCATATCTGGAGAATGTTTCAAGGCAAAACAAAGAAAACTGACGTCCTAACTGGTCAGTACACTCAATGCTCTCATTGCTGCTTAGTAACTATTGTTTTTCAAAGGGGCTGTATCGTCGCAAGCATTTTTTGGCTTCTGATCCTGAACAATGTGTTATCTTGTGTTAATCTTTTTATTAAATGTGCTAATAAACTGAACAGCTAACTCATGTTTGCCATCAGAGGCCAGAACGAGATAAATTCAATGTACCTGTCTAAGGCCTCCTTTTTGGTGACCTGTTCCTCGACAGACGGCTGCTTTTCAACCTCCTTCCTCTCCACAGCGACTGTGTTCACTGCCGCTTGAAACACCTGAAAGCGAATAAATGAGCATGTTTTCTGTTATTTCAAACCTCTGCAGCTGCTCAGTGGACATCTTTAGAAGACAGTACAAATGGAAACGTGAACAGCTCTAATTGCTGAGTTAAAAGAGAACTGTGCTTCAGTGGGAGTGAGTCATACCTCAGCTGAGGTCTGAGGTTTGTCACTTGATCTTGAAGGTTCCTTCTGTGGGGTCAAATCCTCACTAAAGGCAACAGGAGTCCTGTGAGACAGAAATGAGGAAAACATATCTTAACCCTCTGCACAGGACAAAATCCAACCTCAAACAGCAAAAGGGGCGAATGTTAGATTCATGAAGGAGCTTCATCACCTAAAATCACAGACGCCATTATGACATTTCTAAATTAGAGGAGACAACAATGTCAAGAGAAAATGGTTATCTCGCCTCGAATCGGGAAGTGGTGCTTCTTGGTCTCCGCTGAACTGACGCTGGATGGCAGCCAGTCTCTTCTCACACTCCCTCAGCTGAGTCTGAGCCAGGCGGTGGGCATCCTCGGGGCTCAGGGTGTCACACAGCACTTTCAAGGCCTCGAGGCGCTGCCCTGCCTGAGCCAAGCTGCCCTCCGCTGAGATGCAGGCCTGCAGAGTGTTGACAGAGCCAACAGCACAGGCATGAGGCCACATGATTAATATTACTTAATTGAACCTACTTAATCAATTTTAAACAAAATAATTTTTACTTGCTTGTCCTGCACACTATAAATCCAGATATCGACAGACATACACAAGCTACACCGTACACAACAGCAACCCACCAATACACTGCGTGAGAAACACGAGAATGCTGTTTTTCTCTTCAGCTAATAATGAGATTTCCTCTGTACTGTTACTGTTTACAGTCTACATGCTGAGAATTGTATTGATCTCTTATGTTATGTGTGTTGTGTATGTTTACTGCATTTGTCTTTCGCGCCCAGCCAGTAAGAATAAAAAATATGAATAATAAAA
The DNA here is from genome assembly GCA_029783625.1 of Naso annulatus. Lineage (NCBI taxonomy): Eukaryota > Metazoa > Chordata > Actinopteri > Acanthuriformes > Acanthuridae > Naso > Naso annulatus. The sequence goes on along the minus strand of JAPZDX010000007.1, from coordinate 1,994,594 downwards.
ATAAATACCAAATTCCCAAATAGTATTATGTGATAATGTAAATGTAGTCGATCAAAAACAGCACCCTCTCAAAGAGCAACCAAAATGAGGTCAAAATGAGTCTCCTTTGAAGCAGAGAGGAAGGAGAGAAAAGGTTAGACAGGCGCGTCATGTAAGCTGGCAGCAAACCCATCCACCAAAGCACACCTGCTTACAGCTTAGCTCTAGTTTCAGCTACCTGAGCTTGGTTTTCTAATTGGAACCTTAAGTGCATCTCACACTGCAGGGCAGCTGTGTTAAAGTCTTTCCTCGTTACTTCAAAACGTAATTGCTGCAAAAAGCCTGAGATGTCAGCTCTCACAGCCTGGGAACAAAATACAATGAGTTCAAGAAAACCACAGTGACAGGTTAGACCACATCAATGAAAACAGTGCTGACAAAAGGCACAAAATGTCACAGATTTAGTTTGTAGTTGGCATAAAAAAGGAAATATCTGACACAACCAAACCTAAATGTGAAAAGGCTCATCAAACAAATGAGAACAATAAAAACTAAAAACATTAACACTAATATTCCACAGTATGTGAAGCCGTGTCCCACCTCCCACTGTGTCCTGACACACTGGGTGTAGAACTCCATGTCTCTGAGCTCCGAGGGGGTACAAAAGGCCTCCATGCCCTTGGCTGCTCTTAAGAACTCCTCCAACAACTCTGGGTCCAGGGTCCTCAGGGTCTCCTGATGGGGAAGAAACGTTTCACGTGACTGCAGCATGGCTTCTTCAAAATCAGTAAAAGAGAAGTTATAGTATTTTCTTTTTTTATGTTTGTTTCCCCCTTAAAAAGGACAACCTCTTATTTTTCAACCTGGGCCCTATTTCCCTCGTGTGTGTGTGTGAGACTAATGGGGACAACTTTTCCAGAAGTTGGTCAGTATTGAAGGAGGCCGATGCAGCTGTTAGCCGAAAGATAAGCTGGAACAGGATTCTAGGGGCAACTGCACACCATCAAAGTTCATCCACCAAAGTGTTTGTTCTTGCCACTGACCGCCTCAGATCGATTGTTTAAATATCCGAAACCAACATGGAAAGCATTTCTCTTACCCTTTGCTTGTTCTGGGCTGTATGCAACCAATCTCGTTCTAAAGTCTTGTTCTTGTGTATTGCAAGAAGAAAACAGAGTAGATATGAGTGTGTGAGAGTGGATCAGAGCAGAGCTGGTCTTTATGGAGTACAGCTGGGAGTTTTGTCTAATCAGTTTCAGTGTCATGGCTGAATATTTACCCAACTTTGAGAGTGTGGATAATTTCAATGGCTGCCCATAATTTTTTGAGCCCAAGTACACAGATGAGGAGCTCCCAAAATTTGAAGAGCGGACAATCACACTTCAAAACGTGATTTGGTTACATACAGCTCGGAACAAGTGAAGGGTGTAAGAAATGCTTTGCATGCTCTTGTCAGAGACTTATACTTTTGATCTGAGCCGGTCGGTGGCCAAAACAAGCATTTTAGTAAAAAACTTTGACGTGCCCCCAAGAATCCCGCTCTTCCTTGTTTCTCAGCTTCTGGTTGCATAGACTTGTCCCATCAGTCACAAGGGAAATAAGGCCCAGGGTGAAAAATACAGAAGTTCTATTTTATAGTCACATGACCAAGTTTTGTGTTTTGTCAAATGTAGTTTTCATTAACTGGTACACTGATTGATCTATTCAATCAACTGGCAATGAAGAGTACAAAACAGACCTCCAACTGTATGAAAATCTTATAGATTAAGGTTTATTTATTTAGGTTACTCGTTGAGTATAACATTACAATACAGAAGTGATTATCAGTGATTACATTCACCTCTTTGACTGTTGCTTGATTGGCCAAGATGCGTTTGTCTTCAAAGACATTAATGGTCTCCAAGATGTGCTCCTGCAGACAGTGCTTGGCCTCTTCAAAGCCATTTCTAGCCAAAGCCTGGGCCTTGGCGTAAGCCTCTGTGTAGGCCTGGGGAGGTGCCTGGGCCAGGGCCGGAGGTGTGATGCACAGGTCTGGTGACTCAGCCGGAGACCGTGGCAGCACATTGACCTGGGAGAGGAAAGCAGTTTGGGGTTGTTGATGCTTAGGTTGCGAAGGAGACTGAGTTTGAGGTTTTGACAGTAGAAGAGGTTCAGTCTGAGGTCTGGCCTGTGGGGGTGATTGAACCTTGGCTTGTGGTGCCATCTGGGCCTTGGGTAGGGGTGGTGACTGAGCCTGAAGTTGAGGCTGCTGTTTGGGTTGTGGCAGTGATGGGGCCTTCGCTTGTGTTAGTGACTGAACCGTGGGTTGAGCTGGTGACTGATCATCAGGTAGTTGTGAAGTTGGGGTCTGCAATTTTGGTAGTGGTGGTAATTCTGCCTTGATTGGTGACTGAGCCACAGGTTGGTGTGGCAGCTGGGTCTTGGGTGTTGGTTCTGACGGTGATTCCACCTTGGGTTGGGTTGGTGACTGAACCATAGGCTGAGACGGTGATTGAATCCCTGGTTGTGGTGCCAATTGGACCGAGAGTTTGGGTTGTGGCAGTGACTGAATCTTTGCTTGTGGTGGGAGTTGGGCCTGATGCTTAGGTCGGTAGGCAGGCTGCTGGAACTGAAGGTTGAGCTGAGGCTGCTGAATCTGGGTCTGGGGCTTTACATGTATCAATGGCTGTGTCTGAATGTGCATTTGGGACTGGGCCTGCAGCTGAGGTTGGAGCTGGGGATGTGAGGGAAGCTGAGGCTGGACTTGGTGTGGTGGTTGCGACTGAGGAGATATTGGAGCTTGCATTGGAGTTTGATGCTGAGTTTGATGCCGATTCTGTGAATATTGCTGAGAAAGAGGTCGGGAAGGCTGTGCCTGTTGAGGCAGGGCCTGAACCCAAGTCTGTTGCTGAACTTGGCCTTGTTGTGTCTGTACATGATACATATCATAAGCTGTCATCTGAGGTTGCTGTTGCATGGAACTTTGGGGTCCCATCGTCACTTCGGGTTGTGTTTGAGCCCATGGTTGAGTTTGTGGTTGCATCTCAGGCTGAGTATATGATGGCCCCATGTGAGCATATCCGGGGGGCCCTACTTGATATCCTGACTGGGAGCCAGCTTGGGGCCACTGCAGTGGTGCCGGAACTGCTGGATAAGCCTGAGACTGTGGAGCTTGAGCTATTTGCGGAGCATATTGTTGGGGAACTGAATGGCCTATCTGGGCGATGGCCTGGTTTTGTGACTCTTGTTTGGGTGTCCACTGCTGAGACAGTGACTGACCCTGGGGATAACCTGGAGAGTAACGAGAAGGTTGTGCTGTAGCCTGTGGATGTAAGACAGGCATTGGCAATGATTCTCTGACTTGAGTCCAAGCGTGGATTTGGCCGTAGGAAATATGGCCTGGATCCTGGACTGCTGACTGAGCATGTGTGGAATGCTGAGTCGTGGGTAGAGAAAGACCCTGGGGCTGGGCTACATGGTGAGCTAGAGTTTGTTGAGTTGCAGGCTGGGCGTGACTTGGCTGAGTCATTGGCTGTGCATGAGTTTGAGCTTGGCCCATGAACTGAGCATGTGTTTGAGCCTGGCTCACTGATTGGGGATTGACCTGAGACTGTGTCTTCGGTTGAGGAGGGGTTCGAAACTGCACCATGGACTGAGTGTAGGTTTGAGAATGGGGCATTGAGTGAGCATCGGTTTGAATCTGGGTATGTGCAGGTGGCTTAGGGGAGGGGGGTCTAACAGGAGCCCATGACTGTGGATGACTACGAAGCTGAATGTGAGATTGCACAGGAGGCTGATTTTGGCCTGCCACTGGAGCCTGCAATGGGGAAGAAGGTCTTAGTTGAGCCCGTGTCTGCACCTGAGCTACAGCTGGGCCATGGGCTTGACCCTGAGGCTGCACAGATCGTTGAGGTCCAGCTGGGACACATGTCCGGGACTGAGTCTTCACCTGGGACTGACTCTGTAGATGTGTCTGTGACTGGGTCAATGATTGTGTCTCCATGGGGCCACAGGGCTGTTGAGGAACTTGTGTCTGTGACTGATCTTGGTTCACTGTGGTTTGGGACTTGGTTTTCAGTGGTTGCTGACTGTCTGAGGTAGTGTGAGACACACTTTTGGACTGCTCTTGCATTTGGACTGCCCCCTGAGATTTTGAATAAACCATAATTTGGGGTTGTGACTTTTTCTGGCTCTTTGTTTGTGGGCGATGCTGAGTAGAAGTTATACTCAGGGTCTTGGTGTCTGAATCTGGTAGTGCCTGTCTTATTTTAGGCAGTGTTTGCTGTTGTTGTTTTTGTTGTTGCTGCTGCAGCAACTTTTCCTGTTTCTGCTGTTTCGCAATGTGCTGTAGCTGTTGTTGTTTCTCTTTTTGTTTTTGTTGTTGCTGATGTGACAGTTGTTCTTGTTGCTGCTCCTGATTTTGAATTTGCTGTGCTTGTTTTTGTTGCTCTTTTTGCGGTTTTCTTGGCTGTCCAGATATCTTTTCGTGAGCCTCCTGATGCAGCACGGCAGTTGCTGTATGCTGTGAAACAACCTGAAATGATGCCTTTGTTTCTTTGTCTGACTGCATCTGTGTCTGTCTGGTCTTAATAGTTTCCTGAGTGGAATCCTGTTCTGGATCTGGAACGGGAGTTTTATGTTCTCCTGAAGCTGACTTCTGAAGCCAAGGCCGGTTCTTCATGGCCTGAGCCTTTCTGCTCTGAAGTTGCTGGGAGCTCACAGGTGGTTTTCTTTCAGGTGTTTGCTGAGATAAAGGCCGATCATGGTGCTCTGCTGTCTGTCTGACTTGTGGTTCAGCCTGGATATCAGTTCCTGCTTGCTGCTGAACTTGATATTCATGCATTTCAAGCTGCTGCTCCACTTGATGTTGTTCTTGCTTCTGTTGTTGTAGTTGTGCTGACCTTGGCTCCTTCTGTTGCACTTCTTGTGATTGCTGTTGCTTGAGTTCTTGTTCTGTATGTCCCTCAAGTTGTTCTTGCTGCGACAGCTGTTGCTGAGGTATCAATCCTTGTTCCTGAGTCTGATGTTGAATTTCTTCAGTGGTCTCTTGCCACGCCAGAGCCTGACCTTCTGGTGGTGACTTTGTCCTATTCTGCAATACAGCTTGTGCGTAGGTATATGGCATTGGCGGAGAAGTCATCTTTTCTTCTCTGTATTCCTGTACTACTATCTTTGGCACAAAGGTTTCATGAGATTGAAGAGAATCTAACTTTGTCTCTGGCTGTTGAGTTGGGTCCCTGGTGTCTGACTCCCTTAGTTGTTGAAGGTCCTCTTCAGCCTGAATAAAGACTTTTGATGGAGGAGGCCCTTCTGGAGGGCTCCTGCTTCTGTCTCTTCTGGCTCCCAGACTGCTCAGCATACCTACAGCTTCCTGCAATCAAATTCACACACATTAAATAATTTAATTGCATTAGATTAATATTCTCTGATGTGCCCTTCTGGTTTCCCCCTGTCTCAAGTACGGAACATGCTAAAATCAACAGCATGCCCAGTTAATTTACAGAAAGATTACTGGCCTGTGACTGAGCAACAGCGGTGCGCACTCGGTCCTGCATGGCAGAGGCGTGGAGATACTGGATAGGAGAGTTCTTCTGATTGGTCATCACCATCACCTGCAGGTCTTGGTCCTCGGTGACCACCTGACCCTCCAGTTGTAGACCACGGGATATCAGGACCTGGGAGAAAGATGATGTTGAACAACAATCAGCATTTCCCCAGTTTCAGTTGGTTTTCTTCTGAGGGGAGAGTGAGCTTGTCATCTGAGTTTTGACTGTGTCAGAAAAAACAACATTAAGATTGATGTTTACGACCG
>JAPZDX010000007.1:1975302-1988285 GCA_029783625.1 Naso annulatus | reverse complement strand
GATTTTGTTGACTTGTAACTTGTGAAGTCATGTTATTTTGATTATGAAAGACAGTTACTTATAATTAGTTTGAATTCACATTTGAAGTCTTATAGTAAATTTCAGAGGTATGTTGCTGTGTGGGAAGCTGGACACCAGTCCTTTTCTAGAGCTGTCCGTGTGATGTTCATATGCTTGATGACGGTCCATCATCAGTGACAACAGACCCTCTGCAGTGGGCTGCTGACATATGAAACCACCCTGGCCCAACACTGAGAAACAAAAAGAAAGTTAAGGAAGCAACAATATGACACTACCACGCCCTCAACCTCACGGGAGTCGGCCAGCACGGACTGGAGTTTACAGAAAACACTGCAGCAAAACCAACTCCCACGCACAAGAACCTTATGCTCCCAAAATGCAATGCCCACAAGGAAGATTTATATGCTTAGAGCAGTGACAGTGAATAGTTGGAGCAGCCATGGCCCTTCTCCACTATTACAAGATAAAATTCATCCATCCACTAGTCCTACCTGTATTCTTTTTCTGTAGGTGCGTAAGGGACCTGCCATGGCCTCCAGAGGCTCTTTGAGAATGAGAGTGGCTTCTCTGATCAGAGCTTGGACATCATGGGGTCCAGCCTGGACATCAGCACTTGGCTCAGCCATGCTGTCCTGTAAATACAATATCACGTAAATAACAAGGAAAAAACAAATGGATAGACAGCAGAAGCTTTTTAAAAATCTAAATATTTGGTGGACATGCCAATTAGAGATAAAAGGACAATCAGAAGAGTGCAGCTAAGTCATGTGGAGTGGTTTACGCAATGATTTCTGTACTTTCATACAACAGTGGGCATGATTTCACAGATATCTCACTGAGGTATTTATGACATCAGGCAAACATGCAACTTGAGAAAACAAATGAAGCCGTATGATAATAAGCTGTAGTCACAGACTAAAATAGCCTGGTGTTTATAAATGACTTTACAACAATTAAAGGTGGAGTTTAACATCTGAACTTGAAACCACTCCTTAGTATCACAGTGTGGGAACAATTACAGCTTAAATTCCAAAGACCTGAGACATTAGGTGACCAAAATTTTTGCTGCCACTTGTCACCTAACAGGAAGTAAACACAGAAGAAACTAGGCCATCATGTGAGGACAACATATGAGCCAGTTCTTCACTGGTTCCAGCCTGAACTGCAGTAATGTGACAGCAAAGACAGCTTCTGATGGAACAGCACAGATTTACTGTCACTTCATAGTCTGAAACTTACAAACGTGTTTCTCTTGACAAACTCGGCCCAGTGCATGTTGAGTCTGCGCAGCTCCTCTGCCAGACTCCTGCTGGTCTGAGGGTCTGTTGACTCCATTAGGAAGTTGCCCACCTCGTTCAGGTGAGCCTGTCGGGATCCCCACTCATCAATCGATTCAGACGTCACCTTGACAATAAAATGAATATCACGATCTTAATCAATGCAGAGGAGAATTATTACAGTTCAACAGCCACGTGTCTGTAGGTACAGGTTTGTTTAGTTGATATTTGTTATATATTTATTGTTATATAATTTTTACATGAAGTTAGCATAAATGTTTACACTGGAGGGAGAATTATGTCATTGGTTGCACTGAATTTTAGTGGGTAGAGCAAAGACACTATAATTAACAAAAATTATGAAAAGCCGACAAAAAAGGCAGAAGAAATTACCTTATTTAGGACATGTGTTTCCCCTCCTACTAACCTAATATGTGATATCTTATAATAATGTGTTAGTGATACCTCGGGGCGGTGGCTCTGGCTGTGTGTGACTGAGACCTGCTCCATCCAAGCCTGTAGGGAGCTGAGGCAGTCACTGTACGAGTCCCAGGCTGACAGGACCCGTCCCATGGTGCTCTTGGCTTTGGTCACCTCTTCCAAAACCACAACGGTGTCCTTCTCCAGCTGCTTCACCTGCTCACTGACGCTGTGATAGTCTGCAGCTGAGGAGCAAAAGGAATCATCAGTCAGACACTCAGCCAAACCAAAAGTAAATCCAAGAACCGGTTCACCAGAGAAAAGTTCAAACATAACTTTAAGCTGCAAAACTTATGTCAAATTTAAACCAGTTCGATTTGTTTATTTAAATCAAGGTTAATACAGTAATCTCCTTTCACCAGTACACAGATTAACAGACAGACAGACAGACACACACACACACACACACACACACACTTACCGAGGGCAGATTTGCTTGAGTATTTCTCAGAAACCTGCTTCAGTTTTTGAAGAGTTGTTTCCAACAAAGAAGGTACTTCCTGTGTGTTTACCAGCTCCTGTGTTTAAAACAATGTACATCTGAAGTCAGCAACCAAAACAGCCGGGCTCATTACACATTAGAAACTAAATCGTCGGAGGTCTAGCTGAGAATTCAAGATGAATTTATCAGTCATTTGTTGAGCTTTATGTCTAGTGGGAACAAAGACTTCTCACATGCCACTCTTGCAGCAGCAGCCTGACAGCCTCTGGGGAGATGTAGGGTCTCTTCCAGAGCCGGAGCTTGGTCCTCATCTGCCCCAGCAGATCCAAAACCGTGTGGCGGTGCTCTCGGTGCTCCAGCTTGATCCCATGGTATTTAGCAGACACTCTGACACTGGTGAACCTGCAGAGCATGAAAGAAAGATGAAGAAGGCAACAAAATTCTCATCAACAAACTCTCTGTGGGACAACTTGTAATTTCGTCTGTGCTTAAACAACAGCCTCCATTTTATTTAGCTCATGATATTAGATGAACTGCTAAAAACGAAAATAAGCAAAGTTGAATAAATTTCACACGTTCTCACACACAAGAACACTCAGTCGAGCTGAAAAGCACACTCACCTCCTCTTTAGCTCATCCATCTTGTCAGTGGGAACCATCACGTTTCCGTACTCATCCGAGTTCTGGAAGGACTGGAAGGTTTTCAGGTGCTGCGGCATCTCGTCCACACAAACCTGCAGCAACATTCAGCAGTGAAACATTCACGTACATGTTGACATTGGAATATCCTACAGAGTACTAAAACACACGCATTACAGGAACTGACTCGCATGCCAGTTTGTGTGACTTTTTATGTTCTGTTTGTTACCTTCCCTGAGCAGTCATCAAACAAGTGACTACAGAGAGAAACGGATCTATTCTGCAGACGCTATTTACATCTAAAACGTAAAAACCCCGGCTGAGGAAAAGGGCTTCGCCATGTTAGCATTTTCTGTTTATTTCACTTCCTTTAAGCCGTGTTGGCAGCAGTAAATATTCACTTTGAGCAGCTCCTGTTTCTCTCTGGCTTCATCAGCCGCTCGGCCGTGGTCCTGTGGGTCTCACCCCTCTTCAGCCAGAGCTCCCTCTGTTTTCAGCAGCCAGCGAGCCACCATGTCCAAGGGGGCAGGGAGACTCATGTCCAGCTCCACTTTATATCCACGCAGCTAAATGAACAACAGAGGAACAGAGGGCACCTGTCAATACAAGGACAATCAACACCTTGCATGACATGCATACAGAAACAGAGTGTGTATGAGAAATATAATAGAGAGATGCTATCTGTATGGTCACACACACACAGTACAAACTTTAGGGATTTAGAGACTTTAAGAGATTAAACAAAGATTACTTTGAATGTGTCTGGTTAAAATCATGGTTTTACATAAATTTTTACAATAATTAGACTGTAGACTAATAGGGTATTGCAAATGCTTCTTATTTTGTGAAAGCTCAGAAACCATATGAAAAACTAAAAAAACAATAAAAAAAGTTCGGCTGTATCAGTATCAGATCTGTACGAGCGTTTCAGCTTTTGAACAGCATATTTTTGTTGTAGGTTTTAGGGCTGCTCAGTTAATTACATTTTATTTTCAGTTCAGATTTTGGCTTCCAACAATTCTGAAAACAAGAAAACTGAGATGAAACGATTATCGTGCTGCAGCTGTTTCACACCGATGCTCTTGTTTAGTATCGTTTAGTATTTAATCCAGCACAGCCCCTTGCCTTACATTAAACAGGTACGCTCCCCCACACAATCACACTCATGCTGTGCCATGTTTAACATCAGTTCAGCTCAAGATCCTCAGGTCAACAGAAAAAGGTAAAACCCTTTCAGCTGTTTGGAAACACTTTGCTTTCAAGGAGTCTAACGAGGAACAATTAAGGACAAACACTGTGCAGGATTCGAGACAAGCTGGTGTTTGCTCCACACGGCAACACAATTATTTTGTTTATTCACCTGAGAAGTGATCACAAAGTGCAAGGAAGGAACAAAAGTGAGAAAGACAGAGGTGAAGCATCAGCAACTGTGTTAAAGTGCAACTAAACCTTCCTCAAATTCAAAAAATGCACCTAGAATGTAAAAAAATGTGTCAGTTCAGGCAGCGCTAGGAGGCTTTACTGAGAGTAGACGGGAGAATTACAAAGTTTGAGTGTAGTGACTGTAGTTTGATTTAGCTGTTAGCACATGATAGTTTTCACACACCTGACCACAGTTCATTTAATATGCAGCCAGCTTCTTTCCACCGGACCCCCCCTCTTCACAGCGATGTGCTGCTACCAAAGAGAAAGTGAAACTAAAATCCAGTCGGTCATTCCTTCATTTCTTTAACACATCTGAGTGAAACTCGACACTTAACTGTGAGGGAACGGTTCGTACATGCGAGCTCCTTCACTGCAGCCTCTGTCTGTTCAAAAATCCCTCCATCAGTTACTTCCTTGTTGGGTTGCTGTTGTAGCGTTAATATTATTTGCTGCCGTTGCTCCTCACTCATAGTGCTTTTACACCGACACAACTCCGGCACGATGTTGGTTCCCAAACCTAATTTTGAACCGGACAGAGCGTTCACACTGAGAATTTTTTAGGTTTGGAGCCTAAAAGGTTGGTTCACACGGGAACCGAAGGATAGCTAGTTTTTCCTCGCAAATTGTGACATATTCAGCGACGTACTCAGTGACGTCAACAGTGGGCGTATCTTATCAGCAGTGAGGAAGAGACTCAAGCTGAACAAAGACAGAAAAGCGAAGAAGGAAACAAAGACAATGGCTACGACGAAGACAAGTGTTCAGTGGTCTGCCGAAGAAACCAAGTGCTTGGTGGCGACATGGGCCTGTACAGAGTTTCAGGAGAAACTGGAAAGTAGCACTCGAAAGCGCAAGCTGTACGCTGAATTGGCAGAGGAGTTGGCCAAAGCTGGGTTCATACGAACGCCAGACCAAACTGTCAACAAATTAAAAAAGCTTAAGCCAAGTTGCCACTGTTGAGATTACTTACGCCTGCCTCGTGCATTGAGCAACAGCCTTCGCTGATGACGGGAGGGGCAGGAACTTGGTTCCACTTAAACCGGTCTGGACGCAGGCTGGTTCGCCAGCAAGCACAAAAGTTCAGAACGGAACTGGCACCGTGACGGAGCTGTGTCGGTGTGAAAGCGCTTTATCAGTGAGCCGAGCAGAGACTCCGTACAGCAGCGGGGCGGTGGAGATGCAGCAATGTGATTTAGGCTTTGGGGAAGTCAGACTGATTGTGGATTTAGCTCTTATCTCACTAATCTAAAGCTGTGTGCGTGTTTCTTGGTGTACGCAAGTGTGTGTGTGTGTGTGTACTGTTTCCTAGGCAATGTGTGGGAGTGTGTGGGACAGAGTAACAGAGTGACTGGGCGTGTCTCCTCCCACCACAGTCTTCTGAATCATGAGCTGTTGGTTTTTTTAGAGCGGGCGGGATGCAGGGCTTGGTTAGTGACAAAAGTGAGCACCACACACGCCACGTTTCACCTGATCAACCAACTGCAATGCATCGTAAACTGTATCGTAATAGCCTGGTTTCAACCAGTAGATGGCAGTCGCTACACAAATTTATAATGGAAAGTCAGTTACTAGGCACCTCAATGTGGAGATTTAGACCTGAACCAATGACAAACATCACTAAATACTTCTTAGCCTTGGTTCTCAGCTGAAAAAAGTGGTTTGGAGGTTTAACTCTCTGAATAATCGTGATCTCAATCAATAATCGGGATTATGAATTTTGCCATAATCCAGCAGCCATAGTAGGTTGTCTATCTTTTGGGATACCACACCCTCTTTCCTTTTTTTGCTCTGGTTATATAGCACTGATTTTAAAAAGACTTGCGTCTTTCTACCACAGGAGTGTGAGTAAGTAAGTTTTTGGAGGCCACAGAGGCCCACAGGCCTGGAGCCTATCTCTCATGCTGTACCATGAGGCGGCTTAATGTCCTCGTACACCCCGTGGACATGACACTAGTATGTCACAGTATGTCGTCTCCACCCCAACCCAGCCCTAAATATCTTTGGTGTGGCCAGGAATCGAACCCCAACCTCCCAGTCTCAGGGGGGACACTCTGACCACAAGGCCACTGAGCTGGTTTTCAGTGACACAGACAGTTTGACATGAAGAGCGTCTCTCCAGCTGTGGAAGGTTCTGATGAGACAAAGCAGACCTGACCTTTTCAGTGAGCCTCTCCCACGCCTCTCTGAGAGCTCGTTGCTCCTCGCTCAGTATCGAGGTTCGTCTCGTTGCTGTCAGCAAAGGCATAATGGGACGCCGCTGCTCATTAAAGGACACCAGAAAGGTATGAAACACCTGAGGGACGAAAAATGTCATCTTTAATGGCACTCTTGTAAGGTCAACTCAAACAGAGGGAAAACTAAAAACTATGAATGATTCAAAATAGCAAATTTCAAAGATTTCCTTTTTTTGGGGCAGGACATCAATGATACAAAACACTGAGAAGGATGTTGTTCAGCTTTGAGAAGACAGGACAAATATATGTGTCATCATGGTATAAAACTGCGAGCGGCTGCTGTTAATGAAGAAGCAGCAATAAACTCTTCAGAACTGCGAGCAAAGTTCTGAAAAATATCAGCTTTTGTGATAGAAGTGCTGTGAGACGGACACTGCCAGTTGCCTGAGAGAGTTCATCATCGGCCTGCTCTATTAACACTACACCTACGTACCAGGGTTATTAACACAATAATGCAATGATGCTCAGAAATGTTTCGGCACAATGTGTCCTGACAGGATGGAGCTGCAAACGTACGTGGTATCTCTCAGAGTAGCTCTCTCCCTCTGTGGAGTCCCATCCCTCCAGCAGCTCGTCGTAGGCCTGAACCAGCCAGCAGGTCACTTCCTTTGCCTTTTGATCCGCAGTCGCCTGGCATTGAAGAACGTAGAGAGCAGTTACTGACTGAACACAATCAACAAATCCAGGATAAAATCAGCTGTTGATTTTTTTACATGTTGAGTAAATTCACGATCAGTTTAGATGTCTAGAGAACTTCCTCATGCACACTGAGGCCAAAACACAGAAGGAAGACATCAATAAAGACACTTATAGCGGCCTTAATTCATCATCTCTATCAACAAACACAAACTCGACCCAAACATGAGTCCACTCTGTTTGTTTATTTACATCTATGCATAAACTGTAAACAATGGAAGCCAGAATAGGTGAGACCAAATGGAGAGACTGCAGAGAGAGCACCGTTCAACTCTGTCTGTTGCTAAAATATTCTATTTTGTGCTAAAATTATGTGAACAATCTTCTCTTTATGACTGAAAAATGTTTTTGGTTTTTTTTACATAGACAATAAACGAAAGGAGTTAAGTGAAAAGCTTCCCCACGAGGCACAAACACCAGTCATGAGTTACTTCACACAGCACAGAAGAGCCAAAGTCTGTTGTGCTTGAAGCGAGTCTGTGCACAGCAGACAGCTACAACACAGAAAACTGAGCTCCATGTTAACTCATAAGAACATGAACAACAGCATCTCTGATCTAACTAAACTGTCATCCTCTGAATAAGCACGTTGGAGGCCATATTTTTAGATTTAGATTTATCCTTTGCAAGGAAAATTGTTTCCACCTTCCATACAGCCTCAGAAAACACAAATACATCAAACTGGAAAGAATACATCAAATACACACATGAATCCAACACCATACACCAACCACCAGCACATTTCCATACTCTACATACACAAACACACAAACTCAAGCACGTTACAGTCTGGATACTCTGTTCAGTTCTGTTATGGCAGAGGGGACAAAACTCCTGCTGAACTTCACTTTCGTCCTTGCCAGCGACCTGTAACGGCGACCAGATGGGAGGAGCACACAGTGTGGGGTGAGGGTGTGACTGGGGTCAAGTGCTACGGTGTGTGCTCTGCGTGCAGCGGCTGTGCTGTTAAGGTCTGGGAGGTTGGGGGTTGGAAGGCCAATGATCTTGATGGCCTTGTGTGTAATATGTGTAAGTCTGTTCTTGGAGGAGGCAGGGAGGACAGGGAGGACAGTAGAGGAGGACAGGGACGAGGACGGGCTGAACTTTGCTTTTGTACCAGCAGGAAGTGGGGGGAAACGGAGAGTGCTTTAAGATTGCGGATGACGGAGAGTCTTTGTTGGCATCATCTATGGATGTCAGTGGTGTGTCGTTCAAAGCTCAGTTTAATGTCCAGGGTGATTCCAAGATATTCTGAAACACAATCCTGTGGTTTGTATATACTATAATCAAATGCAGTTTGCAGCAGCATTAAGTTTTATATGTTTTCATTTTGTGCATTATCACTGCAGAGAGCAAGCCACTGTTCAAACATATTGTCAGATTCAGACTCTTGTGTCCTCCTCCTTGCAGTGTGTCTTGCACAGTCGACAAAGGATTATTCCAAAATCTGAAAATTATAATCTCTTGGGCTGAAGTTACACATAAAAAGTAGATGGAAAGCTCAAATGTCTGCAGCAGCCACATGCACCATGCAGGCATGTTGTCAGAACTCTGAGCCGACAGGCGATCTGTCACAAGTCCTGCAGCACCACAACATCTCAGTGGAGGGAAAAGCTGCACTGCGGAGCTGCTTCTGAGGGCTTTATTCATTTCATGACTGGAAGAGAAACACACCCTCACTGTGTCTTTGGATTCTGTTTTTTTAAAAACAGGGCAAACTAGTTTGATTCTGCAAGATCAGTCCTGCTTTTAACCACCAAATCATTTAAGGTAATCTTGGCTCTCAGGAACTGGCGTCTTACTTCAAGCAGCTGCACTGCTGCAACTTTCCTGACATGTTTTAATGAGGCACAGTCATCTGCAACAGGATTTAAAGTTACGCGTGGATGCTACAAAGGTTTTGTGTAGCTGATTGACATTGTATGGCATTGTGTGACAGTAATGAGACTAACAGTGATACACCAACAAGCCGGAGGGTCTGTGAACACACTGAACAAAGAAAAACATCACTTCTTTCTGAAGCATAAAGCAGAGACACCAAAAATAACATTGTTTAAATTCCTAATGATCTTTCCAAAAAGGTTGCTGCAGATAACATCTTCTAGAAAATATCAGTATGCAAAAAAAAGAGAAAAAAATCTGAGGATGAAATTTATGCAGACTGCTACGCTGTGACTGAACTGTATTGAAATTGGAGGGTAAGCAGGTGGGTGAAAGGCGAGAGGTGAGGCAGAGGTGGGTTGTGACTGTCAGGTCTACCTGTCGCAGAGGTGAAGCAGAAATAGCAGGAGTGTAGTGAACAGGCAGGTTGACGGGGGAAGGACTTTTAGGAAGAGTCAGGTATTGTGTCTGCGAGGAAAAAGGGAAAGAAAGAAAGAGAGAAAGTTCATGAAACAGGAGGAAAGTTGATATGATGTAGACTGCAGTGTCTGCAGCATGTGAGACGACAGAGAGGCGTCCCAGCCGAGCAGCTGCTGTCAAGCAGTCCGCACACTTTCTGCTCGGGTGGAAAATGTCCCACCTGTGGTTTCTACCTTTAGAACAACTTCACAATGACCGGATTGACAGGATTCCTGCAACACGTGTGATCGTGTGGACATGTCTTATATATTCATCTTCACACTCAAATACTGTTTTTTTGGCATCCGCACAAAATCATCATTCAGACTTTTGGCGTTTAAAGTTTGGAGCTCTTTAAAGATACAGTAAAGCATTTATTTGATCATTTAAATTTGAAAAACAAACAAACAAAACATCAAATTGAACAAATCGAAGTTAAAAATGAGCAAAGTTTAGTTGAAATATAAACCTCTCTCGATATCTAAGTTGCATATAGCTGGGTCACCTGCTTCACATTGAAATAAATGCTGTTAGAACCACAGTGATATGTAAGCCAGGCATCTAAAAGAAAATTACATGACAGTTTGACTCATTTTGACCTTGACGTCTCGACAAGTTTAGCAACAGAGAGTTTAAACTGCTGCAAACAGCTGCAGCAGAGTGTTAAACTCTACCGAAGCTTGTTGTCAGAACTAAGAGCTACGCCGACATTTAAACATCTTTGCTGCAGTGTAACGTGCTGCCATGTTGTTTGTTGTTGTTTGTCGTTTGTGTTTGTGTTTGATACAGACCTGCATTTCTTCCTCTGGCACTGGCAGGTCTCTGGAGTACTGCAGGAACTGAGCCACATAGGTCATGATGGACTTCTCATCCGGGTCTCGAACGTCCACATCTGCATCCACATCACAATCGTCCATGATCAGTCTCACAACTCAACACCACTGCCAAAGGTTTAGACCCACAAATGAGGAAACTGGTGGAGTTTAAAACATGCGGCTGATTAAAGTCTGTGGATGAACTAACAGGCAGAGCAGAGTGAAACAAGTGAGCATTTTATATCAGACCGAAGTAAACAAACAACAAGTGAGTCAGCAGACTGCCACATCCCTCAGGCTCCACTCGTCTGCACATGGCAGCACATTCATTACCGCTGTGCAAGTATGTTAGTGAAATACTGAGGAATCAGATCAGTCGATTTAAGAAAGACTGTTTGATTGATGGTCAATGCGCTACAGAGTGAGCTCCACCCTAAAGCAGAGGTTTCCTGTAAGCTGTGGTAAACCGATTATGGAAGAATGCTTCATGAAAAAAACATCAAAAGTGAAACTCGTTCAATCCATGCGACTGTGCGTTTCCACATTGAGAGGGTTGTAAAAATGTTTCTGCATCACCTTTAACATTAAAAAAATAAAAACAAGAGAGCGTAGACACCACAGTGCAGCCTTCATTATAGCAATGTCTGAGTGAATACTCAATTCTGATTGGCTGCTGGGTGTCGTTAAAAACAGATACAGGCACCTGCACAGAAGTTCCAGTTTAGCGTCTGTTCATGGTTCTACATGACTGTGCTGGCTCAGCTCGTCTCTGTACAAACAGCAGGAGTCAGACTAAACGTAGAGTCATGAGAGCAGTAACTGTTCAGACTGAAAAGCAGCCTTTATCTAAAATCAGACCTCTGCCTGCACCGGCATCAGCTGCTTTGCTTTGGCTGAGTTGAGCTGAGTTTGGTTTAGTTTAGTCAGGTTCGGTTTGAGTTTAGTTTATCAGGATCTCCATCAGCTACAGCATAACTGCAGCTTTTCGTCCTGAGGTCTGAGGCTCTGAGGCAGACACTCGACATTAGAAATAAATTAAACAAATTTTTAAAAAAAAGGAAAGTCTGATTTTAAAAGCAGTGTCCTTCAGCGCCTCATCGGGCGTTATCCTTATGTACGATTCAAGTGGATCGTTTGCGGGACTGGATGAAAAATCAATTTTATCGATTAATTTGAATTTGTGGTTTGGAAGATTTTTTAAAATGAAAATTGATTTTCTCTTTCCAGGCTTGTGTTTGGGTCCAGGAGCCTCAAAATGATTTTGTTCTGATTTATGATGATAGAAGAATTACGTGTAAACATGGTTGTCAAATGACTGCAGGCGTCAGTGTGAATGTGAACAACTTCCCCTGAAACCACAGAGACAAGTTAGCAGCTCACACTTAAACTCCAGAGGGGAAATTCAGCTGGCTTTTGCTCATTTTTATGGTTCAAATAAAAGCAAAACTTGTTCTGAGTCTTTTCTATGTCCTTTGTAGTTTGTTTTTAAGAAGGAAAAAAAATTGATTTAATTCATAAATCGAGTTTGGAGTGAAAAATTCTGAGATTTTATTTTTAGACCACATCACCCGGCCCTGGTTCTGTCTTCACATACAGACTTTTTTCCCCAGAGGAGTTCAGCAGACGGATTGAGAGCTTCGTCACATTCAAAGAATCACCTGAAGCTCAGCATCAGAAGAATCAATGAGCCTGTTTCGACTTCAGTGCTTCAAATACGGATGCTGTCATCACTTCACTAATTTATCATAATCAACAGCTGTGTCAAATTTTGTTTGAATAATCGTTTCACTCAAGAATCCTTTAGCTGTGGCCAAAAAACGTGTTTTGTGAGGTCATAGTGACTTTGACCACGAAATTCTCATCAGTTGAATTGTTTGTTTGTGCCATGTTTGAAGAAATTCCCTCAAGTCGTTCCTGACACACCACGCTCATGAGAATGAGACAGACGTACATATGGAATAATTACAGGGACTCGTTCCAACCTGTTCACAGAGCTCATGACTTTATTCTCTGTAGAACTTTTCTCTGTACAGTCAAGTGACGTCGAGTTTAACTTCTTCTTCAGTGCTTTTTTCTTACATTAGTCATTTCATAGTGATGCATTGATATCATTAATATCATATCTCCTCATCCACATTATCTCAGTTTTAAACTGTCAGATCATAAAGCTGCAGATCAGGATATTTTGTGTAAACAGAATGTTCACACTGCTCAACAAACTCACGTCAAGGTGGCTGATCTGATCGCAGAGGAGAGAGACAAAAGATTTGGGACACTTGAAGTGGTAATCTGGAGGATGTTCATGTAGTTCATGTCTGTTCAGTCTCTATCACACAGTGAGGAGAAACACGAGGTGGACTGAACCGACGGTCCGCAGGTGAAAGTTCTTGTACTTGCAGCGTTGCAGAATTCTACGATCTGTGGCGACACTCGCTCAATAAATCAGTGACGCCTTTTCCATCAGTCAGCAGGGGTTGGTCTGCACAGAGGGTGGGCGGAGCTAAGGCCACAGGTTCACTCTTAGTTGTGTCTGACCAGCGTAGGTACTTTTCATTTCCTGTGACTTACAATGACGGATCAACACATGAAGAAAATACAGCATCCAGACGACGAC
>JAPZDX010000007.1:1572186-1587847 GCA_029783625.1 Naso annulatus | reverse complement strand
CTAAACAAAAAACATTTTTTGTATTTTTATGTGAAACTGCAATCACATTTTCTTCCTGTCAAAAAATATGTCACGTGACTTTCACCATCTTGCACTGAGCAGTTTCAACCAATAGTACCACAGTTGTTGGCAGGGGATGAAGGCTTAAACATATACAGCCTTACCTCAAGGAGAACATTTTCTTCCTCTCCCTCGTCCTCCTCCACCACCTCCTGCTATTCCTGCTCCGGTAACAGGGGTGATGAAGGAGGCAAGTGATTCTTCATGATGGAAAGAAGGCTAACGTTAGCCGCTAACTGCGTACCGTGCCTTGTATCACAGTAATTGTTCATATTTGTTATGACTCCGCTTTTCAATAGCCAAATCGAACTCCTCCCAGCATTTTGTTCCATCTGTATATGCTGTTTATACCAGACAGACATCACGATATATAAGTTAGATATTCACTAAATGTCGTGAATATCTAACTGATATGTAAATGTCGTCGAAATGCCACAAATTCTGTCTGGTCGTTCAAACCAGGGATCCAAAAATATAGAACTAGTGCAGAGAAGCCAGCTGTTCAGTTTTACGGCTTCTTTATTTTGATTTTCATTAAATTTAATGTTTTCTTCTTTGTTTGGCTCTGTACTTGTACTCTTACCTGTACCTCTCCTGTGTGTCAGTTTCATTCTTGTTGCTGCCACCTGAATTTCCTTCCAGGGGTTATCATTTCTCATTTCATCTTGTCTCATCTCATCTCATCATCTTACCACCCCTTCCCCTTTTAATGCAGATATTTATTGCTTATGTTCTCCAGATTGTCAGTCACACTTCTGACCACACCCACCTACACGCATCAGTGTTCAGAGGACTTTCAAACCATAGTTCAAACCCTAAACCACAAAGTCTCAGCCTGTTCTTAAGTGAGTCTTGAACATTTATGTATGAACCTGCCAACATGCCCTCAATCTAACAGAGAGCTTCTCAGTATGAGTTTTGGACACACAAGGACACCAGTCAGCTATAGATGGAATTTAAACTTAGGATGTTGAGGTCACAAACACACACTTTTAAAGTGCTCCTCCACTTCATTCTCTATTCTCATTCAGTAAAATGAATAATAAGTGCAGATATCATTCACAAATAACATTCACATTTGCACAACTTTAAATGTTACCTGCTGCATTTTACTATAAGCAGTGTGTTGAATTATGACGAGTTAGAAATGAATAACAGATTCCTATAATTCAAATTTCCTCAAGTGACTAAATGTCAGATCGGCTCTCCGAAACACTCCTACGCGCTCTGTCAGCGCTGCGTGACAGCAAGCGAACCTGACACTTCAAACACTGTGTAACTGTCCCGGTGTCGAATGCAGCCCCGCAGTACCGCCACATCGCTCATTCCTCTCCGATTTGTGTGTTTTCTCTTCTCCCACCCCCCGAGAGATTCTGTTTTACAAAGCGTTTAGTTAACATTAGTGTGAGAACAAGAAGCAAACGGGAAAAAGGAGGAGGGGGAGTGGAAAAATGACAAACGACAAGAGAAAACAATCTGTGCGAATGTTGTATCTGCTTCATCTGTCTGAGTCAGTAAAGGGCCGCTCCACTCGCTGCATAATGAGGAATGTCGCCTCAGGGGAAGGAAGCAGCGCTCACTTCCTTTGCTTTTTCTTCTCTGTTTAGTTTTTATTTTATTGCGAATCACTTACAGTGGAAGACAAGGGGGTGAGGAAAGGGAAGAGAAGAAGAAGATTGAAAAGATGGAGGAGAGGAAGGATGAGCAGGCAGGTGATGCTGGATTATGTGGTTTTGTATGCATCTATCTGACCAGCAGAAGATGGAAGGATGGACGATGAGCAAGGATGAAGTTTAAGGAAACAAAATCTTAGAATATTAGGACAGTTCTGCAAACCAATTAAATTTTGTTGAGCAGTGGAAAGCACTGAAAAAATGGGAATATTCGTAGAAAATTCCATTGTGTTAGGGGAATGGACATTTTGGTTAGAAGGGAAAATTTTTCGTCAAGATTCAAGAAGATTTGTCATTCAACATGTTACAAATGAGAACGAAATTTAGATCCACTGGATCGGTAATGAAGCCACACAATAAATTACAAAATGACACACAACATTTAAAAACAAGTTAACAACAACAACTAATAATTTAAAAATGCAAATGTTGCGGGGAGTGTCACAGAAATTGCAGTGTTCCTCAAAAGTGACTACTACTGAGAGGACTGCGGTAATGGCAGCATGATAAACATTCAACTTTAACAATGGCTTAGTGGTTAGCACTGTTTGCTGATAGCAAGAAGGTCCTGGGTTTAGTGCCCGTCTGGTGCAGGGCCCTCCTGTGTGGAGTTTGCGTGTTCTCCCCATGTCCGCATGGGTTTCCTCCTGGTGCTCCAGTTTTCCCCACTGTCAAAACATGTTTGTGAGGTCTATCTTCAGTCAGTTTCCTTGGCTGAGGTACTGGCGAAGACCTGGAGATGGCCCACTGCTCCTTAGGGATGGGTTAAATGCAGAGACCACATTTCACTGTACACTGCATATGTGACCAATAAAGCACCTTTACCTTGTTTTATTTTTAGGTTATTTTTAAAAGACTGAGACATTTCTGGTGAAGACGTTTTTGAAAAGTTCAGACATTTGATATGGAGAGAAGGTTTTAGGTGGTTTAGGATCAAAATTCAGATTTTTAGAGTCAATGATCAGTTTTACCATTCTGGACTACTGTGGAAACATGTCAGTTTAATGTATTTGATTAAAAGCCTTATTCAAACACAACAGTTATATTTTCAGGTGGTTAGACACCAATGAAAACCTTTTTATGTGTATTATTTTCCATTTCAGAAATGTGTCTGGACCTTGAAGTGTAGGGCTTTATATTTGCAGATACAGAAGCAAAAACATGTCTGTGTTGGCCTGGTAAATTTAAGTTCTCACTTCAAAGTGAATTGCAGACTTTGTGTTTTGCAGCTTCAGAATGAAACACTAAGAGATGAAGGTCCTTATTGCATTCCGTCTTTGTCTCTGTTCTTGTTTTTGATAATTTCATTCATAGTTTACTCACTCCACTTTGATGGCACATCTCAATTGCATGTGTGTGTATACTTGTCTAGTGTTTTTATGTGTGTTGGATAGTGGGTAACTGTGTGCGTACATGTGATTATCAGTAGGTGCATTTTTCGGTTGTTTTGCGTACTTGAGTGATTGTTTTTCTGTGTTTCCTTTAAAGAGTGTGTGTTCGTGTGTGGTTTTCTCAAGTGGTGTGAACATATAATCTGCGTGTGTACGTGAGTGTGTGTGTGTGTGTGTGTGTTGTGCAAATGCCATGATCCTGATGGAGCTGTCAAACTGTCGTCGTCAGCAACCGGAGAATTCCAAACAATTTCACAGCTAATGTTGAGAAACTTGTTGGCGATCCCCGCAGATACCAAATCCACAGAATATATAAATAATAAACACACACGCACACATGCACACACACACACACACACACGCAGGCTTTTTCCTCACACACCTTAACAAAAAGGCTGACATTAATGTGTGTGTTTGAGCAATCGGCCCCTTTTCCAGCAGCATAAATATTTGATGTGATCCTGTGTCGAGGAGGAGAAGGTGAGAGGACAAGAGAAAGAGGGGGGCTGAGAGTAGGAGGAGTGAGGCACAGAACACAGAGGGCTCTATCTCGTGAATCTGGGCCCATCGCAGGTGCAGGTCTAAGTTGTTCTAGGTGCAGGGAGTGCAAGTGAGTGTGGTTATTTTTTTTGGTAATTTGGTGGACAGAGAAGCAAGCATACCTGCATGCGGCCAGGCACAGTGGTAAAGTGAGAGGAATAGACAATCAGAAGGTGTGTTACAGCTGATTTCAGTCATGGCCAATTAAATCAGCTCCTCTCATTCCCTTTAAGACCGCTGTGAGCTGCAGCATGTTGTCAGTTTAAGCTGAAGAGGGAGTAGACAGGTGCCACTCAAACTTACACAAGAGGAAACTGACATAGCCTATTTTCCGAGAGTCAAAATTTGTTGAAAAGATATAGATCAAATAATTTCCAAAATTCACAAGATATTTTTAATTAGCGAAAAATTCAGCTCCGACTCACATTGCTGGCATTTTCCCTTAAAAAACAACATTTTCACTGCAGTCTCAATGTTTATTGCTCTCCCAGGCTGATTGATTTATAGAGACCAGACAAATGACAGTATAGAAAACAGGTTTATTAAAATGTGGAAAAAATAACCAAAATGATTGAATGACTGAATGCCACATTTTTTTAATCATAAAAAATACTGATCCTTTTTTATCTAAATGCAGGTATTTGACGTCAGCTCCAGCCTTATATCCGCGATGGCGGCATTCAGTTGACGAAGAGCTGCTGCATCATGATGTGCAGCAACTGCCTGATTCGCATTTAATTCAACAGACAAGAGTCAGCTTAACATTTTATATGATTACTGAAATGGAAGGTTTTATTCAAAATTAACGTTTTGATTATTTTGTCTAAAGAAACTCGGAGAATATTCACCAAACCTGCCTGTAAGATTTTGCATGGGACTGGTAATGTCTGCTTTTGACCAGCAAAGCCACAAAAATAGCGCTCCAGTGGCTGCGCTGCTTTAGACCTGGTTTGAGATGTTGAGAAGCACAGCGCAAATACACCACCAAAATGACACCAAATTTGCACTACGACAGGGTATCTTTAGCAACCCACCCTCTGTTGTGCTGCTCCACCCTGCACAGTGCAGCCTGGTTCACAACAACAGCAACTTGGCGCAGGCAGGAAAATAGAGCCCAAAGTATGAACAGTATGAAAGACTGTAGGAGGAAGTGCAATGACAAGGTGAGTCAAAAGTTAAGAAAAACGAAGTGAAATGGAAAGGTTGAGGTGAATTGTGGATAAAGGAGGAAGAGGAGGAGGAAGAGTGAAGCAGGAGAAGCAGGGAGAGGAAAATTGGGGGATGAGAAAGGAGGTAGAATGGAGAAAAGGAGGAAGAAATAGTTGGAAGTAAACTCTGAAGAAGTAAAATGATGATGATGCTGCTTGAATCAAACACCCTGATGCACAAATACTGAAGACGGTGAGACTCTTCTAAGCTCACGTCCAAAAAAAAAAGTCAAAGTAATGCCATTTCACAATTCAGCAAAGTTAAGATTTAATAAATTACAATAATAATAATAATAATAATAATAATAAAAAGACAATAACAGCCCTTTACACCATTTAAGACACTGATAATCATCCAGTCGCCCTCTCTCTCTATCTCTCTCTTTCCTGGCTTCCATCATTTGATTTGGTTTCATGTCTTCTGTCGCAATTTAATTTTGTTTTAGATTAAAGTGAAATTACCCACTTATAAATAACATACTTATTATATTCTTTCTTTTTTCTTTAGTCAAATGATCTTCAAGGTAGAATCAGAAGCATTTGTTTGCTGCAGCTTGTAAACACAACATTCCAGTTAGGCCCCTTCTCACAAGCTCAACACCAACAACAAGTGTCGTAGTGTGTACTTATACTGTATACTGCATTATACTGTATACTGCTATATTAGCCTACCTTTCTTCTCCGCTGCATCCACATCCGCAGTTTTCTCTGGTTTCTCTGGATGTCAGGTTGCTATGTTTTATCCAACTCTCAACGTCACCTGCACTGTCACTGGCTGGAGGAAACACACCCACTCCCCGCCCAGATTTATCCTGACAAAACCAAAACATCAAAATACAGGCAGAGGGTGGAGCTCTGCAGACACAGTCACTACCACACATGCCTGAGGGCCCAGAAGTGATGATTGAGTGATGGATCAATTTTGTATGTCTATATTTTGTCTTTTAGGAAAATGCAACTGACTCTACCTTTAAACAAATTTGTCCATCATTATTTTTAAAAAAAGAGTGTATTTGCCAGCAGACAGCAGTTCTAAACAACTGTTCTAACCCTTCATAGATCTCTGTGAAGTTGTGATGCAAACGAAGGTTCAGAAAAGATCTTTAATCTAATGCTTGATGTCCTGTAAACTGGTGCCTTTCACTGCATGTTCAGACGTGTGAAAATGTGACTGATTGTTGTGAAAACATTTGATTGATTTTGTCTCTGATGGCAAAACAGACTCCTTTCTGTTGTCTGCTTTCTCTCTCAGTGTCAGTCTCTCTCATTCCAGTTTGAATTTGCAGCCACATTCTTTATCAACATAATAAAATGCACAAGTCTGTCACTGCCACAGGACAAAGTAATATTACAATAATACATGAACAATAACAGAAAGAAAAACATGTATGGAACATCAAACAACATGAACGACAAAGAAAGTCGTATTACAACAATATTTAACTCGGTAATCTTTATCTCTGTGTCACTGTATTTAGTCTGCAGGAGTTTGAGGCTGAGTACCAGGAGCTCTGGGATTGGCTAATGGACATGGATGCCATGGTAATGGACAGTCACCAGCTGATGATGTCAGAGGAGCAGAGACAATACCTTTTTAAGGTAAGATGAGTTCATTTTTCTCTGTTTTTCTTTACATGCAGGACGATCAAAAGTGTCTTGTGTGTCTGTATACAATGCCAAAGGGGTGTGACTCAAACACGTTGGTGTTTGACAGCAAAGAGAACGGGTCGAATGAGCATAGAACTAGAGCAAGTTTAATAAGTAAAAAAACTGAGCTGTAGGCTGTGATTCAGATGTTTAGGACAAACTGAGACACATTTACTAGAATTTGAAATACAGCATACATGTTCATGTTCAAGGTAAACAGACCGAAACAAGACGGCTCTACCAGTAGACACACACATTCTTGGTTCAAGACAACATTAAACACTGTCTAATTCCCCTGCTTTGATCCATTTAATGCTCCAGAAAAGGATCGACTTAATCAGTTTTTCACCTGATTTGGCACATTTAAACCTCTGTCTTCTGTTTATCCTCCTGTTAACGCAGGAGGGCAGTAAAACAGTGATTAAATTAGGGTGACTGAGTCTCTGTCGTCATCTGAACTTTTTCTCTTTAACATCAGACAAATTGTGGTTTTATGTCAAGAAATATTCATTAAAGTGTAAACGTCTAGAGCCTTTAATGCACAGTAGACTCTCAACTCATTAGCTTCACTGTGTTGTCACACCAATCCCATCAGCCACCTCTGCCTCCATCATGGTGAGGCGCTGAAGAGCAAAGTCTCTTGATAAAAATTTCTAAATAGAAACAGAGAGGTCAGTGAAGCACAAGACGTCCTCCTACATTGAATTCGTCCATCACTTTGTCTGTTTTTCTCCCTCCACCTTTCCATCCTTTTTACCCAGCCAATCTCTCTCTCTCTCTCTCTCACACACACACAGACACACACACACACACATGCACACACACACACACACACACACACGTATGCGTGCGTCATGTCTTCATCCTAAACAAGGAGAATAGGATTACAAGGCATAGCCTCCCCATAACCATATCATACAGACGTGTGTGTATGTGGGTGTGCATGGCTGCGTATGTGTGCGTATGTGTTTGTGTAATGATTTCAACGCAGCCAAATGAGACAGCTGAACAGCATGTGTTACGATTAGAAATCTGAGAAATCTGAGTCATCTTCCTCTGTTCTTCACACACACACACACATAGATCACACAGAGATACAGAAATCAAAGACAGACCACTATGTATTTACTGTCTCACAGCTCTTACACTCCAGAAAATTGCATTTTAAAAAAACATTTCATACCTCTATCAAAACAAACGCAGCGCTCACTCTTCTCTGAACTGATTCATGTGTCCAACGCAAAGTAACTAGTATGATACATTTTCAAGTTCTTATTTAACTTTATACGCAGTGTCAGACAA
Organism: Naso annulatus; assembly: GCA_029783625.1. Lineage (NCBI taxonomy): Eukaryota > Metazoa > Chordata > Actinopteri > Acanthuriformes > Acanthuridae > Naso > Naso annulatus. The sequence goes on along the minus strand of JAPZDX010000007.1, from coordinate 1,580,026 downwards.
GATGTACCATTTTCTTTGCACACAAGAGGTCAAAACTGTTCGATGCAGTAAAACTGACAACTTTGTCACTCTAAGATCTTTAGTGAGGCAAAAAACGTAGAGTTTCCACTCAGCCTGGTGGCAGCAGGGAGGCCACATTGTTACCTGAATCTGAAGGGTTTAACAACTGTGAGGTGGCAGCTTGAGACATTCCAGACTCAGCTTCCAACCTCCGTCAACTTTACAGCCTCAGCTGTACTTTTGTCATGTTCTCAGATAGAGATTTTGAGCGGGAAAGAAATTTGGAGTCTTATAAAAAGAAATGTGTGTTAGAGTCCTGTTTGTGTAAACTGTCAAATTCACTCACTTAACTTAAAAACACGTGTGCATCTTCACACCCAGCAGCAAATCGACTGTCATGCTACTCACACACACTCTGAATGTTTGCGGGGTCGAATGGTTGACATCTCATTCTCTCCTTACCCAGAAGACATTGCTGCGAACCAACGCACACACACACACACCTTTGTGTTGTTTTCTGTTCTTTCTGTCTCTTTGTCCAAACTTTTTTTTCTGTGTGTGCGTGCGTGTGTGTGTGTGTGTGTGTGTGTGCACAGACATGATTTATTTAGTGGCCGATGAGACTCACCTGGCCTGCAAATTATTGATAAGTGTAAAGATGAACCTAATTTCTCCATAGTAGTCGCACTTAAATATTCATCTCTGTATGAATATTCATGGCGGCGATGATGCATGCATGAATTTTAGATGACTCTGGAATCGCTGGGCATTCTTCTTCTTTATCTCTCTCTCTCTCTCCTTCTCACTCTTTTTTTTTTGATGTGTCAACTCTGCTGTTAAAATATTGATGTGGAGCTCAACAGTGTCTTCTCGCTCGGTCCAAGGTCGCTTTCTTATATTGTTTCTCTCCCTCTGCACCGCTGACAGTTACACAGACAGGCCCATATATTCTGAGCTGCTTACATTTGGCATCTTAATCTCATACATTCTTACTTTATACTTGTCAGCACTGTTTCTATATTTTACACCATTGCTATGCCAATTTTATCCAGAATTATTTGAGTAAATGAGTAAGAAATAGTTTTGCTTTCTTAAAGAGGAAAAGAGATTCCATGCAAGCGATTTTATGACATCTGTCTTACATCTTACTTTGTGTTCTGTTTGATTTTGGCTAAGTTAAAAATGCTAACATTACCAAACCTTGTGCCAGGTTTACTCATTTGATTGGATGCCAAATACTTTTGGAGTTATTCCTCTAAACTTTCTGTATGTTCGTACTCAGTTGGCCCGAAGTTTTATGTTGTAAGCAGTTTTAAATTTTTTCACATTGAAGATTGTGATAAGTTTATGTTGACCAGTTATTATTTCATTTCCCTATTCCTGTGGGTGTGTTTGTGTGTATTTGCCAAAAAAAAGAAGCTCTGAACCCTGTTTTTCCAGTGTTTTTTCCTCCATGTGACCGTTAAAGAACCTCGCTGTGCTCTGCTAAAATGCTGGGGGGACTTGACCCCGTAACCAAGGAAACGGCAGGGCCCAACAAAAGTTGTTCTTTTCGGAGGTCCATGTGAGTGTTTGTGTGTTTGTCTGTGTGTGGCATGCTACTGAGAGAGTGTGAAGGGAGAGTGTGTGTCCTCTCTCTTTGTGCATGTGTGCGTGTGTGTGTGTGCGTTCTCCGGAAAAGGAAAGCTGGGCTGACAGTTGTTTCTGCAGCCAGGCTTGGCAGGCCGAGGCTCTACTGTTTATTGTGATGTTGTTAGATGGAGGCACTTATCAACCTTGCAAAGGAGGTAGGAAAGAGGAGAGGAGTGTTTTTGTGTGTTTTGGTACAGATATGTGTGTGTGCGCACACGACCTTCATCTGCTGATGAGTAAAAAATCTTGTATCTTTAAAGCATCAATAGGAAAAATGACTGAAGCAAAATTGTTTCATCTAACTATAGTGATAAAGGCCAAAATCATCAATAAACAAAATCTCTCTGCAGTTGTTTTGACTTTTCTTCAAAAGTACATGTTTTTTAGCACATAAATGACAAGTTTGTTTATCGTCATGCTTTATAATTTTACAATGGTTATGCTGCGATTAAAGTGCATTATTTTCCTTAAGTGACCTCTAGGGGAATAGAATCCAGTAACTCAATAACCAAGCTGAAAGAACTTAGTGACAGAGATGGTGGTGAAGGACTGAAGCTGCTGAAACAGCATAATTTATCATTGGGTAACACGCTCATTTGATTCCTCCCATTTTATGTTGATATCAGATTAGAGATTCCTTGCAGCTTTTCATTGCACTGCTGTGACCGTATGTTTTGTTTAACTTTAGTCTATTGTTTCTGTCTCTCTGTTCTCTTTGTCTGGTCCTTTGTATTTTGTGTCTCGTGTGTCTGCCCATCCTTTCCTCTGTGTGTGCATGTGTGCTTTGCTTAATGTGTGTTCTCTGTTCAATCTCACTTTCTTCCTTGTGTGTTTCATCTGTGTAATTGTTGGTGTGTGTCCAGATGGTGTGTGTGCCCTGCTTTGTGTCAATGTGTGTGTCAGTTTGTCGAGGGTCTACAGGGAGATGAAACAAGCATTGGACCTTGAATCTGCTGTCAGCCAATCACACATCAAGGCTGCTGTAGTTCAGCCAATTGATGATCAAGGCTCTGGCCCTGAGTCGAACAGGAGGCGGAGCCAAAATACATTTCTCAGAAGTGTGTGTGTGTGTGGTTGGCATTTCGCTGAAAGTGAAAATATTTACATTGAAACACAGACAAAAAAGAACACACACGCACACACACACACACACACACGCACACACACACACACAGGTTTAAAGTAGTAACACAATGTTTTCAGTAAAAGTTCACATCATAAATAAAAACAGCTACAGAAAAAATAATCAGTGATGGATTGTAACTTTAAACATATCCCCAAGCACTGTATTTAAGTGCAGTTTTAAAGTACTTAAAGGACTTTGGTATTCCCATTAACTGCTACTTTCTACTCCAATACAACTCAGAGGCCAATAGTTTACTTTTTACTCTACTGCACCTAACTGTAGTTACTAATTACACAGTTTTTTAAAATACCAGTTTACCAAAATTTAATCAATACTTAAATGATGAAGTAATATTATTGAATAAGAAAAAATGTTCTGAAACTCTCAAACTACACAGCAGATAAATTACATAAAGTGGTCAAACCAACTTTATCATCTTCAGTAAAATACTGATTAACACATAAATAAAAATAAAAATAAATAATTCTAATCCTGTAATGTAATATGTAATGCACATTATTTTGCCGAATGCCTTTCTGCATAATGAACTTTTTTACTTTTGATATTTGGTATATGTTTATTTACACGACTACTTGTACTTTTTTGTAGTATTAAACATGACATACATTTATTGCGGAAGTTTACCTTTGCCAGCATTACTTCTGATTTACCAAATAACTGCTCACCCAGAATTTGTTCTGTATGTCTATAACAGCCTACATATATTCTGATATTCCATATTTGCCCATCAGAAAAATCTAAATGATCTAATGAAGAATATTTGAAGGAGGTTTTTGTTTGTTTGTTTGTTTTTACCCTATATCAAAATGTTGGGTCTGTTTGTCCCTTCACCACCTCAGTATTTTTGAGTCAAGTGTCATGACATTTTGTGAATCCTACGGACTTTTCCTTTAGCGCCACCAAGAGAGTGACTTTTTGAACTGTCTCTGTTAATATAGGATTTTTTATAAAACTTGTTACAGTACAGTAATTTACCCCAGAAATGTTTGTAATAACTGTGGTACCCAGACTTTTTCTCTAGTACTGATGGTACCTTTCTCTAGTACTGATGGTACTAGAGAAAGGTCCAAATTGAAAGTTGTGCAATACTTCAGTTTATTAAAACTACCTGCCTTTGGATACTCATTTGACTTTTGAGTTTGCAACAACCTGAGGCCTAATTGTTACCAAACTTCTGCTCTTTTCCTGGAGAATCTCCTCCTTTTCACTTCCTATGCTTCCTATGCTCCTCTTATAGATTCGTTCATTCAGGGCTACTGCAGAAAACACGGCAGCTCCTTTGAGACCCTTGCTTACTAAGCTAATGAAAACAGGATGCATGTGATTATACACTAATGAATTGAAGTGCTTATGAAAAGGGGTGTAAGGAAATACTGATATGTATCCATATTGCGTTATTAGGTTTTGCAATATTGTATTGATTCTCCAAACAGTTTCAGTTTTTAATGAATAGTGTTCATGCAAAGATTCGTGACAGTCATTTTCTTCTTTCAAATCTTAGACGGCTATTGCACAAAGGTATTGCTATGATATTCTGATTGCATAAAAAAGGATTCATTTTTAACATAGATTTTGTGGATATTGAGGTGTTTTCTTTATACTATGACAGTTTTCCTAACATTAGATCGAAAGAAAATTGCAATATATCGTTTTGCTTACTTCCTTAAATTATCCCAGCATATTGCATCGTAATCCTTGTATCATATCGCAAGATTCTTGCCCAATACACAACCCTGCTTATGAATGTTACTCTAAATTTCTGCCTATAGACAAAACCAAAATTTTACATACTGCACCTAATTTAGCAGGCTAACTTTAAATTAAGCGGTAAACATTTTATCCATCTAACAACTACATGTCAGCATCCACACACAGAGTTGCTGTACCTGTGATTGTTTTCTGTGCAGTGAAGATGTGATTACATGAGAGGAAGAAGAGAAGGAGAGCGGTGACAGTAAGGTGTGTGATGTAGATCAGTGGATGGGTAAAACGCACACACAGCTTCTTGGGGACAAATCAAAGAATTTCATTCAGGACTTTTGAAAGCATTTCATTGCATTAAGTCATAACAGATTTCTTCCCTTCTCTCTCTATCTCTCTCTGTCTGTCTCCCTCTTCCTGTGGCGGGTTCCAGTGGAGTCCAGCTAATTACAGTGGCTATCAGGAGTATGTGTGTGTGTGTGTGTGTGTGTGTGTGTGCATCCCTGCCGCTTAATTCTCATTTCAAATAGCCCATGGTGTTCTGATGGAACACTGGTCTGCACACACACACACACACACACACACACACACCTGCTCATTAACTGGATTCCAAAACCAATCAGTGTGAGTCCAACAGAGGAGCTCTGTCTGAAGCTACACACACACACACGCGCACACACACAGAAACACAGAGTGTGTTTTCACTGGTTGGTCCAAAGCAGAGGGAGAGACCCTGAACTGATTAACACTTAAACACAAAGAGATATCAATACAATCACTTTTATTTATCTAAATAAACACAGTTTAACTCTTTGAACCAAATGAACCAAAGGACAAAAATTCTACATTAAGAAATTCTTTGAGGCCTCAATGAAAATAAAATTTTTGTTCCATTGAGTGGTATTGTGGTGTGTGTAAATTAAGTAAAGTAGCTCTGCAGCCAGTTAGCCACCTCACTCCACTGAGTCACTGAGTCAAGATTAAGTTGTCACCTACATATATTGATAACCCTGATATTTCACATTAGAACAGCAAGATATTACAGACAGATTACAGACAGATACAACAGATTAGTATTAATGTCTGATTTAAATATAAATTTTTCAAATTTTTCTGACATGACACGCTCACCCCGAATCTCCTGCCCAGAATTTCACCCATTCTCATCTGGTCGCCCTAGCCCACAGCAGCCCAGTATTCAACTAGCAAAATGTTACAAGTTGATATTGATCAATTTGTATCTGTCTTATTAGATAAAAAAAATGTCATCATTTGTTTGGTTGTTATGTTTTTCCTTTGGCTGACCGCAAAAAGAGGGAGAGAGCAGGATGGAGAGCAATAACCAGTATGCAGTTACCTGTCCAATAAAGTGGACAGGTAACGATAGTCACGAGTCAAGATCTACATAGTTATAAATGCCATGGCAGCTTCTGTTTTCCCCTGTTCAGACTCCCCTGGAGTCCACAGTGATTTCACATAACTAAACTGTGATAAACTGCCATTAAATGTGGATTCTCCCCAAACTCCTCTTGTATTAATTGACATCAGTAATATTCTGTGAGTATGCTTTTTTAATAATATTTCTTTATATTTAAATTGCGATAACATACAGTTCTTTTTTCTTTTTTGTTTTTTCATTTTTTTAATTTTGAAGGGCTCATTGGCCCTGATCCTAGAGTCGCCTCTGGTACTACATTGGCAATCTAGTGTTTAAAATGATGTAATACTGTTTTGTCAATAATAGACATATACACAGCGCCTCTTAAATCTTGTTAGTACTTTTTTTTCTGGTCTCATTTTGTCCTGTAGGTTGATGGTGGATATAAAATGAAAAAAAAAATCATCAAGCTCATTTGTTGTTTTTGTTCATTTACGGTTCAAACTCTCTCTTCATGTCCCTAGACTCATATATTGAGTCTTAATTTATTGCCTAAAAAGAGGCAAAACACACAATAAGTGAAATCAGGGATGGCATTTTTTTTCTTTGGATTGTCTTTAAATATTGTGATAATAACATTATCATAAATCCCATTGATTTTAATAACTGTGTGATAAAAATGTGATAGAATGACAGCCCTAATCTACATCAGATCTACCATTAAAGATTCTAATGAACACTCAAACAAGATTTCTCCTATAAGAAACAGGAAACAAACATTATTGCCTCCATAAAAAGCACTCTGTAACTTTGTTTTAAAAGTGCTGTAAGAATATAGTTAATAATCCCCAAAACTTTAAAGAGGTCTGTATGGACGATGTAAGCATATAAAGTGTAAACATATAGAGTTCAAGGGTTTGGAAAAATGACCTCTGATCTTGTTTTTGTGCAGAGGAGAAGTCTCCTGTAGAGTCTGAGCAAGAGAACTAGAAATGAAACAAAATACAGAAGATTCACAGTCTATTTCTCTCCCCATCTAAACCCTGAGGGCAACAGTAGGAGTACACAACCTCAACAGGAGGCTGAGCGCACACACACACACACACACACACACACACGCACACAGATGGAGAGTTGGAGTTTCATTCCAGTGGAGAGTCATGCCTAAGAAACACGCAGATGGTTTAAGTCCTCGATCCTCTGAGATCTCTCAGTCGGCTCTTCACTCATTCCTTTTGTCTCTATTTCGTCTTCATTCCAACAATCACATATTTTTTTATAATACGGCAGTTTTAATGTTCAGTATGGAATCTTTTAATTTGGACATAGTGAATAATGAAATGACAAAAGTCTCAAAAGAAGATGTCAATTTGAAATGTGACTCAGTGATTTTTAGTAGTGAACTGTAACAGTAACACATAGGTCAGAGGTCAGAGTGGTCATGAATTGTGGAGAAAAGTAAATAAAGTAAGATAACTGAAATAAAATAAGAATACAGAAACATAAATTAAGAGAATTAGGAGCTTACACAAATGATCAGATTTGTGGTTATATGTCATGTTATTAACAGGATATTAATGTGCTCATTTAACCATTTAAGATATTTTGTTGGAAATGACTTCCTAAATGAATGCAAATATTCTTGAGGAGTCCTTGACTTACGGGCTTAGTCCCTAATTAAAGCTGCAAGCAGCGTTGGTCAGGACCTCGCATGCTGGCCTGCCAGGTAGGTCTGTTCATGGCCTCCGGCCTGTTAAATGTTAATTAAACATCCATCTTCAAGGCTTTTAGGGTCATTTTAAAAAAAATAAGGACTTTTATTTTGAATGAGTTTAGGGCTTTTATTTTGAAAGTCTGGGGCAGACCCAAGTGAACTGTTCAAAGTTTGAGTGAGGATGAGAAGTGTCTGCAGACAGACACAGTCAAACATCCATTCAATTCAAATGGCAGATCTACATTCATTTGACCTCATGTGACCTGGT
>JAPZDX010000007.1:1401734-1411955 GCA_029783625.1 Naso annulatus | reverse complement strand
CATGAACAAGTTATTCTATATCTTGTTTGGACAAGAATCCTTTAGTTCTTGCTGTATTTTTAAGATGGTAGTTGGCTGATTTTGTAATTGTCTTTTTTTGGCTGTTGAAATTTAGGTCTGAGTCCATAATTACACCAAGATTTCTGACTTGGTTATTAGAATTCAGTGTCATAGAGTCAAGGTAAGCACTGACTTTCAGTCTTTCTGACACATTTAATTGTTGATTTGTTTAATGCACCTATCCAGCAAGCTTAAGTTTGTAGCCATGTGATGACAAGGTTATGTAAAGTTGTGAGTTGTCCACATAAGTACGGCAAGAGGTGTTATTATGTCCCATGATCGGAGCCAGGGAGAGCATGTAGATGTTGAAAAGAAGAGGCCCGAAAATTGACCTTTGAGGAACTCCACATCAGATTGTTGTTCGCTCTGATTCGTGGTTGCCAGCTGACACAAAGTAATCCCTATCATGTAAATCGGATTTGAAACAATTGAGCACTGTACCAGAAAGTCACACCCACTTCTCTAGTCTGTTGAGAAGAATCTCATGGTGCCAAATGCAGCACTGGGCTCCAATAATACCAAAACCATAGTTTTTGATGCGTCGCTGTTCAGGCGTATGTCATTAAGGACTTTAATGAGTGCAGTCTCAGTGCTGTGGTGGGGTCAAAATCCAGAGTTTAAGGCATTGTTTTGCACCAAGAAAGAATTAAGTTGCCTGAAAAATAGCATTCTCAATAATCTTTTATTTTTTTAAATTTATTTATTTTTGTGTATGTCATGTATGTCTTATTATATTTATTTATTAATTATCTGTAACTCGATGAAATAGTTTGTGTGACACAATATATCTGTGTAATGTTATGTTGATGTTAATTCAAAACTTCTCGTAAACTTCTAGTATATGGTTATCCAAATTATATTGTCATATTACAGATAAGTAGAGGAAAAAGAAGAGGGGAAAAGGAAGAGAAATCAATAAGGGATTCAAGCTATTGTGTAAGACTGAAATATAATTTTGCACCTTTAAAGAATAAAGAACTCGGGCCATAGGGTGGGATGGTTGGGGTGGGGGTGGGGGGAGTAAAGTAAATATATGACAATATGTATACAGTATATTGATGAAGGTAAGAAAGTACTTAGTTACTCAGAGATCAAAGGTCCATATTTTATTTTCATATACTTTGGACTTCATTTTCTTCTATGTTTATTAATATGTTTACTGAGACTAATGTACAAGAATATAAATTCTCGGACCTAATTGATGAACTATTTTATGCTGAATTGTTTGATTGTGCATTGATTATGACTATACTTTCTATTGTTACCCCTTCAAAAATGTCTCAAAAAACAAATTACCAATAAAAACTTGGTCAGAAAAAACAAACAAAAAAAATCCTTTCCAAATAAAGGTGCGTTTGATATGGACCTGTAGTTTCTTGTAACAGCCAGATAAGTTTTTTTTTTTAAAAACATTTAGTATGTTTAATACATTTGTTGCCACACTGTTGTTAAAAACATCTTTAAAAAACTTTGTGGGTGTAGTGTCCAGGCAGCAGGTAGTAGCCCTAAGGTTATTAACTATTTCAGTCAAGGACACATTATCTAGAGAGTGAAAATGTACCAAATTTTCCAGAGCAGTCTTATGTGAAGGCAGAGGTGACATAGGTGTTTGGCTTGACTTGACTTTGGGTGACTAGAAGTGCAGGCTTGAGGTTTCTGAAGGAAACGACACATGTGTTGACCTACGGGTAGAAAACTCATCAGGAGCAGCTTTTCTTAAGCCTCTTTCACACATGCACTGCTAACCTGAAACTGTCCAGACAGGATGAGCTGTATGTGTGAACTGATGGGATGACCCAGACTTCGACAGGCCAGCTCCCTCATACAGTCCATGTAAAGTTTGATAAAGCCCACGAGTTTGCAGCTACCGTCTTTGAACTGCGACTTCACCAAATTTTATTTCAACCAAACAAACTATTTCCAGAGTCATGAATGCATCTAAAACAGATGATCTTCAGTTGTATGCTACATGTGTGAGGGGGCAATCTGTAAAAAGCAGCTTTATAGTGATGCAGCAGAAGGAGAACAGCAGGTTTTTGGACTGACTGGAGTCATTTGTCACATCGTTTTGGCAACAATATTTACTTTTTCCATGCAAAATTGATCACAATTCACTGGTTACACTTTTTTTGTTTGAACTTTGGGACTCTGTGTCGGAGTTTACTCTTTTCTGATATCCCACAAATCAAACAATGCATCAAGAAAATATTTCAAGTCTAAAGGTAATGAAATAATCAATAGTTGCAGCAATGTTGTCACAGTATTACTGAACACTGGATCAATTGTTTTCTTTGTTTGAAATGTAAATCACAAGTATATGGGCTTTTGTCTACTTCATATTGTTCAGCAGCCCACATGTCACATCTTGTTAATCTTTGTGAATTGATACAGTTAATTATGATAAAAATCAAGATTATAATTATAATGAAGATTATTGTTAGACAGTTATGGAATCGAGCATTGGAAGGCTGGTGCTGAAAAAATGCTGAAAATCAGGTTTGGGATCATCAAAATCAATATATGGTCATTTATTTGTTTTTCATTTCAATCTTTTTCGCTGCGTCAGTGTGCGCGTCTGCTCCTCTGTCACATTCTCCTCCTCCTCCTCCTCCTCCTCCTCCTCCTCCTCCTGCTCTCCTCCTCTCCTCACTGCAAATCAGATATGACAGGAAATATTGTCCTTGTAATGGAGACTCAGGGCACTCTGCCTCTGTGTCTCTGAAACACGTATGCACACAGCTAAATACACAGATATACATCAACTCAAAATGAAATGCACCCTTGTACACACACTTCAGTATGACACACACACACACACACACACACAGATTGTACCTGTTCCAGGCTTGAACTGACTCATGTTGAATTATTTCCCTTTTGCTTCTCTCCTTCTCTTCCTGTCTTTCATGTCTTGTACGTCTGATTGTTATCTCATAACTGTTGCTGCTGTCAGTGTTACAATGCCGCCTTGCCCAGTAAACTGCTCACAGTCTCCAAACAGAGAATTTAAATGATCTTTTAATTGACCAGCCGAGTTTAATTAATAAGATAAAAAATACAATTATGTAGATGCTTAACGTCTTTCAATTACCTAAAGAGGTTTAAATCAAGCTTGTTAGAAGCCTAGGACATCTGATATTTCCAATGTTTCTGTATACCATATATGAATGTATTTTACATTGTCACATTTTTGGGCCACAATAATTGCAGATGATGATTTTTTTTTTGTACGGAGAACCACAATGTGAACCAGCTGGTAGCATGAGATGAGAAGTCTTCACACTTCTTGGGACACATTTACCGGGAGTTGTTATGTCTGCACCAATTTTGTGGCGATACATCTTGTTGTTACTGAGATATTTTCAAAGATAATTTTAAAATGACCTCCTCTAATGCAACACAAATAATTCAGTGCATAAACAAGATCATTAAAAAGATTGCATGGAAACCACAAACATCTTAACCAAATTTGATTCCCATATGCTAAAATGTACAAATAAAAAATTACAAATTAGTGGTGTGCTAACCTTAGTCTCATGGCAATCATTTGAGCTTTAAGACGGAAAAAAAAATGCTTACAACAGGTCAGTTTTGTTGTTAGACGAAAACCAATGAAAACACAAACTGAGAGAAAGTGTTGCAACAGAAAAAAAATGCGTTAAGTTTGGAAGGAGGTATTTGTTCCTCAGTTGAATTTACAATTGATTTTAAAAATGTCTCATTCATGAAATAGGTCATAACCTCTTCTCTTTGATCCAAATCAAATTCATGACTGGTTCAGCCTGCTGTTAACCTGATGTAGCATGACGTCATCTTTGGAAACTGTTTGGAAAGCAACTTAAAAAAAAAGTCCTCAGCAGGTGGTTGGACGAACCATCTGTCAATCACAGACATCAACCATATTAAGGTGGGATAAGTAGAGCACTCCAAGTGGAGACAGTCAATAAAGTTAAGCTTTCAGGAAAAGAGTGAAAACATCTTTTTCATCAGACATAATTCCATAAACATATTTGATGCACATTTTGAAATATCACATCAGAAAAGGTAAATAAAAACAGCAAAATCTGAAAAAACATCCTCAGTATCTTAAAGGTTTTAATACTCGCTTTAGGTGTTTTTTGTCTTTGTCAAAAAATAGTTGAAATGGGAGATGGAGGCAGCTGTGTGGAATAAATTGTGACGTAGTGAATATTTGTCTGCTGCTTCCGCTCCCCAAAAGAGGAGGTAGTAGAAGAAGCTGATTCTGCCTTCTTCCCTGACATTCCCCCAACATGCGAAAACATGGCTGATTACAACAACAACAACAACAACAACAACAGGTATGTGTGAAGCAAAATCTCAGAGTAGATCTCATCCATGTAAAAAACACAAAAGCAATTATAGATGATAAACAGCAATGAAATATTTTGTTTCCGTTTTGCAGCCTCTACTTCCTCTACTCTGTTTATTACAACCATGTGTTTAGCCATGTGTGTCCACGAGTTTGTTCGTTTTAGACAAGTTGTTGGAAACACTTCTAATTCATATTCTCCTTTTTACAAGACTTTCTAAGCTTGCTTAAAATTTACTTCAAAATTAATGGAGATGTAGCAACTGAAAAAAGTTGTTCTTCTTCTTTCAATAAGGAAAAACTTTCAAGATCTGATGTAACTGATGTTATAACAGCATCTAAGCTAAAACATCAAACCATCACTTCTTATGCCAGTCACAGTCTGCCTGTGATGACAAAGCAGGTCCTTTAGTATGCCAGAAGGACCTGAAGATTACACTGTTAAGTAGTAATACTGTTGTTAGATATTTTTGTGAATGATTTGACAGCTAAAAGGGTTTGCTGAATCCAACTTTGAACAAGGATCATTTTTAGGACAGAAATCTTAAAATGTTTTTTTGGATACCCAGACAAATTTGATACATCAAATCTAAGTTTAAAACATGGGTTTCTTCATTTATTCAACACTCACAATAAATCGTTGTGCTTATAATTGAACAAATTAATAATCTCTGACATCACCTGCATCCTCCAGCTGCAGCACAACAGTTTAACCTGATAGAAATAAAGGACATGTCACCATGTGTAGTGGTTTTCTGACTTTTGTGTTGCAGGAAATTTCCGTCTCTCTCCATCTGTCTCTCTGTGGATTTGTATGCTTTTAAAAGGCCTCTGTCTCACAAAAATCACTGTTTCAAAAGTCTGCTCAACAAGGGAAAGTCAGCCCCACCTCTCCTCTCCTAAAATAACACACGCTATGACTTTCTGTGCGACTTTTAACCATGTCTTATTTTCACCCTCCAACTTGGACTTCAATCCCGCACTCAGATGTCAGCTTCCTCAATGTTTTGCCCTCGAAACTTCAGTCCAAGATTTATTCCCTTTTCAACAAGTTGAGGTCTGGATGAAGACAAGGTTTTTCACTTGTCCTTGACTCTGAAGGATCAGGAGATGGAGTGAGAGACAGTGACAAAGATGGAGAGGATGTGAGGAAAATTTAGAATTCTGAAACTTCTTTGTTGACTTTAACAGATGAGAATAGAAAATGGAGATTAAAGAAGAGATGAGGAAGAAGAGAAAGCAGACAATGCAACAATGTTTTCTATCATTTGCATAAGAGGTGGTGTCTGTCAAATGTTTCCTCCAATCAGAGTGCTGGGTATATGCCTGTTTGGCTGAATGTGAAGGGCAAAGCGACCGCAGGCGACATGTCAGTGAATTATTAACAAGGAGCATTTCTATCCATCATTTTAAACTCACACACACTCCCAGATAACTGTATTAACACAGATATGAGTGGAGACGGACAGAGAGAGGAAAGACAAATCTGTCCTTCTTCTTTATCAGAGGCGTTTAAAACGAGCAACACTCAACTATGTGGTTTCACATTAGGCTAAACGATTTTATCAGCCAGACGTCTCTGTATTTAAATGGGCTCTGGGCAAGGTTAAAGCAGCTGTTTTCTGTCTCTGTGTTAACAAAACTGAAGCAACTCATTGCATATTTAGGATACAAGCTAAATATTTTACATCCCTGCTGAGCTTTTTCCAAATTATTCCATCAGTTGGATTTATTTGCCTCTTCTCGTGAGCCAAAGGTTTTAGTTCATTTGTACAAGCGTCAAGTGAAAGCACTGAAATCTGCTGCAAACATATTAACCCGACCTTACACAGGAAGTATTTACTCACTATTGGTTCCTGTAAATGTTATTTTTGTTTGGAGTTTCACACAAAACTCTTCAAAACTGTGCTCTGTTCCCTGTGTGATCTGATATCTCTCACACTATTACTCGTTTGATTTAAACTAAATACTAAATCACATTTTAAGAACTTTTAAATGTTAAAGGTCATGTTAAACAAAACAAACAAACAAAAAAACCCCCCAGCTGTTTGGATGGTTTCTGCACATATAAAATCACTGAAAGTTGGACTTGTTGACGGGACAATTATGCAGTAACTTTGATTCACAGAGTTTCAGAGAGATGCTGTAACAACACAACAGTTTCTGTAAGGAAATCTTAATGACAATATGACAACATGGCGTCTTACACACAGAAGTGTCCGACAAACACAGAGCTTTCAACAAACTTAATGCATCTGTACCAAAAGATGCTTAAAGCAACTTTTCAACCCAGTGTAGTAGAAAGAGTCAAAAAGACCCGAAAGAGATGAAGGTCGGGGAGGAGTGAGAAACTGTGACTGTTTCACAAAGATTATCATGTGTAGATATTCTCCTAAACCTAAAAGGAAAATGAGGCGTTTGTCCGTTTTCTTTAGCATTAATCTTTTTTTTGATGGATAATATACATATTACCTGTCGTAGAGACAATAATGGAGTCTTTTCTAGTTAGAGGGTAACAAAAAGAAACACATCAAAGTAAATCAACTTTAAGTATTTATTTTCTGAATTAAATTGTGTTATTACTTTTGGTGCTTTAATGCCATATTAATTTATTGTAGTCTATTCTTTTTTTAAATAAAAAAAATGCATGTAATAATGTGGTCACAGATTTACACAAGATCACATACGCAACAGTAACAATGACAACAATAAAGATAGGTTGTCAAAGTGGTGTGTGGTGCAAGTGGTAGGCCTATACATGCAAATGCACAAACACACAAATAGAATTAGAAACAAACAAAAATATGTCCAGAAAATTAATCATAATCATAATATAAAAAATCTATCTATAAATAGAGAGAAATAACAAAATAAACAAATAAGTTCAAATAATTAAATGATAATGATTTCAGTGCAAACAGTTATGATACAAAAAGAAAAGACAACAAAAATGATGATGATAATAATAATGGCTCAACAACACCAACTACTACTGCTACTGCTGGTACTACTACTACTTATAACAATAATATTAATAATAATTCTGATAGGTCCTTCTTTTTTCCCCTTTCCTTTTTTTATTTGGGACTTTTGGCCCTCCATACAACCTTCTCTATATGGAGTTAGGATTAAACGCATCAAATTTATGGTTTCACAACATTTCCCTTCAGTTATCCTTTGGATTATCCCCTAAAATCTGTCTCTTTTTCAGAATAAACAGTTTAACTTCCTGGCTGCAGGATTTTTGTTGACACCTCAATGTGAAGACGAGCACCTCAAATAAAAAGTAACAGCGTCGATGAACTGAAATGCAAACCTGAACTGCAAGGGTTTGTGTGTGTCATCAACAGATTGGATTGTGTGCGTGTGCGTGCGTGTGTTTGGTGTAAAAGCAGCTCTATTCTCCAGCTGAAACTCCTCATCCTCTGTCTGTTTTCATACTGACTCACTGTGAATGTCAACGAGTCTGACCTGTCAGTCAAGAACTGTGTGTGTGTGTGTGTGTGTGTGTGTGCATTAGACAGAGTGAAAGTGTATGTCCATGAGTACTTGTGTGTGTATCTGTGAGTTTATGAGTTGGAGCAGTAGTGCGCACTTTTATGTGTGTCCGAGAGAGAGAGAGAGAGCATTGTGAGTTACCAGAGGATCTGTGTGAACAGTGATGTGTGACAGAGAACGTGAGAGAGATTTGGAGCTCAGAAAGAAAGAGAATGAGTGATCGAGCTGTAATAAAAAGAGGGAGAGAGAGATTTTTGAGCCCAGAGAGAAACCAGGCGAGAGGAACAAGTGAAAGAGGGATTCTGAGAGAGAGAGAGAGAGAAAGAGTGGTGGGTGAAGGTTGGCAGACAGTGCTGTGATCTGTGTCTGACTCTGCTGGATTAACTGAATCAGACACACAGACGCTGCACTCCACTGTTCGTCTTTCTGTCTCTCTGTGTCTCTTTGTCCTTCATTCCCCCGCTCTCTCACTCTTTTGTCCTTCCTCTCTTTCCATATGATCTTTGAAGGCATTATAAAAAATTAATAACCGAATAACCTTCCCAGAGTTTGTGTCACATCCCTACACTGTCCAGAGATTGATGCCTCACATGGACTGATTCACTGTCCAACATCCTTCAGTTACACTCAGGTTTGTGTAACAAACTCCAGGTTCACGTCAGATGCATCTTGGTCCTTGTAGGCTGACACCATTGAGCCTGTTTGAGCATGCAAAATGTTGCTACACATCAAAAAACAAGCTGCGACAAAAATCATCTGCAGCATCGTGTTTTGTCCGCTGCTGTCAGGTCAAAAAGTTGCTCTGTTTACACCGCGACCAACATGCTCAGCACTGAGGCAAATCCCTCTCCACAAATATACAAACTGTCATTATGATGAAGCTGCATTTTTTAACCCAGTCTCACTAATATAGCCTCTTCTAACTGATAAAATGTCTGAGTTGCGCTAAATGTGTATTATCATGGAAACTACAGCCACGGGGTCAGGGAACTTTCCCTCTCTGTTTTTTCATGCTCTGGTCATCTTACATGAACAGCCAATAGTGAATTCTCTCACCGACGGATCGCTGCTAACTGTATACGTTGTGTCAGCCAAAAAGTCCCAGCAAGTACAGATAAGTTCCGGTGCTGCAGTTCACACCACACTGAAAAGACACCGTCTCTCTCTGACAAGTCCTGACCCCGATCTGTGGCCCAGTGCGGAGGAGCCTTAACAAGCCCTTCCTGTCCTGTTTTTATCATGATCATTTTGCGACCAATTCACACAAATCACTTACCACTTGATACAAAACAGTATTTGTTATGTTACATTCTGGGAGAACACAGACTGATTCGAGGTTGTTAATAATTATCTTAATCTGTCATTTGCCACTTTCAGTGGTTCAGAATTCAGCTCTTATTTCAATAATGTTGCTGGGACATTAGAAAAATCTAAATTATTTGTGTTACCTTCAACACAAGAGAAGGAGGAATTTTGTAAAAGAAAGAATTTGGATCTTCTGCTGCCGTTAACACGCCTGCAGTATGTTTGTCAGTGTGTGACTTTGCAGCCTTGTGATTGATATCGTGTCTGTTTGTGTGTGTGTGTGTGTGTGTGTGATCAGCAGGATTTCAAGCTGATCCTGTTATGCCTCTGAATGCCAGTCGTGAAACCTGCTTGAAGCTCTCTCCCTCTCCTCTACACACACACACACACACACACACACAATGTAACTCTTATTTGCTGTGTCCTGCTGGGTTGTCTGGCAATGCAGAGGTAGATGCAGAAAGAAAATAGAGATTCTTGCGTTTTCTTTCACCTCCTGCCTCTCGACCTTCTCCTTACCAAAATTTTTGTCATTTTGATGGGATTGGTTGTTTCTCTCTTTGTGACATGTTCCTCTTGTTCAGAGCTAAGTGAAATGAATTTGTCCTCCACCAGTTTTAATAAAACAGTTTACAGTATACACTCTGAACATTTTCAGCCCTTTCTTCTCCCTAACCTTCTCTCACTCTTTCACTTCTTTTTTTTACTTTTCCTCAGCTCTTCTTTCTCCTTTTCTTTCCCTTTTCCCCTCCTTCACTACTCTCAGCTCCTCTCTTGCTGAATGTCAGAAACCTTTTGCCCAGACATGAGGAGCGCTTGTTTTTTCTTATCTCGCAGGTGACATGCCCACTCCACGGGCCTGTTTAGACGCATGACAAGACCCCTTGAACATCAAACGCAGTGCGAGCAGTTCAAACACAAGGCTCCCTTCCAAAACGTTTCTCTGTAATTCTTCAGATATAAATGGACGGTGAGCGAAGAGTTAGAATATTTTAGCACAGAGCCTTTTTTTTTTTTTTGGTTTATCT
>JAPZDX010000007.1:1221460-1241945 GCA_029783625.1 Naso annulatus | reverse complement strand
GCAAGACTTTCTTCTTCCCCTTTCTCTCTCTCTCTCTCTCACACACACACACACACACACACACACACACACACACAAACATACAAACACACATTAAACTGAGACCTTTACACTCCACACAGCCCATATTCTTGCTCACTAATGACACAGGTCCTAATTTCCTAATGCATTTTGTCATATCCAACACGCACACAAACCCACACATACACTTACAACCCACACACACACACACACAAATTTCTAGTTTATGTCTTGGTGTGAGTGATATCCTGACCATTATGGGCCCTTTATTTACATTGGCTTTACAAATGAGCCCTAATTACTGGGTCTTAATGATGTGGTGGGGCGAGTGACGAGCAAGGGAGCTCTGCAGAGATAACAAGTGGGGCGGGGGGGGCTTTGCTTGGAGGGTTTTTTGTAAATGTCAAGAGCAGAGAGTTGATGGCTTCATCAATCCTTTATCCCTGCAAAACACCTGGAGGAGGAGAGAAGAGGGGGAAGGGGAGAGATTAGTCAGGGAGTAGAGGAGGAGGTACAGAAGGGGAAAAGGAGGGAAAAGAGGGAATATCAGCTGGAGGGAGAAACCAGCCAAAGGGAGAAAGTTGAGGAGCAGAAGAGATAGGAAGTAAGTGAGAGAGAGAGAGAGAGAGAGAGACATGGGGGAGAAGGTGAGGAGAGAGAGAGGGAGAGAGGAAATGAGGTGGGGTAAGGAGAAAGGAGGATAAAAAGTAAAAGAGGAAAGAAGAATGAGGAGGATGGGAGGAGCTAACAGAGCAAAGACAAAAAGTAAAGAAGTTTTCATTTGAAAAAGAGCTAAATAGAGGAAAGAAGCGATAAAGAGATCTCCTTAAAATAAGAAAACTGATTTTGTTGCCTCACTGTGAACCTGTACATGAAGAAGCAGCCAACCAAACACTGGCGAGTATGGCGGTTGCCGTCGGTTACAGGCTTGTTAGAAGAGAGTGAGGCAATGGATTTTCGGCTGGCTGCAATCTGCAATCAATCAATCAATGTGTAGTTGTGGTTAAAATGATGAAACCGAACTCTGATAAATCCCCACATGTGATCAGTTTCATGTCTGGTGGAGGAAACAGAATCCTCAGCAGAATTTATTAGGTTTATTGCAATCAGGACAGTCATGCAGCGGGATACTGTTGTGTTTTTTTCTGTTTGTTTTTTGTTGTTGATATTCAACCTGAATAACTATCTGTGAATCTGTGAGTGAGGAAGATGTCCTCCTCTCCATCACTGGTTTTACTGGAGCAAGTAGTCAAAGTAAATCTTTTTTTTTTTGTTAGTTTGTCGTGATGTCGTTCATTCAGTTCATAGGATGGAAGGAGTTTGTATTTCAGGCATCATGTCATGACGTGTTAATCCAGGACTGTGAAACTGAACTGGATCACAGCTCGTAATGACCTGCTGCTGTTTGTTTAACAGCTGATGCTCTTCGTCTGCACCCCCATGTAATCCTCCCTTTCTGTTTCCCCTTGGCTCTCTGTGTCTTCTGACATTTCCTTTCAGTTCCATCTCTCTCTCATTACAGATCCATTTCTTTCTGTTTAGGCCTCTTTTCCTCACTGTCTCTCTTTCTCTGCTGCTGTCTGTCCTAATCTCCCTCTGCCCCTCCACCCCATCTCTTGTCATTCCTCCTTTCTTCTCCCTCCCCCTCCCCCCGCCCTCTCTCATCTCCCTCTCATCCTCCTCAGTGTAATGCAGGATAAAGACATTGGGATCACATATGGCCGAGTGGTAATGGCGGCGCGCCACTTAAATCCACTCATTTAAGTGCAAATCGGTGTCATTCTGGAGCCGCCGAGCAGATGCTAGGCCATGTCAGCATAACTCGATGTGACCACTGCTGGCTTAGAGTGCATGTGTGTATGTGTATGTGTGTGTGTGCGTGTATGTGTGTGTGCTCGTGTGTGCTCTGTAACCCCTATGGATTGTGATGAAAGTACCTGCTCCTTAAATGCACAAAACAGATAAATTGAGAGGCGATTATAGCAAGGTATTTGTGCACATGGGTCTTTTTTAAAGCTATGATATATACGTGTGTGTGAGTATGTGACTATGCGTGTGTGTGTGTGTGTGTGTTTAATGTCCTGTGCACCATGAATGCATCAAAAGAAATAAAACCTGAAGGTACACACAGATGGAGGTGTGTTTGAAGCCAAATCAAAGTGTTTTACATTATGCATCAAGACACTGAAGAGAAAATTTAACATTAAAAATTAAAATGTGAATTAAAATGTTAAAACAAAAAGAAGTTCAAAAGACAAGACAGAGCAATAATGATACACATAATGTTACTGTGAAGATGATCATAGTGATGAAGGTTTAATTTAGTAATCTGGATTGAAGGTCATCCAAGTCGAGCAAGTTCTTCTGTTTTCTGGTAGTTTTTTTGCAGCAGTTTGTTGCAGTTTTACAGAGAAGCTGCAGTAACTGAACTGTAGGAAATGAAAATGTGGGGAAGTTTGCTTCAAGCTGATCCTCCAATTCTCCCTTTAAGGTTTGTTCAGACAGAAAACCATTTCACAATTTTGCGCATGATGATTACATACAAAGTCAAAGCAAAGACACGATAACGCAACGCAACTTGGTGTTACACTGTGTTGCAACAGCCAATCAGCGTTGAGATTCACCTGACATCCAAACTAGGGATGGGCATTTGAAAAAATTTTCTCAATTGATCGTCAGGAAAATTAATGATCAATTAATGATTTAATCTTTTTTTTTATTTTTGGTATTAAAAATGCCTATGGCAGGAAATAAAAAAATACAGCCCTTCTTTTCTCAGTTAAATCTTTTTTCCAAGAACAATTTATAATCTAGCAAAGATCCTCTCAGACAAGGAAAGCAGCTGAGCCTGTGGCTCCAACATGACAATGAGCCGATGCTGCGGCGCTCTTAAACACAACTGAGCCTCTTGAGAAACAGTTCC
The DNA here is from genome assembly GCA_029783625.1 of Naso annulatus. Lineage (NCBI taxonomy): Eukaryota > Metazoa > Chordata > Actinopteri > Acanthuriformes > Acanthuridae > Naso > Naso annulatus. The sequence continues at coordinate 1,239,001 of JAPZDX010000007.1, read as the reverse complement.
AAAAAACAATCAAAAAACAAAACAAAACAAAACAAAACATTATTTACCATCGTGCATTGTGGCTCCTCCATGCTCCGAAGTGATGGTAGGTTGAGAGGAGGATGCATTGACATTAACCAGGGTCGGATGTAATGTTAGGTTGTTCAAGTCATACACCACTGGGGTTGTTGTCATGTTGTACTTGTACGCGACTTTACAGTGTTTACAACGAACTTCGTCATTTTTTTAGTTAGAAGTGTTCCTATGCCAAACTTCGTCTTGACTTCTTTATGTTTATGTTTGATATCTATGGCAGCCATGATGGCAGCAAGTAAGGTGTTTGTTTTTTCTTTTAAAACTAGTTAAATATCGCTCCCTGTTGGTAAGATGTCCCATTGCTGCCGCGTAATGAAGTTCATTACATTGCTTCAAGACTCACACTACACAACACAACCTGTATTTACATCACGTTAATTGATGATGAACAGAAGTTTCATGTAATTGACGAAATCCTTAATGATCAGTTATCAGTCATTAATTAATCAAGCAAGCCCGTCTCTAGTCCCAACATCCGTACTTTGCATCAGATATGGTGGTCAGAATATCTATTGCTGTGTGCGGAAACACAGAGCTGTACTGTACATCTTTATACACCTCCAGATTATGTTGTGACCACAGACACGACGTCTGTGAGCTTTCTATCGTATGTAGATCCTGCACATCTGATGCTGTGCAGCAATATCGCCTGTAGTTAATGACAGAAAATAGAAAGTCCCTCCTACTTCAGGCTGTGTATCGTTTTCACTCAGGTGAATGGCACGACTGAAGACAAAATGATCCAGTGGAGTAACAGAACGTATTACCTGCATTCTGAACACAGCTTTATGTTTTAAGGTGGTATTGTGCAGAAGACTTTGTTGATGTGTTGACTGTCCACAATCACAGCAGGATTTTTGATTAGTGTTTGAAATCTTTCTTGGTTTTGGGGGAAATCTTCACATGACTCCTCAGTGATTGAAGTTAAATTAAAATGTATTTTACAGTGACCTAAACAACTTTTCAGTTCAGCACATACTCATTTATGCTGTGAGTATTTAAATTATTTAAAAAATCTAATACTATTTATTTTACATTCCTGAAAGTCACTGGTAAGTCGCACTGCCAACTGTTTATGAATTTTCACTGATTGCAGCTAATGTTCATGTGTCATTAATGACATGTAGATGATTTTAAAAAATCCAATTTTTGCAAGTAATTTAAGTTTCTGAACTTTTCATGTTGGAGCAGTTTTTGAGATATTTCCCCTGAAATGTGAGTGATTGAACCCAAACTTTCGTCTCTCAGGTGCACTTGATAAAAAAGCTCATTTTTATTCAGAGCGGGTCATATTTAAATCATAAATGTCATTACGGTTCACTTCTATCTATAATGAATCCACCATCAGAGGAAGATTAGCGGAATGTCGTCAGTGGCTTTTTCACTGGACTCGTTATTAGGGCCGTGATAACGCTGGTTAATTGTCGTCGTTATTTAGCTGCTTTGCCGTTTGTGCTGTGGCTCGTTCTCTTTGCATTAAGAACAGCTGATAAAAGCTTAATGAAAGATGATTGTGGTTTGGTTTTGTTTCATTTTAACACCTGACACATTTTTGTCTCTCTTGGCTTGTGTTCTCTCTTGTATTCTCCTCTGTTTCTTCCCTTTAACACTCCTCTTTTTTCTCCTCTTTTTACTAAATTTCCTACAATGCTGTTTGCCTTTACTCTGTGTGTGTTCATTTTATGTTCTTGTTCATGGAATTACAAAACAGATGAAATAATGTATTAACTTAAAATCTGGCCATTTACAAATAAAAAAAACCCCAAACTATTTTATTTAAATTAGTGTCCACATTAAATGAGCAAAAAGTAAATGAGAACACTGAGAATATGATAATCAAAGCACAGGAGTTGGTGGTAAATGTAACACATATGTCCACCAAATATTCTCATGATTCTGATTTCCCATATTTTTATTACGGACCAAGCCTGTAAGTTAATTTGCTTCATTTTTCAACTGAATCGAGCCTTAATGATGGCATCTGTATTTTGCAGACATTGTAAAGGCCTCTGAGGGAAATTTGGGGTTTTGAGATAGAAACTTGAATTGACTGTATGTGTACTATAGTTTGTAAATAGTTAAGTGTATCCAACTTGTTATTAGTTATGCATTTAAATGAGAGAAAAGACAGAGAAAAAACAAAAGAGCCCATTTAAAATTGCAGATTTCTGGTTGTTTTTCTAATATGTAAAACAAAAAGCTTTTGCAACAGTCACTGACACACACACGCAAAAAACGGCAAAAGTGAGAAAGACACAGGGTCAAAAAAAGTGAGGCAGATGAGAGAATCACACAGACAGGTAGGTAGGCAGACAGGTAAACACACAGACAGGTGTAGCGAGTGCTTCCTAACTAAAAATAAATGTCATCTGAGTCTCCAACCTTTTCTGTCGCGGAAAACTGAGCTACAAATCTACTGTTTCTGATTATCATGGCCGTTTACCGTGTGTGTGTGTGTGTGTGTGTGTGTGTTTGTGTACGTGTGTGTGTGAATCGATAGTATTTTTAATGAAACACATGAGCAGAGACAGGAGAAGTGAAACAGTTCATGTTTCTCAATGGCTGCTGTCTGTGCTGTAATGGAGCACATATGTATACAGAAAACAATACATACAGAATAAGAAAGAGGTATAGGTATTTTTAAATGTCACAGACACATACACACATACACACTCGGCTGTATAATAATAACTGTGTAAAAAATAAATAAATTTATTAAGGGGAAAACAGAAATCTGATTTGTTTCTCATCCTGAAATGAAAACTGGAACTTGTCAACCGGACCCTGAATGCATCACAACTGTGTTTGATGTCTGAGGTGTCGCTGCTTCATGATGGAGGGCAGCAGGTCCTCCATAAGGCATTGCAGACGCTATCCCAGCGTGCACGGCACTTCCTGTTAGCAACCCTATCAGCTCCTCCTTCTCTCTCCATCATTGCTTGTTTGATGCTTTAAATAACATTCTCTGTCTCGATTTCCTTCCCTCCCTTCTGTATTCCCACTTGTTTAACCATCATCCGTCTGTTCTCCTCGTCCTCAATACTCATCTGGATTCTTTGCACCTTTAACTTCCCGCTCGTATCTGTTTGTCTCACAGCATGTCTGCTTGTGTTTCATTGTTTACATTTTTGTGTTTTTCGTATAATTCAAACCATAAATTAAGTGTTAACAAAATAATTCATCTTGTCTTTTTTTCCCCTAAAATGCGCAACAATTTTACCAAAGTGAAAAATCAAATTGAAATTTTCTAACATCACAGATCTTTGAAGAACTCTGAACCTTTTTGTGACCCATCAAGACTGTTTCTGCATTTGTTGCTTCACTGTAAAAAGTGTGTTAATACAAATTCAACCGAACATTTTTTGTTTCTGATAACCTGCAAGTTGAGAATAAAGTTTTAGTTACATGATACCTTTACATGATGACTTAGCAGCTTTGTATGGTTGGACAGAGTAACAATAAATCCTGTATTGAAGAGCCTTAAATTGGTTATTTGTTTAACAAATAAAAAGTTAGAGATTAAAAACTTTAATAACTTTAGTAAGAATCACATTGTTTGAATTTGAGTTCGTTTCACATTTTCTTGCTTCCAACTCTTACATAAAACTGGAGTAAAAAACAGTATCACAAATCTTTGTTTGTCATTGGCCGTTTGAGGCGCTGAAGTAGCTCGAACATGTGTTGTTTTTACTGTTAACATTATTTGCAGCAGTGTCAACAGTGTAGTCATATAAGTCAAACAACAAAAATGCACAAATTTATAACTATTAATATTTTTTTGTTGTGTAACTGATTTTTTAAAATACTTTATTTCGAACAATTTTAGACATAAAATTAAAAAAAGGAAAAAGTAATAATAATTTAACAGAAAAAGTTACACACAAAACTGAAAAGTAAGGCTCAATATGGGCACATTAAAAATACGGCAATAATAATGAACATAATTCATGTCCAAAAAGAAATAGGATGAAGCAGCTGCTCATCTAGTCCTGTCACAACCTTAATTAACTGAAGTCTTACATGTTTTGAAAATACTTTTGATCAAAAAACATTATTTATTATAATTATTAAAGATTTCATTATAAAAATAAATGCCTACTTTTAGAATTTTAATATTAATTTGTTTCAAATTGAAATCAGGAAAATGATGACAGATTTTAAGTCAAAATCTTCAAAAAAACAACAAACAAAAAACAGTTGCAAGCATAAATTAATTTTTCTAGAACTTCTACATATCCCCATTTCACCTCAGCTACTTCAACGCTGCAGCTGCCTCTGTGTCAGACGGCGCTGGTGAATGTCCTGTTTGTCCGCTGTCTGCACCCGTAGGGCGGAGCTGTGCTTTAACTGTAATGAGACAGTGGGGAGAGAGAAAGCAGATGGGGCATAAAACAAACACAGCGCACATAAGGGACCTGTGTGGGTGTGTGTGTGCATGCCTGCATGCATGCATGCGTGCGTGTGTGTTATTTGACTTCGCAGGTGTAAATTAAAGGCTCTGGTGGCAGAGGGGTTGTTATTTCTGTGTGTGTGTGTGTGTGTGTGTGTGTGTGTTAAACAGCTGATCCTGCGTCAGTTGAAGGACTCGTTGCCAGAACTTGAGCACATTTGGAATGAAATACAAAATCTCAAACAGTCTCGGCCTTTCTGTTGCTGTCTGTAACAAGCTTCAGTTGTCTGTTATGTCAGTGCACTAAAAAATATCTGGGCAGACAGAAATATTGTGGAGTTCCTCAAAGTTCGATTCTTGGTCCTCTTTTTTTCTGTTTTTATTTATGCTTCCTGTCCTGTCCTGTATCTTTTTGCCCCGTGCTTTATTTAAATAGCACAATATCCTTGTAAATTCATTCACATTTGATGATTCCTCTCTTTATAGCTTACATCGAAAGTGAAGTGCATCTATCTCAATCCTCTTGTGTGTGTTTGTGTCAATATTTACGTCAAACATGTGTATGTACACTTGTAGGAATTAGTCTGATTTTATCTGTAGTGTCCAGCACTTATCCATCATAGTCTTCATCCGTTCTTTCATCCCTTCTGAGCACCTGCTTCTCCATCATCATCACTCTCTGCCTGTAGGCTGGCTGAGTGAGGTGGCAGGCGAATCCAACGCACTCGGGCGGAAAGAATCAGAGTTTACACAACAGCGAGGCGGAGAAATTAAAGATGATTTTTATTTTCTTTATCTGGAGGAGAATTCATTACCTGGCTGAGGAGCTGGAGCTGAGTGCTGTCAGCCAAGAATAATGACTTGTCTAACTGATAGGGAGACACACACACACACACACACACACACGCACACACACACACACACACACATATATTTGGAAACACTTTTTTATGCACAAAAATGCATTTTCACATATTAAACACACACACTACTCATACAATGTTATTGTTTGCACACACACTGACACACACATTAGCCATTACACATGCACATGAATTAACATATAAGAGCGTCTCACACATATGCTTTATACAGTATATTAAAAGCTCTTTCATTTTTAACTCTTTTAACACTTCAGTTTATTACAATTACTGTTTCCAAAACTGAACCTGCAGTTTTTTGATATTTCAGCAAACAAAAAAAACCTTATATATACTGTGTGTAATTATCATATCACCTATTAGAAAAATCATAAACGTAAACATTCATAAAAATGTTTTTAACAGTGTTACATGTTTTTGTATTTTTGCAAAAACTCAAGCAAAGTGCTGAAATTTTTCAAGTATTTACTTTATTTTCTAGTTTTGTGAATATTTTCTACAACAGACTCAGAATACTCTTAAATTTAAAGGAGAACTTCAAAGATTACTTTCCTTATCAGTGGTGTGGTTATATAAATCTACTTTTGAAGAAGCTTTGGTTTCTTGCTTTAGGTTGCAGCCCAATCTCATACCCAAACAAATATGTGTCAGTGTATTGCCAGCAGAAGGTGATATTGAGTGAAGGATGAATAAAAAAAGCAGATGTTTTCTTGAAACTTACCAAATGGTTTTGGTGGCTTAATCTCAGAAAACTGCACCTGTCACCTGAAATGATTCGGTGAGCTTTATTTTGAAAGGTTAACTGGACATTTGTGTATTTATCGTTCCAAACTTGACAACGGAAGAGAATTTTTTTTCTAGTGTACAGAGGAAAAACATGGACCTGCAGGTCTGCTGCACCCTTTGATGTGATACCACTAAATTTTGGACCAGTGGTGTGACATGTGAAAGACGTGACCATTTACCAGACAAGTAGAATATAATGAAAAGGGTTGCATCGTGGGGAAAAATAGGGTCAAGCATTTTGGAGCTTGTCTCTACTTTAAACCCAATAATTATGAGTCAGAATATCTGCATCTCTTATGCTTCAGTTTTGACTTTTCTTTTTTAATCTGACTCCAACTTTATGAAAATACAACAGGCTTCTAAAATGCTTTTGGAACCCTTTAAGATGTTTGAGACACAGCACAAATATTCTGTATTGCAAACACGTTTCTGCTGGACTCCCCGCATGCTGTATGTTTCCAAACATACTCACACCTCGTCTCAATTATGTGGGACATAAAACACTGCACGCATACACAATCACTTACTTATACATACACACACACACACACACTCACACACACACACACACACACACACACACACACACACACACACAAACACTCTCCAGTGCTGCAGGCTCGTCTGCGTAAGTAATCACCTTGCTGTGGCCCGATTCGGAGGAAATCAGCTGGAATGTGAAATTGAAAACAAACAGTCATTTCAGATAGTGAAGGCTCTCCATCAGCCAGCGTCTCCCTCTCTGTTTGAAGCCCACAGATTGTCCTCAGATCATCCAGATATACAGTATAGCTCGTGTTCCCTAAATCCCTATCTAATAGACAACTCATACATAATCACACGCAGCCAAAAGGCAATGGCAGGTGCCGCTCCCACTTGTTTTGCAGATACTGAGAGGCAGCTATATCACCGCCGTCAGGGAGGAAATGGTGCGTCACTCAAAAACCTCAACTTCTCCTCAGTGAATGAGGACAGGCTGCTTCTGGCTTGATGATCACAAACTTAAGACTTTAAAATGAATCGATCCACTTTTTTATAGTTTTTACACATTGAAATTTCAGATTATTTCTCATTTCAACAGTTAATACTGATTTGCCCTTTAATCAATGTTTGCTTGAGGAAATTATTTTCCTTTTTGACCACAAATCTCATGACCTGGTGCAAATCAGCAACATGTTAGTGCGTTTTATCTGACTACTTGTCTGTGGCTCTTAGCTCTGAGCCCATTGGTCCTGACTGAAGATGTTAATCTTTAAAAACACAGAACTAGGTTGGACTGCTAGCAGGAGAAGCTGCTGGCAGAGTGTATGTGTGTGCGTGTGTGTCCTGCTTGCTGTAAAAAGACAAACTTTTTCTAAAGTCAAATCTGTCAAAAACAAACCATTTTCTGCAGATTTCCAGAGATTTCAGGCATAATGTCTGTGTGTGTGTGTGTGTGTGTGTATAAAAGCTGCGTTCTGGCTGTTTCACATTCAGTTTGGAGGCTCCCTGAGAGGTTTTGAATATTGAACCTCACTAACATGAACAGACAGAAGAGTCACAGCACTAAGACTTCACTCTACTCTGCTGACAGCTACGTGACTGCTGCACTCTGTGTGCTCGTGTGTGTGTGTTGTGCGTGTGTGTGTGTACAGGTGAGAGGCAGCTGAGTCCTTGATTTACTGAGGGAGGTGCTGTCATCTCTGTGGTGTGTGTTTGAGTATGTGTGTGTGTGTGTGTGTGTGTGTTGACTGCAGAAGAAGGAAGTAAATGTACTCGATTACTGCATTTAAATGAACACTCTGATATTTTGGGAAATCCTCTTCTTGCCTTGTGCTTGTTACATTTTTTACACGGTGGAAAAAAAATAAAAAGGATCTGCCGTCATGCTCAATAGGTGATTACGTACATTTTTTAGGGTTTTGTTTTTTGCTGTAATCATTTATTTTGCATTTGGTAGGAACTGTTTAGAGCTGAGAGATGAAGCTTGGCTGTAACTTCTTAACACACTTGGGTTAATCCCCCACAAGAAAAACTTTATCAACAGCTTGTTTGTTTGTCCAACACACATTTATGTTGTTAATCAGAAAGAAAATAAAGAAAGGCAAGGACGCTATTGAAAAAACTACAATAAGCACTGGACAGAATGGTAATATACCACAAGGACGTATCCATTTTTGTAAAAATTAATAAATAACATCTAGAGTCAGTTTGTCAAGAATGCATATTCCAAACCGAGAGATCTCATTTACCGAAATCAAGTTGTCTCTCCAAGCACTGAAGAGATTGCAGTGGAATATAAACAAAGAAAACGATTGTGATGATTTATTTCACTATAATTCTTTTTTCTATGCCATGTTGTCTCAGCACGAGATGAGGAAAGAGGGCAGTAGATTTGAATAGAAACAAGAAAATTGGGACAAAATAAGCTGCAGGAGTGGGACACAGGTGTTCTTTATCACTTGGGTTATTAGGGTTAGGGTCTTGGGTTATTATAGCATCATTTAAATTCAGAAATAGGGCCCCACCAATACATCGGTTTGTTGATGTTATCGGACGACATCGGCCTATCGCAGATATATAGGTACTGGTGTATATGTTCTTTGATAAGTGCCGATATTAAAACTGTTATTTAAGGCTGGAAAAAAAAGCCTGAACTAGTGATTTAAAATGGTGTAATCACATAGTTGTCCAGCAGGAGGCAGTCCATTATTTAACTGGTCATAAGTGAAGTGTTCACTGGTCAGTACACTGACATTTGGAATAAAGTTTGTTGGATTTCCTGCCTCCATAATGTATCTTTGTTACATGTATTTGATAACCACATTCAAAATATTATAGAATATCAGCCTATATATTGGATATCGGAATTTTCTTACTCCCTAATATTGGTATCCGCATCGACCCCCAAAATCCCATATCGGTCGGGCCCTATTAAAAAACAAAATACATTAAACATGTTAAGATGGGTCAAATGATTCTGCACTTAGTAGACAATGAACATACTCAGAGAGAATCCTTGAAAGCATGAGTAAAGACAAAAGTGCTGCCACAGAATTGTTTTGTTATGCATATATGACAAAATTGCACTATTTTTCTCAAATCCAAAATGAATACTTTTTTAATAGATATTTTTTGCTGACATTCTGCTAGTTAGACTTGGTTTTCCTTAGTTATTTTGCAAAAAACAAAAACAAAAACATGTCTTTTGTTTCTTTCTTTTTCGCAATAGTACACTACTGTACTGTAAAAAAGCTCTGATTAAACACATGTAATGCCTTGGACAAATTACACGACCTACAAAGTCATCAGGTCTCTTGACTGTTCACACTGTACAACTGTCTGTCTGTCTCATTATGAGTTGATATGAGTTCAAAAAATGCTGAAATATTACGTAGGAAAGTAGCCTCCACCCACCTGTCTACCGATGCTTCATGCAGCTATTGCTGGGGTGACAGCGTCTGTCATCAGCACTGACAGACAGGATGCACCGCTGTAGGTCCTGCTGTCCTACATGTACTCACAGTGATACTCACAGTGATAATGTGATGTGATTTCAAGCAAATAATGTCTGTCTCTTGCCATGATGCATGGTGGGTCAGAATCTCAAGCACAACACAATACAATATAATCAGTGTAATTATTCAACAGCTTGTGGGTACATTTTTGGCTTTCAGTTGTCTCGCTTAGGGAGACTGCCCCACACTCACTCCACAGTAGACGAACCACTCCCTGGCAATGTAATGATTGTTCACGTGGATTAATTTTGAAATGGCAACAACCAATAAGGACAAAGTAACGACTCTCTGATCAATCCTGAAATTCTGTCGCCTCACTCACTCACTCACTCTCTCAGCGACAGAGCCATCTCTACTGCTTTCTGCAGCCCAGCCAAAGAGTGTTGCAAAGCAAATTTACACTGCATTTACCTGATGTGAGCCTCAGCTTTAGTAGCTGCCTGGTTGTACTGTTCAGCCGTCTCCCTGTAGTTGTCAAGGTTCTGGAGGAAAGAGACAGAGAGAAATAAAGGTGAGATTAAATCAGGAGCATTTTACAGCTCTCCAGAAGTTCCACTTCACTTTATGTCACAATTCTTCCAATATCAATGGGCTGTTCCAGCACATGCTGCTTTACATACTGTGACAACATGTTCTCAGGCTTTAACTTTATTCAATTTTAATATGACATCATTTCAAGACATAACAAACAACACTGACTATTCAACAGATTGCAGATTAAGCCTCATGAATTAGAGCTTGACAAATTGTGTTATTTACATAATATAACCGCAGTCCCAACCACTTTTTTAAAGTCTATTTAAGCTCTAATATGTCAGCGTTGCGAAGCTAGTGCATAAAGCACCAAAGGAAATGTCAAATTTGTTAAATTATGAACCTTTAAATATTACAGTGCTACTAAGAAATCTGAATGCTGATGGCCTGTTGGTACTCCATAATGTTTTCTTCATGTGAGGAAAAAAGTGGCATTTAAACAGCAATTACATAAGCAGACGGAGCTTGGCTTGCCGATAGGGCAAGGTCATGCACAGCACACCTTTACTGGAGTAATCAGTGGTCACAGTGTAAAGTAGTTTGCATCGTGGTCAGAACTGCTCATGTGGTGTTGCACTGATTAAACGGAAGTCAGCAGTATAAGAAGTTAAAGTTTTATAGCCACAATACTGAGAACATGTTAAAAATCACAAGTTTGGAAGATGAATGATCCTCTAACAGGCTGTCAGTTCAAACGTGTACAGTTTTTCTAGAATTCCCCAGACACAAAGCAAAATCTCTTTCCTACCCTCTCACACACATTCACTGAGCAGTAATCACCATTTTAAACCAATAACCGCAGCACTTGTGCTTTTACTTAATTATTCCCTATATTCCCAATAGATGGGGTGATAGGAGAGCAAGATAATTGAAGTGACTGAGCAGGGAAAGAGATGGGATCAAGCACAAACCTCCTCTACAATCCCTAGTCCCCTACTCCTCCAGTGCCCTCTAGTCATTTTCATATCTCATTATTTCACGCTGATCCGCAGACATGCTTCCCCTGATCTGAATGTCTGGTGTTGGAAATGACTCAAATAATGTCGTAGGCATCTTGTTTCCTTAATCCTATCTGCTGGTGTTCACTACAATATAATGATCTGCTCATCTATCCTTTTCTTTATCTAACTTCTTTTCTGTTCTTCACGGAGAAGACAGCCAAGTACAAGTAATAAGTCTAGTATTAAAAAGGAGAGGGCATTTTTCTGTAACCCAATCAGTAGTGTTGAAGCATCAACACAGTCCGTTTCTATTTCAGTCATTATGGAAACTATTACATGTAATAAAAAAATATTCTGTAAATGGGCTTAAAACAACATTTAGGACTTTATTGAACTCATTCACATTTTTTGGCCATTTCGTTGGCTTTGGCACAGATGGCATCCTCTAAATTTTGGGTTCCAATTCCAATTCCAACTGGGTAAGTCAACAATTACCACAACACCTTTTTCACTCACTGAAACAGACACAAAAAAAGAAAGAAAAAAAAAAGGGGTAGCAATTCAGAAATTTGGAACCAAGGTATTCACAATATACACTGGAAAAGAAAGTAATACATGTGTCCAACTATAGGTCAGCTTTAAAAAAAAAAAAATCTCATCTGAGTATGTGTTTCATTTTACCTGTCTTGATAATTCATAATATGTAAATACCAAGCACCTGCAGGTGTAAGAATTTATACTCAGTGGGTTGTTTTGGATTTCTCAGGACAGGACTCAGGATTAGATTCCTGCTGCTGCTAAGTCTTCCCTTTGCTAATATGTGGACTAAGCTTAAATACTGCACCACACCTCAGTCGGGGGTGGAAGGTAATGACTGTTAGCTCCGTTAGCTGTGATTTATGCTGATTCTGTGCAGAGCACCATGAAATGTTGATGTTAACACTGCTTTTGAAGGAGCTTTGGAATGCTGAGAGGAGGAGGTTTTCATGTACAAGGTGGAGGAGGGCCCAGAGATGAATGCTGGTGGGGAGCAGCACTAGAATGGGTACCAGAGCCAGGGCTGGGTGAGCAGGCAACAGGCTCAGCAGCCTAATACAAATGTCACTAAAAAAAAGGTGAAGAGGAATGAAACAGAGAGAGTGACTGAGCAAGAGGCTAGAAAAGAGTCATTTGGACCAGACTTTTAGTCGCTGTTGTGAGCTTTTTGGGGGGGAGGCTGCAAGACAGATGCTGAGGTGGATTCTTAAATGCTGGACTAGTTAGGTACATTAGCTGCTTAGCAAAATTGCGTAGTGTTGTCACACTTGCTTGACGTTTGGTTGTGTTCACAAATTTCACATCACTTTGAACGGGATTTGTATAGAATTGATTCTGTCCCAAGCTTTTTGATCCATATAAGCAGTTGTATAAGCAGTACACAGGTAGGTGGACTACAGGCTCATCGCTCTCCCTGTGGCTAGGGTTGGGTATCGTTCCGAAAAATTTGGTAACGGTACCCATACCGATACACTGACTTCGATACTGGTTCCTGAACAATACTTTTTTCAATACCAATTTAATCTAATCTGTTTCAGCAAAAGATTACATTAGACATACTTATGATCAGCCTTGTCTCTGGGCATAATCTGTTGTTTTTCCTGCAAAACACAAAAGTACAGCTTATCAACAGTACTATTAGATCCTGACACAACACGCATGCTGCATGCTTATTGGCTCAGTGATGCTGATGAGATTAACTCCTTTGATCATTTAATTCCAAGTTTTGATACCTGACATTTTTCAATATTCTATAGTATTGAGGCAGTTTGGTCGGTACCATAAAAGTATTGAAGTTCAATATCCTGCCCTACCTGTGGCAACACAGCCTGTCCATATAAGCAGTTAATCATTTCAACTGAGATTCCACTTTACTTTTATTTTATAGGACTAGAAACCAAACCCTGGATACATGGACAAAGAAACAGCAAGTCTTTCTTCTCTTTCGGGGAGAGTGAGCTATTACTCTGGCTGCCTTCTTGGGAATATATGGTAAGACGTTAGCTTCGTGTTAGCAATTTAGGTTTTAGCCTAAGGTCAGCGGCTCAGTGAGTACACTCAACAGAGGAAACATGAGCTGAAACTTGAAAGTCTTTAGTTGCCTTGTGGGATATCAAGTGCTCAAGCCAAGATTTTAAAAAAAAAAAAAAAAGGCTCCACAGGGGCTTTAACCCATGGGTGCATCAGATTATGCAGCACATAGGAAGTCGGGCACTAGCAGAGGACAGGGGAAGCATATGGATTAAATGTATAGTAAAACTACTAACTTATGATTGATGTTTTCTCCTAAGCCAGTGGTTGAGACTATGCCTCCCACTTGGTAGATAAATAAATTAACAAATTTGGAGATACTGCCATGATGGGAAGCCAGTGAAGGTTCTTCTCTTTTCCAGCTCTTACTTTTCATCTGTCTTTCTAGATTGCACTCTACCAAGGCCAAGAAAGAGTTAGCAACACAAAAGCACATAGTAAACTGGAATTTATTGATGGGAAATGTGGAAAAACAAAAGCAACACATTACTGAAAAAGATCTGTAAGGATTGAAATGTTAAATCTGTAGCACTATCAATAAATTGTAGGAGCTTCACCAGTGTACAGACATTTTTTGTCCTTCAAACACAAATAACAACCTTAAAGTAACAAGGCTCACTGCAAGACAGGCTAAAACCCAACGAAAGAAAGGCGAATAAAGCTGATACACGGGGTGCCAATGACAAAAAATTAAAAATTTGAACTTGTAATTTTTGGTTCTCCGTCAACTCTTAGAGCTGATGAGTGGCAGCATTTCAGTTTTCCTGTTTCAAGAAATGAAAAAGGTGAAAAGTAAACTGACTACTTCTAGACGACAGTCAGCTACAAAACAAAACATGAAAAGCCATTTGACTTATCAGAACCTATAATAGCTCTGATCAACAACTACTGAGTTGATAAAGCTTCAGCTTGGTAAGGGAACTCTAAAAAAATATTCAAAGCCTTGTGTCCTAATGAAAGTCCAGGAGCTGAAGATAGAAAAAGATGCATCCATGAGTTCACAGCCAAAGACTTGAGACTGTTTTCTGTGGTTGACAACGATGGATTTCGGAAGTCAGAAAACACGCTGGAGCCCAAGTACATCAGGCCATCACGCCCTTACTTTAGTTGTGGAGTGCTACAAGCTCTGTACCAAGAGACAAAAGTTCCAGTGACTAAGGCCTTGTTCAGACTGCAGGTAAATTCGTTTTGTCATTCAAATCTGTTTTTGTCTGCACAGTCATTTGCTAACCATCAGATCTGATTTGTTGCGTCCAGACATTATCGCTCTGTGCCAACCTATCTGCATGGGTTACTGTGGTAACGACGTAGGCGTCAGTATGTGTCCTGGTGAGCAGCTTTAAGACACAGAGGTACAACGAACAGAAAAATATCTTGCTATCCAAACACTTGCACTTTCAAGCTGCAGTGCCGAACTCTGCCACACCAGACAGACTCAGCTGTGGAACAGACTGATGAACATTATTATGTTTGGTGTTGCAGTCACGGCGGGTTTCACTGTGCAGCGAGAGGTTTGCACTGTACACAAAGCAGTGACTGGTGAGAGCAAGTCGTCATTGGGACACTTGATGATGAGTAGTGGTGAGCAAATTTTTTAATTGGCCGTGGGACATCTGTCAGGATCTGTAGTCGTCTGGCACCCTGTCTGGTCCATCCAGATATTCAATTCAGGCACCCAGTATCCGTGAAGTGACGCAAGACACTCTAATATCCAATGTGAACGAGCAGAGCGTACAGACTGAAGACACATCTGTAGAAATCAGGCTGAACTGCATTTCAAACCACCTTGCCATGTGGTTTGGATCTGATTGGCAAAAATCTGAATTCATGTAGTTTTTTGCTGTCCAGACTTCCTGAAATCAACCTGGATACAATCTGGATGTGACAAACATCTGACGTGGCCTGGCAGTCGGAACAAGACCAAAAAGCATCAAAGTGGCAGATGAATCTCAAAAACCATGTATTGGTGTACTTCACAAACTACTCAGAGTTTTTGGTATTGCTCCATCCCTGGTGAAGGTAGTGTGAAACTGGCAGTCACAGCTTATCCAGACAAAATGTTGGGGGACCGCAAGGCTGTGTGTTGTTTTTGTGAGCACCGACATGTTTTTGTGTCTGTTGACTGAACAGACACACGGCAACAACCCCAGTGTCTCATGACAGCAGAAGTGGCAGCACTATCACTGGAACACACAGTCTAAGCTCTTCCCAGTCATTTGCACCCGTGGGGACAAAAGCCCAATGTGGAGAGAAAGAAAGGGGGGATGATAACCCTCAATGGGGGAAAAGCAAGGTTTTGGGGGTGGTTGGAGAGACTTGTGGAGGGGATTAGTGTGGGTGCATGTGTGTATGTAAGCATGCATACATGCAGGTGTGTGACTAAATCTGGGTTTGTATGTGAACGCTGGTGTTCAGATGATCCCTGCATGCACCGTTGTCTGTGCACCCTCCAGCTGCTGTGGATAGAGATGGGCTGATGTCAGGATTTTGAGGGAGGGGTTGCTTCACGCTCCACGCCTGGACGGATTAATTTTTTCAAGGGGGGGAGGGATTAAAGAGGTGAATTTTAAACTGAGACTTGTTTACAGAGTCTCAGGGTATGCTGCCACGGGGACACAGATAGGCCTATATTCCACCTGTACACTGGGAAGAGATTAGGGAGGGATCCCAAAAATAAACGAGAGAGAAAGTGGGAAGAGGAGAGGACTGGGAAAGGGTAGAAGTAGAGGATGTACTGGTATGTGTGGGTGGGGAGGGGTCAGTCTTGGGATGTCTTTTAGTGTGTGAAAAGAGGGGAAATGCAATGATGTGCAGTGGATTGGCCACTCTATCACAATTACCTCTGAAGTGACAACCTACACACAAACCTGTCACAAAAACCGCACGCATTGCAAACACAAATACACAGCCTGTTTTCTCATTTGTGTCAGTAGTGGATTCAGCGCCGTCAGTAGTGGATCGCATCCACAGCCTTTAGACAAACACAACAGTCTGTTATCGTCATTCATCCCTTAGGCAAACTGGACACCAGAGGACGTTTATGTGTTGTCATACAGGTAATCAACTACACAAATACACACATACACACACACACACACACGAAGGTATTAGAAGAGTCTGCTGCAAAGCCACAGTAAAATGTTGATTCAGGGGGGGATCACACACCAATTATCGATGGATTCTCCCTCTAATCTGGATGCTCTTACCTTTAGCTGAAATCTCTGCATAAGATCATCAGCGCATCCAAACAGCGCAATTACATGAGCATGAGTAGGATCAAACCCAGTACTGATAGTGAGGTCGAGAGAGCAATCTAAAGCTGTCACCACATGCTTGGATCAGAATTTATGCGAAAACTGAGACATATTGCTGTTTCAAATTGTGTTTTGCTTTTACGTATATGGCCTATGTCAGTCACAATTCAACTTTTAAGTGGTCATTTATTTGAGCATAACTGGTATTTGCCAGAGGTATGAGGAAGTGAAAGGACAAAAAATAGGCAGGGTAAAGGAAAGAGGGCTTGAAAGGAGACCTGGATAAATGGAGTGCTAGATTGGAAAATGAAGGAAGAGAAGGAGGTAGGTGGACGTGCGCTCAGGATAGACTGTTTAATGCACAGTCCATATAGCCTCTTTATCTCTCGCTCTCAGTCTCCCTCTTTCTCACTTCCTCATCCGCATGCAGGTCAGTTACGAGCAAGTGAGGGGTGAAAAAGGCGATAGAAAAAGCGACTGCTGTGGCGAGTGGAGAAAGATAGAGCATCCTCCACCAGTCTGCCAATCAGTCTCTTCCGTTAAGCAATGCAGCGTATGCTGCTAGCTGTACGGTGTGCGGGGGCCCTTCTACTTAACTTGGCTATGTAGAAGGTTCTCTCAGAGGCCTAAAGAAGGCGAGTGCCAGGGAACAGATAAGGTCCTCCATCAGCCTGATGGGCCCTGCCGGACAGAGGGAGGTACGGGAAGAGGGGTGAAGGGACAGTCAGGTCCCAAAGGGTGTCTACTGAATACTGGAGGGAGGGTTGTGGGTTGCGGGGAGAAACACAGTATGGGCCAAGGGATGCTGAGTGTGATGCTGAGTGTGATGCTGAGAGTGATGCTGAGAGTGATGCTGAGAGTGAGGGCGCATTCACATTAGGTAATCAATACCGTACCGGGGTACGTTTGACTCCCAAAGTCCAATTTGTTTGTTTGTACTGTGCCCAAGCATGGCGCGCTTTGTCAGCCCTGGCACGGTTGGAAGAGGTGGGCTTCGGCACGGCACGGATGCACATGCACGAGCACAGACACGGAGCGCCGACATCGCTGTGACTGTTTCTTGAGGATTCACCTTAAATTCAGGCAGACAACAGCATACAAAGTCCGGATAAAGAG
>JAPZDX010000007.1:1011668-1022697 GCA_029783625.1 Naso annulatus | reverse complement strand
AGTGTTTTGAAATACTCAGATAAAGTCAGCAGGATCACCTTGATCCATGACTGAGAAAAGGAGGATTTCATTATCCGGATTATTCTGATCCAGATTACAAGTTTTGAAATACTGGGCCCTGGAATGGTTTTCCAGCAGTCTTAAAGGAGTTCCCAGAGGTGCTGAGCACTTGTTGGCTGCCTTTCCTCTACTCTGCGGTCCAACTGATCCCAAACCATCTCAGTTGGGTTTAGATCAGGTGATTGTGGAGGCCAGGTCATCTGACGCAGCACTCAATCAGTCTCCTTCTTGGAGAGTCCTTACATAGCCTGGAGGTGTGTTTGGGGTCACTGTCCTTTTGAAAAACAAATGATGGTCCCATTAAGCACAAACCAGATAGGATGGCATGTCACTGCAGAATGGTGTAGTAGCCATGCTGGTTAAGTGTGCCTTGAATTTTGAATAAATCACCAACAGAGTCAAGCAAAGCAACCCCACACCATCACACCTCCTCCTCCTCCATGCTTCACGGGAACCACACATGCAGAAACCATCCGCTCACCTTCTCTACGTCTCACATAGACATGGCGGGTAAAACCAAAAATCTTAAATTTAGACTGATCAGACCAAAGTACAGATTTCCACTGGTCATATGTCCATTTCTTGTGTTTCTCTTATTCCTGTTGTTCTTCCTCAGTAGTGGCTTCTTTGCAGCAATGCGACCGTGAAGGTCTGCTACTTGAACTCTGTGAAGTATTTTTGTTTTATCTGAGGTGCTGTAAATTTGCAGTTTCTGAGGCTGGTAACTCTAATGAACTTATCCTCTGCAGCAGAGGTAACTCTTCCTTTCCCTGGGGCGTCCTCATGAGAGCCAGTTTCATCAGAGCGTTTGATGGTTTTTGCAACTGCACTTGAGGATACATTCAAAGTTGTTGAAATTTTCTGGATCGATGGAC
Organism: Naso annulatus; assembly: GCA_029783625.1. NCBI lineage: Eukaryota > Metazoa > Chordata > Actinopteri > Acanthuriformes > Acanthuridae > Naso > Naso annulatus. Next base: position 1,021,762 of record JAPZDX010000007.1, on the reverse strand, counting down.
CTTCATGTCTTAAAGTAATGATTTACTGTCATTTTACTTAGTTGATGATTCTTGCCATAATATGGATTAGAACAGTAGTCAAATAGGGCTATGCACTGTATACAGTTGTGCACTAACTCTACCTCTGCACAACACAACTGATGGTCTCAAACACATTAAGAAGGCAAAAATTCCACAGATTACTCTTGACAAGGCACACCTGTTAACTGAAAACCATTCCAGGTGACAACCTCATGAAGCTGACTGACAGAATGTCAAGAGTGTGCAAAGCTGTCATAAAAGCAAAAGTTGGCTACTTTGTAGAATCTACAATATAAAACAAAAATGTAACATATTCTGGTTTGTTTAACACTTTCTTGTCTACTACATTATTCTATATGTGTTCTTTCATAGTTTTGATGTGTTCAGTATTAATCACTAATCAAAAATGTAGAAAATGATAAAAACGTGTATATATATATATATATATATATACTTTTTTTTTTCTCTACACAGCCTGCAGGATGTTAGAGGTGACACAAACACACACAAAAAAAGAGAGAGAGGTAAAACAGAAAGACGCTGGCTAACAAAAACAGACACAGACGGTCCATTAGCTGTCAGTGCAACTATCAGCAGCTTTCTGCAGTTTTCAGTCTCCTGTACAGAAATAGCTGTTTGTGTCAGACAGACTAACTGTCAACTCTAATGATGCATCAGGCTTCTGGGCTCAGGATTCGTTGCACACTTTACTTGCTGTGGATCATCTGCAGAGCTGGTACTCCTGCTTTTATCTTTTATCAGACTAAATGCAAATGTTTTAAACTTTTAGTCCCATAAAGGAGGAGGTTCCTATAGGTCATCGCTGCTTTCTTACATAAACCTTACTGCAGCATTTTTGTCCCAAACCTAACCACCTAAATTAATTGCACAGTGAAAAAACAATGGTAAGAATTTAGCATTGACTGTATTTTTTTAAGTGTTTTTGGGAGAGATGTTTTCATGGGGTAAAATGATCTCCCCAGAAGTTCATTTCGATCCTGGTTTGTAGAGTGTAAATCACATTCCTTACTTTAAAGGTTTAGAAGAGGTACTATGAAATTGCTGTCTTAATTTTAGCCTGGGAGCGAGCTTTCTAATCATGCTGACAGTTTGTCACAAAGACATGAAATGTCAGCGAATGAAAATGTGTTAAGCTGCAGCGTTACAATTAGAGAAGTCTTCTCAGTTTCCCCCAGAGTCAGATGAAAAGGTTAATGTCAGTTTTTTTAGACTAGGTTCAGGAGTTGTTTTGCTGAGCGCAGCACAAAAGCTGTGTAGACAGATACAGACAAATATATCTATAAAACATCTCCAACGATGTCTTATCTACACATTGTATCTGTTTTTATCAGGCAGCCGTGGAAATAAATTTGCATAATGAAGACATTTTGATTTAAGCAGCAGTTAGCATTGGAGCAGTTTGCTGATTGACAGCTGACAGTGTGACAGCTGCAACATCCCAGAAGAAGAAATGCCATCACAAAGTAGGAGAAGTCCAGGTACACAGGAATGAGTCTGAAAAACAAAAACAATGCTGTGTCTCTACAGTGTTGACCAGCATGACACGTGAAAAAAGGTCAGTCCACCTCCACATGAACATGCACCTGAATGAGGAGCAACGGCCTCGACAGCAACAGCACAACCCAAAACAGACGAGAGCATGAGATCTGAGGCTGAAGAGATCTGATTCATCACAACACGCCTGTGAAGCGAGCCAGTGCTTCTCTGATGTCTTCCATCTTTCTCCTGAGTGTGTGTGAATCATCCCGCAAAGATAGCAGCCAACAGCTCTTCACTGTCAGCAGCTTCAGCACTCCTCCTCCTCCTGTGTTTCTAGACAGTCCCTGCTGCTGCAGAGCCAACGGCATGATTCAGAATTATGATTTACGTTAATTAAGACTTTGACCTTGGTCACCCCCCTGCTGTGGCTGTAATGGGGCAGAAAATGTCAGATATTTCCCTCATTTCAATTTTATGTGCGCAGTAAATGTGAATGTCTGGGATTCTGGGTTTTACTGTTGTGATGACGACCCCTGATTTAAATCCTCCTGATATCTGTGAAGTCACCTGACTCTGTGACACTGTGTCACAGACAGCAACAATGGAGAACAACATGGCAGGAAATGTTGGACCAGCTTCATCAAAAGAGAAAAAAATCTAAAATTAAAGCCATGGTTATCACAAAATTTAATTTTCAATTTTTATTTCAATTTATTTGTGTAAAAATAGGGAGAAGACATATCAATGAACATTTACATGTAAATATGCAAGATGACAGCCATTGGCTAACTTCTGTTTTAGTCCCTTGGCAGGCTGATGTTACTCACACAAACTTGTTCACGAACATCACAACAAAATCAAGGAGAGAAGTAACAATAAAAGCTTAGTAATGACATAAGCCTCATTCTAATAGACACAGACAAGCATAAAATGGAAAAAAATATTACGTTGCTGAGGACAGACCAGAATTAGGAGGACTATAAGAAATATTAAAATTGTAGGAAGGTCATGCTAATATTAACTTGCAGGCTGATGTTAAAGTCTGATTGTACACTGCCTCCTAAAAATGGTTTAAATTGATTGGCAACCCCCCAAATTTTCCGTTAGCATAATTCTTTTTTAAAATTTTTTATTTTTGAAAAGGTCAGTTAACATTAACATTTTAACAAATGTTAAAGCCCCAGAGTTAACCAAAATGGCTAGTTTTTATTGGCAGTCTCGAACATTTTACAGGTGAAAACCTAATACATTTAGAGGTGGCAAAAGTAGACACATTCTTCACTTAAGTAGAAGCACAGATTGCACTTGTTTAAAAAAAGTTTCTTTTAAAAACAGAAGAACTGACTGAATGTTTTTACTCAAGTCAAAGTAATAAAGTACAGGTTGTGAAATGTACTCAAAGTATAAAGTTTCCTTCTGAAGGACATTTCTGTGCAAAGCTACCTGAAGCTCACATCACATTAATATAATGCAAAGTCTATTGAACTTAAAGGTAGAATCAGTAGGATTTGTCCGAGCTGTTCCTAAATGCGCCACAATATGAGCTGATTGTTGAGTCTCATTCCAAGAATGTCAAATAGCAACATTTTGGGTTGGTAAAGCGTCCTGAGCTCAGCCAAAAAGAAGTAAAGTAATGAGTCTGTTTGGAAAATGTAACAAGGAGACAGTTCAGATATTTGTGTTCATATGTAGAGAGGAGAAGTCAAAAACTGTCAGAAAAATAAATACTCAAGTAAAGTACAGATATCTGAAAAATATAATTAAGTACAGTATTGAAGTATTTGTACTTCGTTGCTTCCTTCCTCTGAGTGTAATAGTAATAAAACACATATATACAGTTAAATGAAATGAGAGGGCCGAATCTAGTCTGGCTCTGCCCTTCTTCCACTCGGCTTAGTTTTCACTGAGAATCAGTCTGGTAACGAGGGTCATCTTTAGAATTGCTGAGACAAATTTCTGGCCAGACAAATCAGTGACTAGCAGGAGTGGTTCAGTTTGATGATGTAGAGATAATGCTTATTCACAGTAGTTCAATCATGGTCGAGGCCTACGGCTTTGGTTTACCAGGCTACCAAAAACCCCTTGTTAGTGAAAACTATGGAATATTAAATACAAGGGATGTACCGACCAGACAGATAGTAACCTTGGAGACATGGATGGAATGCACTGTTTTTTTGTGATTACTACCTGTAGGGAAGAATAGGAGCCTTTAGTAGGAGTCTGTCACAAGACTCTTACTACTTCACAAGACCAGGAGTCTCAAGACTCGCACAGCTTCAGTTACAATGTTAAAAAACACTCTAAAAAAGAACTAAAACTGACGAAAATGACCAGTATAACAACACAGTATAGTAACATCTATGTAATTATTTTACAGCTTGTTGAAAACTAACGTTAGCCACCACTTGTCTTGTCTGTAGCCTGCAGCTACCGTTGTTTGTGCCGCTGTCTCCAAGGAGTGAGAAGGCAGGGCTTCCGCTGGTATCGGTTAGCTGCGGCCTGTAGCTGCATCGACTTGGGGATAATGTGGTTTTATTTCAAACAAAAAATGTCTAATTTTCTCTTTCCACAATTCATGGAGGGTCACAATCTTAATCACAACACAATATAACAGCATTTATTACTGAACAGATCGAATGTTAGCCTTCCCATTCGTCATGGGAGCAACGCAATTAGCCGGGCCCACAGCATAAGTCATGCAGTAAATGTCAATGCCGATTGGTTCAAGGCTGTTCCAGTAGTTTTACATTTAAGCCAATACCACGCCTACTAGGATTCAAATTCTGCCAAGAATCCCCAGTGGAGTGTGGACAGACATATATCAGGAGGGGACCTTATTTGCAAAGTGAATTATGGGTCTGGTTTACCAGGCTCGGCCAAATCTACTACAGATGGATAATACCAGCATCACTTTTCACATCTTTGTGCATCAACAAGCCATTTTTGGGCATTAAACTTAAATGAGTGAATTTAGCAGCATAAGCTAGATAGTATGTTTATCAGACACAACATTCTTTCAGCCTTGTTTCTCTTCACTGTGATACTCTGTGGTCATCAACGCTAACAAATTAAGGTAAACTCCTCCTTATTCAGCCTGTGTGCAAATGTGTGATGTTTTCATATATTGATGTTTGCATTTTTCTTGGGAATTACTTGCTAATTTTCCATCTGCTGACCTAAAAAAAAAGATGATCAAAATAAAAATCACCTCTTTGGTTATAACCATATAAATATCAGTAGTAATATGAGATGTATTTAAAAACTAACATGCTCACTTTTAATGTCTTATAAAATGCGTATCCTCTGTTTTCAGGTGAAGCTGTGTGACTTTGGTTTTGCACGGATCATCGGTGAGAAGTCGTTCAGGCGTTCGGTGGTCGGCACACCGGCATATCTCGCTCCCGAGGTCCTGAGGAACAAAGGCTACAACCGCTCTCTGGACATGTGGTCGGTGGGAGTCATCATCTACGTAAGGTAGGACGCTCACGTCACCAATGATAGATTTCGGTCTCAGTGAAACCGGACACAAAGTACAAACTAGCATTGATAAAATCATCACTGTTCCGTAATATCTAATCCTGAATTACAGGTTAAATCTGTCAAATCTGTCACAGAACTTCTGTATTTAATGTTGAAGTCTAGGTTTTCTTCTGCTCTGCAGTCTCAGTGGGACGTTCCCTTTCAATGAAGATGAAGATATCAACGATCAGATCCAGAATGCAGCCTTCATGTACCCTCCTCATCCCTGGAAGAAAGTTTCACAGGAAGGTGCGTAAACATCATGAACCACAATGACTAAGATTCCAAGGGTTTGAACTGAACAGGAGCCCATCACACACGGGTCAAGTATGACAATATATCAATTCATAGACACCAAATATCAATATTTTATCACATAAATTCTTAATAAATGTTGCAAATACAAACTCAACTTTTTGGGTAATAAAATAATACAAATCAATTGAATTTTCAGGCCACTAGATGATGCTAGGCGCTCACTGTCTGGTGAGGTAACCAAAAAAGCAAAAAAAACTCTTGAAGTGAGCTGAATAGGCTGAACAATCTTATCAGGTAAAACAGATGATGTTGACAAAGTTCTACTTTAGGAAAATGATTAGCAGTTAAAAAAAAGGTTAAAAAAATGTAACATATCATATTGCGATACTCAACATATCACAATATCGTGATAATATCATATTGTGACTTGAAGTTGAGATGAAAAAAAAATGCATTTTTAACTCTTTTGGATCACATCTCTGGTCAAAGTGTGCATTTATTTTACAATGTATGCCAAAAAATTACAAAAATGCAATTACTTTGGATCAAAGTCTATCATTTTTTATCCATTTTAAACAAAATCTGCTCAATGATTATGTAGAGGAGAACCAACTAATTCTCAAAAAATCATGTCATGACATCTACCTGGCAATCAATTCATATTTCTGGCTACTCAGAGCTGAAATTCATCACAGAGAGCAGGACAGATAGACTCAGATAGAGAGACAGATTCAGATTAATGTAGTAACGTTAGCAGTACAGCAGTTCGCTAGTTAGCTTCTCTAGCAACAGGATGGTGAAGTGGTGTGTGTTTGGGTGTTTGCCAATTAAATTCCTCCCAAAGATATGTCCTGCCTCTGTGTCCTGTTTGAAGCCTTTTCACTCAGGAATCTGTCACCACATGGAAATACCACCTCAGGGCGTCTTTAAGTATGGTGATAACATCATATTGTGGGGGCCTCTGGAAGCTTGAGGTAATTCAAACTGGGCTTGTTCAGGTAGGCTCAGATTTTGTTATCTAGTTGTGTCTGGTAACCTGTTGGAGCCTGGCATCAGTGTTGCCTTAGAGAGTCGTTTAATGAACAAACTGCATCAGCCCTCCTCCACCAACAAATATAAATAGTGTGAAGATCATCTCTGATCCAAGATGAATTCATCCAGCTTCCTGTGTGACTCGCTGGTTATTTTTTGTCCTCAAACATCAGCACAGGTTGTTATTTCTTGCTGCTGCGATGTGAAGTGGAGTGAGTTTGAGTCGCTCTCTGCTGCTGCGTGACTCATGTTGTTGTCGTCATTGTCTCTAAATGCATCCGCCTTGTGTGTTGGCTGGAATTGTCCTGTTGACTATGAGACAGATTTAAATCAGCCTGACTCACTCACTCCTCGGCCGGATCCCCGAAGCGCTCTTAACCTTCATTCCACCTCCTCATCCCGCTACAGCAACTTCAGCTGGGCTTCAAATAAATCTTGTAAAAGTGGTTTCTGTCAGCCGCAGGAGGATTAAATGTCACAGAATAAACTCTCAGTGCGTCAACAAATCTGCATTTTCAAAGATCACTGTAAAGGGCTTCAGTTATAGAACTCATTTCTGCCCACGAGCAAACGCGAATAAAGTTTTTAAATGGAGACACATTGATAAAGTTAAAGTTAAAGCACTTTTCTTCTTTATGATGCCAACACCCAACTGAATTGTTCAGTAAATACTGAATGTTTTGTGGCTTTCACTGTAAAAAGATGAGGCATGAAACAGTTTACAGTATTTCATGTGAAAGCAGCGAAAAATGGTGAGAATGGATCTTTGATTCTTGCCTGCTTTGCTCTTTGTGTTTTGGAGATAACACAAAATGCAAAGGCACATGGAGACAAATTAAAGGAAAAAACAGAAAAAATGAGTAACGAAACAAAGGTAGGTGCTTGCATGCAGGTGTATCAGTCACGTTCTGCTCATTAAAGCAAGCAAAAAGGTTTTCCTTGAAAAATGTGACAAAAACTTGTCATCAAAAATGTTTAAGATCAGAGGGCGGTCAGTCAGAATTGCAGATGTGTCGCTCTGAGCAGGTGTTGGATCGTCTGACGTCGGTGTTCTTTGGCTTCACTTTTAAAAGGAAAAGTGCATATCAAAGCTGGTCATGTGACTCCTGTGAGAAAGAGGAATGGGGGGGGGGGGCAACAGGGAGAGTCGAGTCAGTTCTTGTTCGGGGGGTTTTCATGTGGTGGCCCATTCATGTGCATAATGCCAAGCGATGGAGGCCCCTGATGAACTGAGGGGCCCCGGGGTCCCAGAGCTGTTCAGATCACTGACCCCTGAAGAAATGTTAACATCATGTTAGCTCTGCTCATTAGCCCCAACTGGTCCCTCACCATGGGGGAGGTCCCGACCCCACATCCTCCTCCTCCCCCTCCCTGCCTTCATCCCTCCATCTGTTAGACACTCGACCATCGCTTCACCTCTACAGTTTCTCGCTCATCACTTCCTTTTCTTGTCTTTCTTTCCCCTCTTTTTCTTTCTTTTCATCTTCACAGCGATTGACCTGATTAACAACCTGCTCCAAGTGAAGATGAGAAAGAGATACAGCGTGGACAAGACGCTCAGTCACCCCTGGTTACAGGTAAGACTCGACAACAGTTATGTGGAATCATTTTGAGGAGGTAGTTCAAATATTAGTGTCAAAAGAGAAAACAAAGAGATGGAACGACATGAGGTGAATTTCTTCTTTAACAACAGAGGAAACGTGAGGGATGATGAGCCATGCACCAGTGATGTAAAACAACTTTTAACAAGGAAAACCAGAGAAAATGAATCTGGAGATAAAAGCTCAGTCATGAAAACTGAATAAAAGTCAGAGCAAAAAACAGACTGAAGGGTCCTGGTTAAAAAATGTAGCTGTTTTTCAAATGTTTGATGTCTTTTCTGTTGCTCTTGCATTTATGGATATGATTTGACTGATGTGTATCAATATTTTTTTTTTGAGCTAAACATACTGAAAGTAACATTTTCCTGTTCAAACTGCTGCGAAACCACTCTGTTGTGCATGTTGTTGAGTTGTGTTCCTACATCATAACAAATATTTCAATCAAAATTCAAACTAAGAGAATTCTGTTGTTTCACTCAAGCTAACATCTTGTTGTTTCCTTTCTTGAACTTCTGGGGTAACAGCAGTCAGATTGAGGAAGGAAGACAGCAAATGTGACGAAAAGTAACACGAATCAAAAATTTTAACTATTACCGCGTCTGTTTACATTTCTGCCTGAGTCACTCAAACAGATTTTCATCTGACATGGAGGCTGTTTACTGAGCAAATAAACAAATCCCATGATCCCACACTGCTTCATGACGTCATCAAACTATGACTTTTGTTATCAGTGTTTTGATACAGAGAACTCTGGTGGCAGATATTACATATTGTTTTTTTACCTAGGATTTTTTGTTATTTATTTATTTATTTATTTTTGTTAAACTTTCTGTTAAACTTTGTTAGATTTCTTGTAATCCTGTTGTGGCTAAATGGAATATAATTTTAAATGATAAGAAAGCTCAATTCCATTAAATATTTACTTATGACAGCAATGTCTGAGGGTGTGTTTGTTTTCTCCACCAGGACTATCAGATGTGGCTGGATCTGAGGAACCTGGAGTGCCGCATGAATGAACGCTACATCACGCACGAGAGCGACGATCTGCGCTGGCACCACCACGCCTTGCTCGGTGGCCTCGATTACCCGACACATCTCTCCAATGGTCCCCGCAGCGACAGCGGGCCAGGGGTGGAGCGTTACCAAGAACAGGAGGTGGAGCTGGAGACCCTCAGTGAGAGGGTCAGTGAACTCTGAGGGCGGGGCCACAGGTGGCGAGTTTTAGCTCCCACAGCAGCTGTGACAAAATAAAAAGAAAGCACAAAATTAAAACAAGACATTCTGAATTTCAATCCAAACTTTTAAATCAGGAGGATTTTCTATGGAAGCTCACTGCAGTCACAAAGAATAAATAATATTATTGTGTTTTATGATTATGACTTAACATCTCATAATTTCTTCATCCAAATCTCACTCTTATAAAGAAAAATATCTCTAAAGTTAGCTTCAGCAGGAGGCCTTGCAAGGATCTCATAATTGTTTCACTTTCTGATAATGCTGCATTCACATGGAGTCAGGCAGGCTGTGGACAGCAGACGGCGGGAGACACCTCGTGAACGGCACTGTAAAAAAACAAACAGTCGGAATGGAAGGATGGCAAAATGAAACACCCGTGTCGATGTGCTGCTGCTGTGATGTCATATTGTTTACAAAGAATGGCATAAAATACATTTAATGAAATCATTTTATAACTCTTTTTTTATGTAACTTTTCTAGTCATGCATGTCGCTGTAAAATGCAGCTTTTTCTTTTTTTTCTATTGCAAGCTTAACATAAAAGTTACTTTGGAGGATAATCAGGTTTGTGCTGTTTGAATTCCATGTGTCAGCTTTTTGTTTGACATCTCAGGAGGTTTGCAGGTTGTGGTATTATTGCACCAAAATAATCACCTTCTCTTTTCTTAATGCATAAGTCATTTGAGATCATCCGGTTGGTAAGTTCCGTTGTGGAGGACAGCAAAAAGTTACAATATTTTCACTTTGGACAGCAATGCCATCTGCCGTTACTGTTGCCAGCATTCTCTGCCGGCGTCATCAAGTTTTACCGTCCTGCTCTCATCCACTTAAATTATATCTGGTTTGCCGTCCACTGTCTTTCTGATTCCATGTGAATGCAGCATAAGTCCGTGTTGTTTAATAAGCAAATAAGGATCTTGTAATCATT
>JAPZDX010000007.1:952605-963051 GCA_029783625.1 Naso annulatus | reverse complement strand
AGCCAAGTACAGAGATAAGTCCTTTGTCTGATGCTAACAAAAGGTCATTAGTTACTTTCACCAGTGCTGTCTCAGTGCTATGGTGTGCTCTAAAGCCTGATGCAAATTCTTTGAATAACCCATTGTTATGTAGAAAGTCACACAGCTGATTGGCAACTATTTTCTCTAGAATCTTAAAGAGAAAGGCAGTTAGGTATAGATTTATATTTGGCTAAAACCTCAGGATTGAGAGATGGCTTTTTAAGAAGAGGTTTGATTACAGCTAGTTTAAAAGACTGAGGTACGTAACCAGCTAAAAACGAAAAAATCATCATAGAAGAAAAAGGGCCAACTAAAGGCAAACTTTCTAGTCTAGCAGTCTAGTTGGGATAGGATCTAGGAGACAGTTGGATGGTTTTGATGTACAAATTGTTGATGTTAGTTGTGAGGGGTCAATGGGAGAAAAGCAGTCTAAGTATGCGTCTCGGTTTGTGGCAACCTCTAAGATTCCTGTGTCCAGTGGTAGATAATGAATCAATATCAGTAGGGGGCATAAGGTGATCAATTTTGTCTCAGATGTGAATTTGTCTTTAAAGAAGCTCAAAAAGTTATTACTTCTGGGGGACAAAGGAATGCATGGTTCAATAGAGCTATGACTCTGTCAGCCCGGCTAAGTGCTAATAAGACTAGGTTAAAACCTTGTATATGGCAGGTCCTGTTTAGTGAATTTTTCTTTCTTTTTTTTTTAGGCTAATGTGTTTTAGTGATAGAGGTAATGTGTAAGATGAGCATGTTTGGATATTTGTAGTTGTTATGCGGCAGTCTTAGTAAGTCAATCAAGATATAATAGGATTAATAACATAGTTGTGCTTCTAGGAACAACAGTGCTTTTTCCTTTATGTGGCGCAGCGAGAAGGATGAAGACTTCCTTGGGCCTGTTAGCTTTTTTTTTAATTTTCAAAGATGAGGCTAAATTACAGACCACACAGTGCTGAGGTACTTCTGAGTATGTTTCCAAATGTTTCTAAATAAATCAATAACATGTCATTGGAAACAAATCTGAAATGTTGATAAATGTAATCATATTCCTGACATCAAAAAATTCTGAGTGACATTTAGAAAGAAAGGTTCAGTTTCCTCTGTCCTCGTGCTGCTGCTGGAGGAGAGGCTGGTTGTCCCAGTCAGCCGCAGCACACAAGAGTTTGTGAGATTTTAGATTCTTGGAAAGCAAAGCTAAACAGTTAAACAGCATACAGACAGCTTCCTTTTCAAGCTAGTTTGTAACAATGAGCTGTTAGCTGCAGAGCTAGTGTGCTGTACTTGTGACTGTCTAAAAACTGATCCGCAGAGATTGTCTCCTCTCAAATACAAACGGACCTAATTAGATCGGTAAACACTACCGCTGTTTCACGGACACAGTCATGTGTTGGGCTGGTCCCTTCCAGGACCAGCCAAAAAGATATCTGGGATTGTTCTTGTTATCCTCCATCAATGATGAGTAATAGGCTGCTCTAGCATTGCAGAAGGCATTCCTATAGGTTTAAAGACTATCTTGCCAACTCCACTGTCCCCTCCCCTCCCTGTTTTTGCTCCAGCTCGTGTTTTATTTTATTTGTTGTCGCTCTCTCCTTGAAGTCCAGTTTGAACTGAGACCAAATGGTTGCAGGGAAAGTTGCAGCAGAGTAAACTGGTCCATCTCAGCTCGACTCAAGCCGGCAGACGGTGTTGCCTGCAGACACTGTTGCCAGAGGCCAGTTTTAGAACATAAGGCACATCACTTGTTTCAACTAGGGATGTCACAATGTTAGATTTTGGTGTCACAATTGCTGTCAGAGGAAATATGAAATATGAAAAAATTTTACAATTATTGACACTATTTTATCCATTACAAATACACACACTCATATATATTATTGGCTGGACTGCGGGGACCGCAGGCAGCTTCAGATTTCCGTCTGTCTGTGAGTGATTGAGTGAGTGAGTAGGGGATAAAATTTCAGGACTGGCCAGACAGGAGTCATAGCTCTGTCCTCACTGGTTGTTGCCCTTTCAAAATTAATCCGCACCAACAATCATTATGTTGTCAGGGGGCATTTCACTTGCTGTGGAGTGAGTGTGGAGCAGTCTGGTTGAAGCAAGACAACTGAAAGCCAAAAACATCTCCACAAGCTGTTAAATAATCACGTAGATGTTGTTATATATCGTGTTAATTGACATTTTGACCTGTCATGCACCGTGGTGAAAAGACAAAAGAGTTTGTTTGAAATCACATCACATCATCACTATGAGTAGAGAGCGAGACCCACAGCTGTGCTTCCTGCTTCTCTCTTCCCAGGCACAGAGCTGCGACAAACAGTCAGCGGACAGACGGCAGGCGGCTACTTTCCACATGTAAATTCAGCACTTTTTAATCTCATATCTAAGACACCACATACAACCATGACTGTTCTTTGCTCTTGTAACAAGGCTTTGTGGGATGAATTGTCGGATATGTCTCTTCCATAATGAACTTTCTACTTTTCAGAGGCCTTCAGGTAGGCAACATGGATTTAATCAGAGCCAGGGCTGACAGCAACGCTTGCTCAGGACAAGCAGCCTAAACTCTGTGTTTCTGATTCAGAGATTCATACATGAGACGTCGCCTTTATTACCTGATCTACCGCTGTGCATTCAAGCACGCTGGACTCCTCATGTCAGTCAGCTGTCACTTTGTCTGTCAGAATCCAGTGTGTGATGGGAAAACGTCACATTTCCACACAGTCACACAAAGTAAAGTCATGAGAAAGTAAAGTGTGCAGCATCCTTCTCATAACCCAGCGCACTGCGGAGTCTCTCCTCCTGCAGCTGCTGACAGCCTGTCACAGCAGAGCGGGTCCTAGACATGGGCCTCTGTATATGTGTGTTGGTGACTGTGTATGGAGACACAGTGCCCTCAGCCTGTACTTTGATGTTTTGGCTGATTCAGGACCTGCTCGGGATGAGTTAACGTAAAGAGCGAATTAGATGTGCAATCAATTTAAAAGTAATGAAGCAAAGATGGCATGACTGCAGTGAACTGGTGTGTTTCCCCCAGCCAGTGACAGCATGCAGGTGAGGTTGAGAGCACCGCGGAGCACAGCTGCTGGACGCCGTCCAGACAGGCGAAAGTTACGAATGTGGACATAGCGCAAAGAAAAGGAAATATAGCCCTAATGAACGAGCGGATAAAACTTGTCCCAGAGCGAGGTTTGGCTTTCAGCCATTTTGGAGCACTGAAAGAGAGGCTGGGAAGAGCGATAGAGTTGGGCTGCTTTCTGATGGACAGGTAGGTGCTAAAAACTGGCAGTTAGCTTCTTAGCTTGCTAATTTATTGATTTCTCCGTTAAACAAATGTAATATTCCAGTGTAGCTTGCTGTGTAACGTTAGGTAAGCGGTAGAGCAGTATGTGTAGTACACGCTAAATTACGATACTCCTGGTGCGTTGAGCCAGGAGGAGGGGCCCAGTTTGAATGTTGTGTTAACAAACGGCAATGAACAAATGCTACTAACTCCACCTTTAACCACATTTACCGCCTTACCCATATGCGGTCCAGCCATGTACTAGGTTTTCACCTAGTGTTGTTATATCATAAGTAAATATAACCATATAATTTCTCATATAAATCTGTCTTTCTCTCCTCTCTATTTACATTAACCTTTAAAACATTAAGTTTACATAGTCAAACAAATATTAGACTCATATATTAATCATTAGGCTGTAACTTTTTTTTAAGTAGCCAAGCATGAGGCCTACGCTTATAAAACTAACTGGATAGCCTAAAACTGATGGTGATATACTGTATGTTGAATTGTCTAATTAAAATTGTTTTATACAATTGTCTTTGGCTTTAGCAATATTATTCACTCAATTATTCACTCAAATTCATTCAATAAAGCACTTTTTTATCAAAAGGTAGAAAGAGAGTGACCGCAACGCCTGGTCATTTTTTTAAATCCGAAATGATTGTACACTGCCAACATAAATTAATGCCTTTCTTTGGTGGATATAACTCTGGAATATTAGTTTCCTCTGCCATTTAAAGCTTTTCAATTTGCCGGGTAAGCTAAGTGACAGCTACCCACAGTATGACCACACACACCCACACACATGATGTGACTCCTGCTGCCACTTACGAAAGATTTCCCCCGACTCTTGCATAAATGATGTGTCATGAGAGATATCATAGCTTACAGAATTCTTACAATTACTGTGACATTTAGAATCGCAGTTAATAGTAAAATTGGTAAATTGTGACATCCCTAGTTTCAGCAGCCAATAAGCTCTTAGTGACGCCACCTGTTGCTAAGAAGTGCTGCCAGTAGGAACATATGCTTTCTGAAATGACCCCTGATTGGTTGAAAGTCCTGTCATGGTCTGAATACAGAGCCAAGGAGAGGAGTAGAAGTCTAGTGTTCTCTCAGACCAACTGAATTACAAAATGCTGAAAGGTTATTATGAGATTTTTGCCTGATGACACCAAAAATAAACTGTGTACTGCAACTTTAAGTTGTTACTCGGTTGTTGCTGAAATATTCCCGGCAAGTTGTTTAATGAGCCTTCGTACCATCATTACAATTGACCCAGCATGGTGCTTCAGCATTACGACACTGTTCATTTTGAAGGAAAAACTGCAAATGGTAAAACTCCAACACTCAACGGGTTGTAATTTCATCACTCAGTCAGTTACTGTTAGAAACCACCTAGCAAGTCACTAAAAGGAGGCTCATCAGTTTTTTAAAATTTTCTTTTGGTTCATTTCAAGTTTATGACAGTTGTTTGCTGAGTATTTATGTAATATTTTATACTTTTGAGACGACTGTTGAGGTTTTACTCAAAGTTGCAGGGGGTTGGCGTGTGTGGCAGTAGATAATAATCCTGATAAACAGAAATGTTCTCATCTTCTTATCACAACTCCCACGATGGAAAAACTTCTCAGGTAAATTTGTCACACTGCAGTGAACTAACAGGACACCGCTGGAAGTCTGGAAGGTAACAGAAAAACGGGTTTGTCAATCTAAAAAGCTCCAGTTAGTGTTTGAATAACGGTGCAAAAATAAACACCGGTGTGATCTTTTAAAGAACAAAGCTTGCTATTGCTGCGTTCTGGCAATTGTCAAACTGCAAAATGACCGTGAGAGGCCCCAGAAGAGAGGAACTAAGAGGGTGCAGCTGAAAACAAGGTGACATTTGTTAGTGATTGGCTGATTGACGGTGACAAGTTTATTGTTGAGCAGCCAGTTGGACACACGGCTCCCACTAGAAACCTGGCTCACACTGAGACAGCTGTATTGGAAAATGCAGCTTGTGCCAACTGTGGTAATATGTGTGTTCTCATTGAGGACGTGTTTGTGTGAATTTGTGCCCTTCATCTCTGTCTGCAGGCGCCTTTCTGCTCCAAACAGCATCTAACTCATTCTCAGACTGCTGCTGAGATGCAACACTGAGCATCTTTGTTAAAAAGAACCAGAATATTCACATCAGCTGTTTCCTTTTCTTCCAGGTGTTCAGTGTTCACGTTGAAATGTGTCCTGCTGAAAACAGGAACACAAAAATTCAAAAACCAAGCTTTAACAAGAATAAAAGTCCACAGCAGCACCACGAGGCAGTGATGCTCATTACACAGCAGCAAACTGAACTGTGATGACTTTTCTAGTCTTATATTCTTGGTGGGATAGAACAAAAACAACACAACAGCATTTATCATTTAGTCAAACTCTTAAATGTTTGTCTTTTCATGTCCTCTCGTGGTTTCACTGTCCTCTCATAACACAAAACCTAAAGAACCCAAAGCTGTGGTTAGATGAATGCAAAGAATATTTTAGACTGGAGACAGTTTCATGCAAAGTCATTTAACAAAAATGATTTTCCATGAGTGGAGGCAAATTTGCTCAGGGTGGTGCAAACTTGGGTGAAGTACTCCAGTAAATAATTCAGCTGAAATCTCAATCCGACAAAATACACAATAAATGCTCATTTTAAAAGACACGAAACTTACTTAATGTTTAGTGGTGTCCTCTCATGTACCGACACTAAAACACGAAGTTAAACACGGATAAATAACCCAAAAGTGGCTCTTTCAGCTGCTTCATGAAACAAACAAACAAACAAACAGCTGTTTCTGGGTTATATATCTGTGTTTAGCTTCGTGTTTTAGTGTGGGCACATGAGAGGACGCCATTTAACATTCAGCAAGTTTCTCGTCTTATAAAATGAGTGTTTATCGTATGTTTTGACAGATTGTCTGAGTGCACATGCTCCTCTGTTGTTTTCAGCTAGTGGTGACCTCAGCATCGAGCTCCAGCTCTCAGGACTGCGCTGGTTGTCATAATAATGCTGTAGAACATCGTATATGATCGGAAATATCCTTATTATAAGGCTTAATGGGCAAAAAGCATATCGTAAAAGTTTGCTTTTTACTTGTAGTACATACTGCAGCTGTCCTCACAAAGAACATACTGTTGCATGCAGTATTCATACAACTGGGGCATACTGCACCGCCATGATAGCGCACCTTAACCTTCAACTCTGATGCTCTTATATCCATTGCAGCCTTAGCGTGAAATTTTAGAGTACAAAGGAAAGGAATGCAAATATAAAAGTTCACATTTGCACTCATTTATCCATTTGGCTTTGTACAGCAATAATATATTAATATATTAACTAAACATAGGATTTCTTACTCTTAAATGTGCTGTCATCTGTCTTTTCGGTGCTTGTCATTCTGTCAATCAGCTGTCAAATGTTTGCACTCTCTCAGCTTTGTTTATATTTGTGCGAAACACTGTGATGTATGTGACAAATTTTTGCACTGCACACAGGATTGTGGGTCAGAATGGCCAGAAAAGCATGCTGGCCCGCATACTGGATGTTGTAGAACATCCTGGTGCTTTTGGCATACTGCATTTTATATACTACTTAAACTATTTCTGGCATACTAAATTATAGGGTAGTATGGTATCGGAACACAGGATATAATTTCCAAAATCACAGATCTGATAATTCGGCCACTTCATGCAGTGGTTGGTCAGCTGTGTAAAGGGGTGAAAGTAGTTTGATTTTTTTTTTTTTTTCATACTTTCCTGTTTGCATCATATTGAGGTTTTTAGTCACTGGGTGACAATGCTGATCTAAAGTTTCCTGCTGTGGATTCACAAAGGGTTAGATGATTTTTCAAGTTTCCATTCTGACAATTTTTTTGTGGCTTTTTGCCTTCTGATTTGAGCAAAAATTTGCAACCAAACTGTCTTTGTCTCCCTAACTCATATCCAATTGTTTAACACTTCAATAATTCCTTTTTGCATTGCCAAAATCCTGTTTCAAAATGAAAATACATCATGTTGCACAAGCTGGATGCTTTCAAACTGCGTTGTCATCATGACTGCAGGCCTTCCTGTTCCCTCTCCAACACTCTAAGTGTCTAAACTGTTATTATTTGTGCAGTTACATGACTGACAGGCTGCTGTATAGACGTTAAACTCCATTCAGAGCGCTCGGGTTTGCTCGGGTTATGCAGTCGTGCAACCTGCTGTTGGTGGCGATTCAAAAACCCAAATTACTCCAGTGTTACACTTTAAGTCTCTGCAGCACATTTGCGCCTTTTATTTTTCTGCTGCCGAAGGTGATGATTTAAGCTGTCATGTTGCCGAGCAGTTTAACAATGGTTTTATAATAATATTTCAGAAAACTCAGAAACCATCCTGGACTGGGTCTGTAAAGTGCTTCAGTGTTTGTGCCTTTTGTGTGTGGCTCAGCGAAGGTAACGATTTAATCTGACATATTTCGGAGCAGCAGAATAATAATATTTCAGCGTGGTCTTTCTTAATAGCGGGGGAGAACAAAAGGCCGGAGGCCATTCATCTGGCTGAAGGCTTACTTTGACACCGGCTGCTCCGGGCTCGGCAGGGGCTCCACAAAAGCTGTTGGGGGGGTTTAGACGGGCTGCTGCTCAAACACGCTGACAGGGAAACATTAGCTTAGGCTGCGGCCGGTGAGGTCACGAGTTTGATTCCCTCTACTACTGATTCATCCTAAAGAATTGAGCGAAGCAAGGTGCCAAATCCCATCCAGCTCTACAGTCTGAACTTTGTGCAGAGACTGAGTCCTTATAGGTGAAGGTCACTGAGGTCAAAACCTGTGAATACAGAAAGAACCATTTTCTGAAGAGCACAAACTGCGATCCCCAGCTTTGAAAATCTGATCCTCCATTACCACAATGAGCGGCAAAACATCTATCAGATCGGATTTGTGTTGGGGAAAGTCTTCATCACCAGAAGAGCAAGTTAATAAATCCACTCAGAAGAACGGCAAAAACATCTCTTAATCTGAGAAATTCACTTCGCACAAGCTCTTGTTCTTGTTTAATTGCTGTTATTGAGTCTATTTCTGCTATAACTGCATTTGTTGCTGTGTTTACTAACGTTAACATTAGAGCTTGTTGCTTTGGGAGTTGCCGTTATATTCAGATACATATTAATATTTTTTTAGTGCTGCCAATTGATTAAAATATTTAATCATGATTAATTGTGTGATTTCCATAGTTAACTCACGATTAATCGCAAATCGCACTTTTTAAAATTGTCTGTTAGAAATGTACTTTAAGAGATATTTTTCTAGTTTTCAACATGAGAGTGGAAAATTTACTTGCTTTATACAAACATATGTTTATTATTATTGCAGCAATCCAAATCAATGAAAAATGCTGTGATATATATTTGATTAAGCACTCTGTGCTCCTTAACATTTAGCAGTTTACATGCAAATTAGCCATGTGCTTTTAATGCAAGTTAGCCATGCGCTGCATGATGACTGCATACAGAAATGGTGATAGGTCAGAGATCATCATTACTGGATGGGAATATTACTGATGTTGGTGAGCAAACAAACGATTAAAATTCTTTAGTAGTGATGTCCCGATCCGATCACGTGATCGGAAATCGCGGTCGATCACGTGGTTTTCAACTGATAGGGATTGGGTGGAAATGATCGGATTTTTTAAAATGTAACGTTTCGCCGTAAATATTACACAGTTTACAGCAGGCGGGGAGTGGCCTAACGCTCAGTTAACGTTAGTAGTGGTGAGCTGGTCACCAGCAGGCTAATGCAGAGCAAATGTGAAGCTGTTGCCTCGGGACAGCAAAAACGTCTGCAGTTTGGAAGTATTTTAAATTGGACAGTGAAGGCAGTGCAACAGCCACTTGTAATGTGCAAATTGGGCATTTTGTGGGGCAGAAAGGACAAATCTGCATTGCACACTACCAGTATGATACGCCATGTGAAAAACAAACACCCTGCACAGTACTCCGAGTTCACTGAGGCAACTCAGGCAAAGACACCGAGCCAACCGACTCTGAAAGGGACTTTGAAAAGTAAAGAGAAACTGCCCGAGCACAGCGAAAAGGCCAAACAGATGACAGCCAAGACAGCTAAAAATTTATGGCGTTGGATGACCAGCTGTTGTCTGTGGTTGCAAACGTGGGATTTCACTGTCTCCTAGAGCACTTGGAGCCACAGTTTGAGTTGCCTTCTCAACACTACTTTACTGACACAGCTCTGCCGGCCCTTCACAGCAAGCTACGTGACCACCTGCTGGTCCGTTTAAAACACGCGCCTTCCTTTGGGTTTACCACAGACATATGGAGTTCATTTGTTTGCCCGATGTCACTGCTTAGCTTCACTGCACAGCGGGTCGACTCCAGTTTCAATTTACAACGTGCGACCTTGCATGCTCAGCACTTCAGCAGATCTCATACGGCAGAGTGCGTGAAACAGGTGATCGAGGGGATGCTGAACAGTTGGGGAACAGAGAAGCAATGAGTCCATGTAATTTTGCGGGACAATGCACAAAATATGCAGAAAGCCATGGATGATATCGGAGTACCAAGTATGTGTTGTGTCGCACACACCCTTCAGCTTGTCGTGCACGAGGGTCTGCTCTCTCAACACAGCATCACAGACACACTTGCTAACACGAGGACGATTACAGGACTTTTCAAACATTCTCCCTTGGCCGATTCATGTCTGGAAGATATCCAGATTGATCTGAAGATGGAAGTCAAGCGCCTGCAGCAGGATGTGCAGGTTAGATGGAACAGCATTAGTCAAATGACTTGGGGACAAAATAATGTGATCGGGACATCCCTATTATTTAGCTTGCTAACTGTTGTGTGGGTGAAACTGAACCTGCAGGACAAACTGTGATGGAGAGAGGATGGAGAAGGAGAAACATTAAGTAGGTCAAAGTAATTAAGTGGTGTCTTAGTTCGTAACATGATTTTGAACTGCTGACTCTATTTTTAGCTCATTGTAACTTAACTGCAAACATGGGCTGCTCATTAGTGAGCTAGCGCATCAAAGTATTGATTTGTCCCTATTTCAATAACAACAAACAAAGATGAGATCAGATTCAAATGTACTCAGCAGAAATTTATTCTGGGTCTGGCAGTAGTAT
>JAPZDX010000007.1:907676-920998 GCA_029783625.1 Naso annulatus | reverse complement strand
ATTATAGTTTGGTAAAGTTCAGTTTGTTCAGATTCGAGTTGCAGTTTACATAAGCTTAGTTTCATTTAATTTATTTTGGTTTTTCCTGAGATTAGCTGAGATGCAATAGTTGAATTTTAGTTTACTTTGGCAGAGCTGAGTTCATTAAAACTAAGTTTAGCATGGTTTGGTTAAGTTTATGATTAGATGAGCTGAGTTTGAGTTGACTTGTTTTAGGTTTGAGTTAAAAGTTCATTTCAGGGAGGTTAGAGTTAAGTTAAGTTGAGTTGAGTTTTGACTTGAACGGTACATTTCTGGAGCACCTGAGTGCACCACTTTTGTTTTTTTGTCTTAATCTCTCTGAGGTTAAACATCTTATTTGGGATGAGAAGCTTCAGGTTGTCTGAGGGTCAAATCTTTGTTGTTTGTGTCTGTCCCACCCATGTCCTCCTTTAAAGTAAAGTGTGAGGTCAGCTTACCAACAGGAAGTGATGATGTCACCAGCATCAGAGGGTTAATCTTCCTCTTGACCCTGCAAGCCAAACACAGCAGCATAGGTCAAACCCTGCGATGTGTGTGCGTGTGTGACCCCTCTTCACCAGTACCTGAGTGGGGGGTCAAGTGGGTGACAGACTCAAGAATCTCTTAAAGTCTTTGATCTAAACTTTGTGATGTTTTCATGCGCTGAAGCTGGTAGAACTCTGACGTCTAAAAGATCATTTTAATCAGACGCAGATTTCACCCTGAACATGTGTGTGTCTACATACTTTTAGCCATACAATGAATAGTTTTATTAGATTGTTTATTCATTATTTCCAAGAAAAATAAGTAATACATTCTAATTGCAACCCACCAACCCCCAAATATCTGTCTGCATCTAGAGACTTTGTAATATTAACAAAACATGTTCACAGGGCATTACAACAAAGATTCATATTAATGTGTTTTGTCACTGTTAGCAGTCATTGTCTTCCTTAATTATCATGTTCTAACTACAGTTCCCATGATGCTTTGGAAGCTGTAAACAGGAATTATGTTGCCATGGAAACAGTCATTAAGATGTCTGCAGTCAGAGTGTGTGAACAAGCTGTCAGCAGCTCCTGTCCACAGCGTTTTCATGGTGTTCACACAAACATCACTGGATCACTTTGATACTGAAGCAAACTTCATTCATGATGATGCTCAGGAAGTTCTGCCCCCGCTTTGCTCTGATTTCTGAGAGGATGAACGTTTATTCATGATGGACACGAGCCCAGAGTTTCTTTAAAATGAAGCGATATATTTGCGAGGTGTTAAAAAGGTTTTGCATCTTCAGTAGGAACCTGCATGTTTGGAGCTGAGAGCTGAGACTCGCCGCTCTTTGCATGATATCACGTTGTCGTTTTTATCCTCATCAGCGTGTTTGAGAGTCAGAGAAGCTGACTGAACTTATCTCTGAAGCCGCAAATTTGGATTTCGTCACACAACCAAAATGTGTCTCCATCCTGTCTCAGACTCCACTGATTGGATCAGCCAGATCGAGTGTCACTGCCAAGGAACCAATTAGCCACTGACACTGACCTCCCCCCTCCTCCCCCTTTGAACCCAAACACTGTCTTTGCCCTGGCACATGGCACAGCTGTCGGCGTATTAGCCTTCCGCCGCCGCCGCTAACTGCGCAAACCCGCTAACCCCCCCCCCCCCCCCAGCTATTAAAAATAAATGTGGAGGGGCTTTTAAAGTGGGTGGGGGAGGAGGAGTAGGGGGGAGAAGAAAAGACTGTGCTTATGGAGGGAGGAGGCTGCTGTTTTCTAGGGAAAATATTGTTATTGATCCCATCCCGTTGTTTTAAACGTAAACCAATCCGGCCTCAGAATTTTCCCAAAGTGTCTCCTTGTAGCGTCCATCATCGCAGAATCCGATACCTCGTTAACGATTCTGGACTTAATGCAACAGGATGAGAGGGGGAGGATGAGGGCTGAGGATGAGGGAGGGGGGAGAAGAGCACGTGTCCCAGGAGAGCAGCCAGATCATCAGGCTGCTGTCGCTGAGACACAATGATGGAGTCGAGTTATGAAAATGAAGTGGGTATAATTGATTGGGTTGGTAAAGTTTTTATTCCTGCTTATTGATTCGTAGGCAGCGAACAATATTGATACCAGCAGAGGAACAGCTCGATATGAAGTGAAACATAAACACAGTGAGGGGAGGGAGGGAGAAGACGAGAGGAGCAGACAGGAGTGAAGGAAAGGAGGAACTGAAGAAAGTGAAACAGAAGAACAACAAAAGATTCAGTCAGATACTGAGATCCAAAGCCGCTGAGATGAAAGAGAGAGAAAGAGTTAAAGACGTGAAACTGTAGAGGCAGAAATGTTGCAGATGTAGAGGACAAAAATCAATGAATGTGCTTTCAAAAATGTTTGTATGAGTGAATGAATGATTTATTTATGTGTCACGCACCAAAAGTGGCTCATCTCACATGGGATTACAAGACACTGATACAATATAGTGCAAAATAACAGTTCAAAATCCAGAAGCATTTACCATAAACAAAAACAGAACAAAGATACACACACATATGGAAAACCCTCACACACACAAACATGTAAACAAAATGTGTCTTTACAACACCATCCTTCTTTTAATGTCACCGTGACATAATAAGGCAAAAATATATCTAATTATTAAATGTATGTTTCACATTAGGCTACTAAAGCATACTTAGCTTCATTACAACTTTTACTTTAGACTTGGGGTCCAAATGGACCCTGGGGTAATTGAAAATAGAAATATAAAATATAATTCAAAGTGGTAAGTCAGCTTAACTTTGATATCTTAGATTTCAAAAAGAAAAACGCTGCGGTGCTTAATTTTTTCTCTGCGGCAGACGGTTTAAGAAGCTCACACAAATAAATGCTTCTCATAAAAATCGTCAGAAAATTTTAAAAGAGGTTTGTTGCTCTGTGAACTCGCTCTTCCTCCTCAGATACTATCTCATGATCAGCTCTCTGAGCTCCATGGGATCTTTTATGAATGGTGATGTCATTTTCCAAGAGAACTGAAAGATCTGATTGGTCAGCAGGCGGTGCGTTTATATCCACCGATCTCTTAACTTGAACATAACCTGCTCAGGAGCAGGTTAGCTGTTCAGCAAAAGTTACTGCAATGATATAGCCCAATAAGAAGTAATCCACCTTCATAGGACTGAAAACCCAGAGTTAAACCTCACTAAGCACAAATCCTGCTTTGTAGTAACAGGCCCCTGCAGACCATGGGGGCAGACATCTTAACCTCTGCCTCCGCAACTGTCAGAACGTCACGTGATCTTGGAAGTTTGTCTTCTTTATACTCTACTTATACATTTATCATAACACTGGCCATCGCCAGCTCCAGACCTGGCTAGAGCTAGCCACAGTGCTAGTGATGATAAAATGATAATCTTTATTATTTTATTATGATTTAAAGAAAGATGAGAGCCTGTTGATAATTGCCTTATTGTTTTTATGTTCAACTTTTAAATAAAGAATTTTTTTTTAAAAAGTGGACTATGCACATGCATGATGGAGATGTTCATGCAAATAACAACACAGCGAAGACAAATTTCTGCTCCATAGATCACATGACGTCCCGTCAGTTGGGGAGGCAGAGGTTAAGATGTCAGCCTCCGAGGCCGCCACCTTTTCTCATGCAGAGGGAGGACTGGTTTTACTTCGACTTCAGTAAAGAGTTTCACTCTTAAGTCACCGTAGAAGGGGCCACACAAAACAAAATCGATTTCATTTTCAATTAACTGCAAGTGAAAAACAATTTACAGAATGTGTTTCTGCACTTCAAAGTCAAATATCTGTACACCTTTTGTGTATGTGTAGCATTAAGAGGCTACAATTCTTTCATGTCATTGTTCATTGCTGAATACAAGTGTTACTAAAAACATTTATTACCTTAGCTTAGCTCACAAGCAGTGCATGCAGGGAAAACAGCTTGCCTTTGTCCATCGACCAGCACCGCTTGCAATCTCCGACTAACTTTAATTTGTACAAAAACTCGAACAGGACCTAAGACTCGAGAAAGTTTCTGATCCCAACACAGAACTATCTGGCTCAGAAAAAGATTAAGATTTATTGTAACACTTTGGTTTTCATATGAATTAAACAAACAAATAAGAGCTTGACAGGGAGTTGTCACCTCCCATGTTCAGTCTGTATGCTAAGAGAAGATAAGCTAAGCTAAGCTAACCAGTTGCTGATTCTCTCTCCTTGAAGGGCATATTTTCCAAAAGTTTGAACTAATCCTTTAAAACCATTTTAGCTTCTCATTCAGAGGCTGTTTTCACTTGTTTTCCTTCAGATTTTAAACTTAAAGACGAGCTGAACTGCCTGTTTCCAGAGCATCAACTGCCGTGTTGTGATGTAAACGCTATTCAAACAGTTAAACAACCAGTGAACGGGCTTTAGGGGCGGGACATAAGTTGGAGGAAACCGATTGGAGTGTTGTTGGCAAGTTTTGTTACTCCTTGGCTACCGTTACTAGAGCGTTGCTAAATTTTAACACCAAGCTAGCTTTAGTTTGTTTAATATTTACAGGTTTATGTAACAGCTAGGAGCAGCTGTATGTCCACAAGATAGTGGACTAGGCCCTTTAGCTGAATGGTCTCTATACCTTCCTCTATGATAGAGGAAGGATAGAAAAATATACGAGACTCCAGGAAGGGCCTTCTCGGCGTCTCGTATATTTTTCTGACAGGTTTCCATTGACAGGTGGATTGGCGTGATATAATTGGTTGAATTAAAAAAATTATTCAACCAGTAACGGCCTGAGTCAATGCCTACGTCAGAATTCCAGGAGTTTTGTTTCAAATGAAAGATGACAGTTCAATCTTTTGGCAGAGTTTAACTTATAAATACAAAATAATTCATTTTTTGTTTTGTTTTTTCTATACATTTTTTAATTTGACTAAAAAAGGAGCAAGGAAATGGTCCAAAAGATTTGAAAGTACATTTTTGAGTTCAGCTCATCTTTAAGCTCCTTTTTACACCCCTGAAGTCACACAAACACACACACACACACTCAGACACACACGTGCAGACTCATATTGCATTAACACACTGGAACTGGAACACACACCGAGTGCAGGGCAGCGCAGTGTGTTTAAGTGTGTTAACCACATTAAAGGAGCTGTGTAATGTGCAGCAGCAGCCTCCAGGAAACCCAAGCTGCTCTAAAAGTCACATTATAAATTTTTGATCAAATTGAGGATATTTTCCAAACGGTTGAAACCCGACTCCATATTTTCAGCCTCTGGTTTCCTTTTTCTTTTCTTGAAGGAGCCGCGGCGGGGCTAATGCGGCCTCTCTCCGGTTTCTGTTTGTCGCTTCCCAGCGTTCGTGTCTAAAAACTGATGATGAGATTTGCATCGAGCGGAGAGGCACTAAAACCATCAAACCCACCGCTGTTTGGTCGGGCAGGATGGCAGGATGAGAGAGGAGAATGTAACCAAAGCTTCCAGATCTGTAATCGGCTTACACACACATACACACACACACATTTGGTGATGGATAAATAGACTGCACACACACTCACAGAGATGGACACATTAACTTGCACCTCTGTCTCTCACGTTACGTCTCGCTTTACATCCTCCTCCATCCTTTTCCTCTTTATCCCCTCTTCTTCTTGTTCCCTTTCTCTCCTTATCAGGAAGTTACTTTCCCACCTTTCAGCTCATTAAGTTGTTTGTTTTGCTTCTACATTTTGCTTTTTCATGCGTCTGTGACTCACAGGGAGGTCAGCTGTGAAACAAGCAGACCGGCAGTCGAACAAACTGTAAGGAGATGAAAGGTCAGAGGTCACAAGCCGTTTTAGGCTCAGATTCCTTCAATCAGTTTGCCTATCGAGTTCATCACAGCAGCTCCTCTTCATCGTATCACAACCTTATAAACAACACATATGATCTCCTGTAGGTCCACATAGATTGAACGACAGCTGCATTTCTGCTGTAAACTGTTCAGTTTGTGAGGATTTAAAAGAAAATCATTTTCTAAAGGACGTTGTGTTGCTGTCGAACTGACAGCTGTTTCTTTTATTTTGTCCACCCAGTCTGACACCTTTTTTTCTTTATAATCTTTACAATCATCCAGCTTCTCCCTCCACTTCTCAGCCTAAAGAACTCAAGTACTGTACTTCATGGCAGTTCAGTGGAAAATATTTCACTTTTTACTTTAATGCAACCATTTGACAGGAAACAGTAAATCATGTTTTTGACGGTCTTGTTCATTTTAAATGCAGTGAAGTTAAGAAGTAAAAATACAGTCTTTCCTTCTGAGATGTGATGGAGTAAAAGTAGAAAATGGCATCAAGAGAAAAACACCAAAGTACATGAACCTTAAAGTTGTACTTAAGTAGAGTACTTGAGTAAATGTACTTAGAATTTTTGACCCACTGCCTCAGACTGCAAAGCTCAAAAGAAACAATGTTTGCATTTTTCTCCGGCAAAATCACACAAACACAAGACTTCACCTCTGTGCGTGTGTGTGTGTTGGTGTGTGTGTGTGTGTGTGTGTTGGTGTGTGTGCGACCACAGAAGTGTAAAAACACAAGTTGACAGATTTTCCTGAAAACCTCGAGAGCAATTTAGAAAATCCATAACGGCAATCAGATTTCCACCACACGCACACACACTGAGCAGATATCTTGTGTCTCTGAGGTGACTCAAGATGCAGAACAAATCGAGTTTACACTAAAAGACAGAGAGCAGAAAGCATGATGGGAGGATGTGTGTGTGTGTGTGTGTGTGTGTGTGTGAGAGAGAGAGAGAGAGAGAGTCCACATAAAGCTTCTCCTGTTCTCTGTTTTGTTCTTGTCAGTTTCTGTGTTCAGATGAATGAATGTGCGTCTTGTTTGTTTGGAGCCTGTTTACGTTAAATCCTGATCATTTTGGTGCTGCCCACAGTGAGGTAGTATTCTGTCTCTGACTGCAGAGCTCCAGCCATTCAAATGTTGAAAACATTTAAGTCCACAGAAGTAAATTTCATGACTTACATGAATTATAGCTTTATAAATATTTTAGCGGTGTACAGTCATGTTGCAAAGTATCGGGATGGTGATACACAGCTAAAAATTAAACCAAAACGTAGTCTGCAGCGTCCCAGGACCTGACGAACATTCAAACAAAAAGCAAAAACGTTTCTGCAGGTTCTGAGAGGAGCGGGGAAGAGAAATACCCATGGATCTTTGCTGCCTCACAAGATCCAAATAAAGTGAATTAATGCTTTTTTTAAAAGAAGTGACGATGCAGATGAGTGGGGTGAATCCCTGATAATGAAAGTTCTTATTTAAAAAAATAAAGTAACAATTAGGCCACACCCACACTTGTCATGTGACCACACCCACAGATTTTACTCCTTTCATCTGGTCACCCAGGCAACAAGACTGAAACCAAGAGAAAAATGTTTACAGAAAAATGTTGTTGAGTTTGCAGGCGAGTGTTCTTCTTTCTGTTGTTTTAGTGACAGTGAACACATCATAGCAAATAAACAAACAAACAAATAAACAAACATGACACAAGCTCTCTCTTCCGCTGTTGCTCTCTCCACACACAGTTTGAGCCGCACTCGACCACAACTCTCACACACATGCCCTCCCTCTCAACAGCTGGTTGCCACAACAACCTGACATCAATAACATAACGATAATCAATCAATTAGTCAGTGCACACACTTAGCCAAGAAGGCACACACACACACACACACACACACACACACACACACACACACACACGCAAACCCTCTCCTCTCTGCTGTGTTTACAGTCAGGTTAGTTGATGGCGGCTTCAGGACCTTCCTGTCATCACCATCATCAGTCAGCAGATATTACCCTCCTGTGACCACACACACACACACACACACACACACACACACACAGCAGGTCAGACGGGGTGTTAAATATTTCCCCCGCAGTCTGATGTGATCAACGACAGATCCACCGTCACCAGCTGAGCTTCATGTTTTAGAGATGTGGTGTGTTAATAAGAGATGAGTGTTTACTATAGAGCAAAGTGTCTCTGTCATCACACACACACACACACACATACGTGCTGGCATGTTCTTTTTTTCTGTTTACATTGTGTGCTGCGTTCAAAAAAGCAGAATGGTTTGTGAGCTTTTAAAATCAAGTTTGTGAACTTGTCCAGGACAGTGTCAGTGTAGCTTAGCACAAAGACTAGAGGCAACAGTGCCACAGCAGCTCAAACACATAGCCACGGGTTGTGTCAGGTGGTTTGGTTCCTGTTTACCTCTTGCTGGTCAGTGTGTGTCTGCAGCAGCTGTTAGCAGTTCATCTGTCCATCCGTGTCAGTCAGTGTGAGTGGAACACTCAGAGTCAGACGAGCTGCTTCAAGTTTGACCTCATGTCCAAATAACAACCAAACAAAAAACACTTTGTCACTATTAGCTCACGTTCAGATGTCATTCTCAAAGCTCGCAGAGACGAATGTCATTTTCCAGCATTTTGTTAAACCTGCTTTTCCCCACTTTGTTGTAAAAAACACTTCTCGTGACATTGAAAGCAGCAGCAAGTCCTGTAACACTACAGATCCACTGAAGCCTGTTCAGATCATATTTGTGAGGCGGTCAAGGCACACACACACACACACACACACATCGGTGAGCTGTAATGTGGTTGCAGCCTGGTTAGGATCGATTTCCTGCCCACTCGCCTTAATAAATGTCTTCCAGAGTCATTAAAGGAAGAGAACGCATCAGCTGCATCGATCTACGCAGTTCATCACACACAATATTCACTATTTAGTCCAGACCGACAGTCGAGAGTCTATTACAGCAAGTGAACACACACAGGAGAGAGATTGGAGGAGGAACATCACTTGGATTTCAGTGTAGTAAAGTCTGTGTGTTTGTTTGTTGGCTGTCAAAAGGTGGTGACTTTCATGCAAATCTTAGTTCAAAGCAAATCCCACATAATGAAGGCAGCAAAGAACAGAAGTTTACATGAGTTCAAAACAAAAGCTCATGGGGGCATAAAATCAAGTGTAACTCAGGGGCAGATGATGATCAAGAGATTTAACTTTAAAAACTGACGGATGAAGGTTTTTACTGGAACCTGCTTCATGCGCATTAATGTGCAGTGCTGGGTTCATGTGCAGCAGGAACAGCTTTGGAAGTTTTGATCAAATCTCATAAAACTTGGTGAAAGAATTTTGGAGTAAATTGATTCCTAAAACACTCAACAAATGAGGTGAAACTGGAGTGTGTCAACGCTCCACAGATAATAAAGGTTAAAAAAAAAAAAACCACGTAATGTTGAACTAAAATGTGACATCTGGAAGCCGAGACATTTCAACTCAATCCACAAGCAGCTGAAGGAATGTGTGTGTGTACATGCTGACAGTTTCAATCTTCATCGGGAAAATAAGTGTGTGTGTATTTGTGTGTGTGTGTGTGTGTGTGTATTTCTGAAGTGTAAGTATGAGAGTAAATTGTTCAGTGATCCTTAAGAATCTCCCCCGTGTAAATTGATAGTTTATTTTCCTTGTTGTTTGTGTGTGTGCATGCACATGCATGCGTGCATGTGTGTGTGTGTGGCCTGTGAAAGTTAAGAAGCAGCCTCTCTGACCTTTGACTTCTGCCATCAGCTTCAGACTAACCAGATGCTAAGAAAAACTTTAGTTTAATGGTCAACTTTACACTGCAGCAAAAACTTTATTTATTTATTTGTTTATTTATAGATTTATATATTTATCTATTTAGGATCTTTGTTTTTAGGTCCAGCTGGAGTCATGAGAAGCACATAAAGTGACATGAAAGAGCATAGAAAGATGAAGAAATCTTCAACGGCAACACAAGGTTTGTTTTTTCTTTGTTTATTTGTTTGCTGCTTGCTTGCTTTAACTGCAATGTGATCATCACATACACAAACACTCACAAACACACACACACACAGTCATCCGGCGTCTCTACCCTGCTTTGCTGTTGTTCCTGTAATTGTCGCCTAGCAACAAGTTGGTGCCCTCTGTTATTATGTTTACTGGAAATGTTTGTTGTAAACAAGGAAAAGGGAGGAAGAGAGAAGGAGGGAGGATGGAGAGGAGAAAGAGGAGGGATGGAGTGGGTCGGGGATGGAAGGAAGCAATAAAGGAAGAAAGCAGGAGAGGAAGGAGAGAGGGAATCGGGAGTTAGCGTGAGTGTGACAAGGTGAGAGAGCGTGAAGTGACCTGCAGCTAAAATCTATCATTATCCCAAACAAAGCGCTCAGCGGCCGGCCGGCCACGCCCCCGCCTGACTCTCAGGACTCATTCTCCCATAATTCCCCTGACCCCTGGCCCAGGCTAAGTAGCATTTGCCAACCAGTTTGTGATAATTATTGCTTTGAAATGCCAGGGCGAGCTCAGCACCATGCTAGGGCAGTGTGCTAGCATGTGCTAATGGCTAAACAACATGATAAGTCCTTAAGGGTGAAGCAGAGGATGCTGTTCATAATTACTGGTTAGCTGTTGACTGTTAGCTTGTGGTGGTAGCTCACTGTACGACTGGAGACGTGGTTACACGTAGCCATTAGCTTAAAGAGGGTAATGCGGAAGGGTTGAAGGAGTCATTAGCGATTAGCTGTTAGCATTTTACATATTAAAGGCTGCAAGCAGTCAGTTTGTGAAACTTATGCAAAGAGGAGGTGGTGATACAGATAAAGAAGGAGCTCAAACGTGAGAATTTTTTGACAGTGTAGTGGATGTGGAAGAGCAAGAAAAGCATGTTGGGAGAAAAAGTCTTGTGACCACAAGCTCCACATTGATTAAGTCATTTTCTGTAATTACTCAAAAAGGTGGCAAACAGAGCTGTGAACAAAGAGGAAAAGAGAAAATTCTGCACTCCCTCTCTAATGAATGAGCTCAGGCATGACCTGTGCTCTGCAGGACATGAAAGGACATGATTAAAATGACAAGAATGAGACACATTAACAATACTACAATAAATGGCTCAGTGATTTACAAGCCATTTGAAATTGTTTTATGCAGAGCATCAAGGTTGTGCTGTATCTTATGGTCCTGTTTAACTGCCAGGTTCTTACTGATTTATAAATACACTAGTCATTTTCATGTTAATATAAACCTGATATGCAGTTTGGTACTGTGCAGGTTTCAGACCTGTGCACTCACTAAGCACTAAGTAAATATGTCTTCTTCTTTTTTTAGTTCTTTTTTTTGCTTTCCTTTTTGAAAACTAGAACACACCTATTATTTTAGGACAGAAAAGAATAAGACATATTCAAATTTTTTGCCCTCCTTGTTAGTTCCCCTTTTGATTCCCCACGGAGATACTAGAATCAGTGAGGCATCGCTCACTAAATCATCCTGATGGCTGACAACAAGTCAGCGGAGGTGTAGAAAAAACAATTTACAGAGGGAGGAAGATGATGCAGATAGTTTTTCCTATCTGTAAGATAAAGCTAGGGGAGGCTGCAGAGATCATCAGAGAGAAGGAGAGGAGAAAAAAGACAAGGCTGAATACCCGATGCACTAGAGAGATTGGATGGTTTCTCTCCCCAAAACCTGGAGTCTGAAAACACAGACTCCCCCGAGGAGGAGAGTGTAGATAAGAAGATGGTGGAGCCGAGCGGCATGGCTCGAGAATCAGGTGGTGGAGGCTGGGTTGTACTTGAGCACAACAGATGGTGTTAAGTGTTGAATGTTGAAAAACAGATGAACCAGTAAACTCATTAAGCCTGGCTTGTGGGTCAAGAGCTCTATGCCAAAAATGAGAGAGAGCGCTCCCCCAAACCAAGAATCTGTCGGGGGAAAATCCTTTTAAATCAGTCTGTGTCGCTGAACTTCATGCTGTTGCAAGATGCTTCAAACTTTGCAGTTAAAGTATCATTCCACCGTTTATTTATTTAAAAAACAAGTGAGGGATTCTTCAACGTATGAATGCATTACTGTCAAAGTGGCATGTTTTCACCTCTTCCCTCTATCTCTCTGACATTTTCACATTGGGCCTGTGCAGTAATAACTATGCATTATTATGCCCCCACATATCATGATGATTTCACCAACTCATTTGTACTTGTAGGATTCACCCAAGCGATGCCATTTATATTAACCAGAACACAAAACAAGCATAATCAGGGTTAATTAAGCCAGCGAAATAGCTCCGTGTCGCAGGGTCTACCCATCATATTTGCAACGAGCTGTCTTTAAGTCTGTGCAACACAACTAAAGCTGTTCTTAATTGTATGCAAATAAGACTGACCTGAGTTCAAGATGTGAAGCAACAAATCCTGCTCATCCCAAGGCTCAACATGAGAACTAAATGCATACCAATGCACTTCACTAAGAGTATCTTAATGAAATAATAATGTTTGTGGTGCTGGTTGAAAGCGCTAGAAAGATTATGTGTGTCAGGATGCTCCACACTGTCATTAAAGTTATATGAATCATGTTTGGAGTCAATCCTGCAAGCCCTCCTCTTGTAGCCCATGTTTCATCCTAAGTTCCAAAAACTCTCTTCCTCCAATCCTTCAATCCCGAGTCAGGTCTGATCTGTTCCCTTACCTCCCTCAGCCATCTGTCACAGTTGTGTCCTTGCTGCCAAGCATTTCCTTTGAAAATATTTTAAAGCTCATACTGTCTCACACTCAACATTTTTCTGTTTAAAAAAAAAAACCCTGTCTTGTTGTCCTCGATCAGCTCCAGTACTTTTGAAAAGGAAGGAGGAATTTCTTTATTTTCGTATACAATCAAACTCAGAGCAACTTAGTGAAATTGGTTTTCTGCGTTGACGACTGACAGCATATTCATGTCCTCGTATTCATGTTTTCGTTGGGGGGTAAAAAGGGAGACAGGAAGAACATGCAAACTTCACACAGAAAGGCTCAGCCCAAGGAGGGATTTGAACCCAGGACCTTCAAGCTGTGATGTGACAGTGCCTCAGCGACAGAGCCACCATGCAGCTGTAAAGCCTGATAATTAAACTGTCAACATGCCTTTTACCATTAAGTAATTTTTACATGCACTGGTTTTGCACTGTCACGGTGTTTTGCTGTCACAATGGCGAAACTTCTTGACAAAATGATTGAATCTTAAATATGGGATCCTGAACTGGACTAGTTCAAGCTACAGCCACAAGCTAACAAGTGTGCTACATCAGGTCACGTTCTATTAAGACTACACACACCAAAGTCCTGTAAGTGACATCATGATAATGTTCTTTTACAGAACCAACTGATTCTCCTTTTGTCCAGCTGCAGTTGTCTTCATGACCAGACTTCAAATGATCTTCATCTCTTTAAATACTACTGGCTTGTCTGTGTCAATTTTAGAAAGCACAGAGTGACGTTTGACAATCTGTGTTACCGTCTTA
>JAPZDX010000007.1:748995-759833 GCA_029783625.1 Naso annulatus | reverse complement strand
TAAAAGAAAATTATTGTCTTTTCTTATATGATTGTCTTCGCATTATCTTCAATAAAAAGATCATACAAATTGTGATTGGTGTAGGTGTACAGCATTTACCCAAACTCAAAGTGTTTTTTTCTACGTAAATCAACGTGTTCACGGCGCTGTGACTGGCAGGAAGTCTACTGTAAAAACGCAAGTTTTTCCTGAAGTCATCCCATGAGTCGAGTGTTTCTTCCCCCTCAAGTGTCTTACATAACGTCTGCGTGCCTCGTCTACTTCAGGACATCCTGGTTATCTGCAGGTCTGCTATCAACGTACAGCTGAGAACTAAAAATGTTTCTGCCTTTGGACAAAGTGTTTGTTCTAAATTTAGATCTTCTGAGAGTTTGTTCTTTATTGTTTGCTTGTCCTTTTTATTATGCAGAGGAATGATGTTATTTTCCCAACAGGACTCTGAATGAGCTCTTCAGGCTTCTATCATTTTTATTCTTGTATATTACTGTGTTTTTTTATTGAGCAGATAAACAAAGCTAATCTCTCACAGATTTACAGCTGCTTTATCTGAGCCTCGGAGAGCAAAAGTCCACAGTGTCTGTGCTTATCGTTCCCCATCCATTTACACATTTCCTTCATGACCACAGACTCTAATCTCCTCTTGACACCAGATCTTTATTATATATATATATATATATAATTTTATTTTTATTTATTTTTTGAATGAAAAAATATTTTATGCTAATTTATTTTGTGTCAATCAACTGTTTGTATCCACTGTACAAATATATACAGTTTGGTTGTTTAATTTTAACAAAACATCTTATTTTATAAACTCTTCTTCTGTGTTTTATAGCCTAAGTGAAAAAAAAAATCAATTTGTAGAGTAGCTGGTTATGTAAGTTATGTTGTGAGGTGCCCCAAGGTTCTATTCTTGCACCTCTCTTGTTTATAATTTATTTAAATGATCTTGCTTTGATGTGTGATTCTGCTCCGCCCATTCTATTTGGGCACAATACCAATATTGTCTCTGCACACTGTGACTTTGGTTTCCTGATCAGAGATACCAAAGCTATTCTAGCATACAAAATACAAAATGTTTTTAGATGATCAAGCTTTCCTTGAATGCTAAGAATTCTAATTTTATAATTATCAGAAATAAAAACAAAACTTATTCTATGCAGGATGCAAAACTGTTTATTCATAGTTCTGACGTCAGCCAAGTATCTTTTACAAAATTTCTGGGTGTTTTAGTTGATGAAAATTTATCCTGGACAGACCATATTGAGGATGTATGCAAAAAAATCATGAAGTCTTAACACATTATTAGGAGGATTTACTCCCTTGTAAATTGTTCCTGTCTTCTGACTCTTTATTATAGGTTGATATTAACCAAATGTATCATATTGTAACAATGTCTGGGCCAGGAAATATTCTTCTTCTCTACAAAGAATCCTTCTAATCCAGATCTAGTCTAATCCATATTACCACACAAACCGTGGACGGTTCAATATAAAATATAGAGGTCCTTCATTCTGGAATTCACTCCCCTCGCTCTTAGGTCCTGAACGTCAATGCCATTGTTTACGTATAAAATTAAAAAATGAGTTAAAGTCAATTTATTTATCTACCCATCATCTTGCATTCAAATTATTGATCAGTCCTCTTGTCTACACCATGGTTTATATTCAGGTGTTTTCCACTTTTTTTTTTGCGTTTGTTTGTTTTTTCTCCTTTTAATTGTCATTGTTTGATTGATTGTTGATTGATTGTTGGTTTGCATTTTGTACTTGCTTTTGTTTAATCACTAGTTGCAATTGTATTTTCCATTTTGTATGGGTAGAGGCCTCGTATAGGCCCCTGTGGGTCTATTGTCTCTACTCTGAACTTTCTTTTGTATTTTAAATTTCTGCATTCCTGTTTCTTTTATGTTAATAGCTAAAAAAATGTGCAGTGACTAAAAAGTTACGCAAAAAGTAAAGACTCGAGTACATCACATTTCTGGTGAATGTGTTTCATTCCATTGATCACAATGAAGAGTTACCGGCTGTTCAGCCGTCTGCTTCAGCTCAAACTTGGAAAAAGCTCCTTGTTGGAGTTTTTATCTGCATCCTGTTGGTTTGTCTGTTGGCAGGAAATCTTTACAGGATTCCCTGAGCTTTAATGGGAACACTGGGAGTGACTGTGTCAGATGAGGTAATGAAAGACAAGAAGCTGATGTGGATTGATGAGTTTGGGTGTAACACTGAGCTGTAGGATTTCTAAGAACTCTGCAGTCGTCATCATATCTTTTTGTTTAATCCAGGAAATGTGGTGTCATTAAGACAGGAAACAGGGCTATCAGCCTTTAATAGAAATACTTTGGTATGTTTTCCTGTTGTCTTGGTCACAACACAATTAGTTCATCACATCCACCACAAAATACTGAACAGAAAACAACCTTAAACCCCAACAGAATTAATATAACGTTACACATCGACTCTTAAAAGTAACATTTTGTCTGACCAACAGTCCCAAACCTTAAAGTTTTAACTGACGTTAAAAGGAAAACATTTTGCAGTTTGGTGAAACTTGTAGTAACATTATTTTTGCCTTCAGACTCACCAGAGAAAAGAAAATCTTCTTATAAGACTGATAACGGGGGGGGAGCTGAAGTCAGGTGACAGAAAACAAGATTTACTCAGTCATCAAATAAAACCCAAATGTCACAAACAAGGTCATTCAAACATGGTGCTGGGACTTCCTCCTCACTGCCTGACTGCAGCGTTGGTCAGCAGCAATATGCTCAGTGCTGCCACCGATAGTTGACAGTATGGAAATAATATAACCAGGTTTGGAAAATAACTACATTTACTCAAATGTTCCTCTTGATTGTAGTTTAAAGGGTATTTTACTTGAGTATTTGTAGTTTATGTTACTTTACACTTCTGCTTCACTACAGTTTATTGACTGCTCTATAGGCTAATGATACATTTGACAATTTGCAGAGATCAACAATACAATATATATTTAATGATTCAGTTGTGATATGGATATTATAGAAGATGATAAAATTAGACATAATTGATGTCTGTAGTTGATAAAATCATTGAAATGAGCTACAATCAAAACATAAATGCATTAATAATTACAATAAATAATTATAAGTAACAGTCTATAAAGCACATTATTTTAAAATGGGCCATTCTGCATTTTACTTTGAGTACTTTAAATCAATTTTGAGATGAAAACTTTAGTACATTTACTAAGGTATAACTATGAATGCAAGGCTTTTATTTTATTCCTCTTTTTATTTTTATTGATTATTCCATTAAACTGGTCATTTATTTTTCCTGTAAACTGCATCTCCAGATATTCCGGTCTTCTGCACACCTCTTATTTCTGGTGGATTACAGTAAATTAATTATTTTCATATTGTTTTGTTTTGTTTTGTTTTTAAGGGTAATTTAGTCCAAAAATGCTCAAACTTGAAAAACAAAATGCATTATGTGTGTAACTGCAGAACTTGTGTCTATATAAACTTCAATACCTTCCAGAAAGATCACGACGATCTGACCTCGTTATGATCTCCTGGTTAAAAGCTGCAAACTGTTTGCAAGAGCAGCAGGTAACAGACATGTGTGGATGGAAACAGAGACAGAGTGAGATCTCTGCATTCTTTCCTTCCAGCTGCCATCCTGCAGAAATCCCAGAGGAATTCTGGGAATGAAGAGTAGCAGCAGGCCTCAGAGTTCAGCCAACAGCTGGCATCCAGTTATCAGAGAAAACTCATGAGGTCAAACCCAGAAGAACATGAACTGTCTGGAGTCTGTTCAGGCTGCTCACAGGACACAAGACGGAGCAGAAATACTTCTATCATAATCTGAAATGTTTGTTCCTCCTAAGAGCGTGTGGAGGCTGACATCAACTGTTTTACTTGTCATGACCAAAGATTAATGTGTGTTTGTTGATGCGTTACCAGCCGAGAGAGTGCAGTTCATAGCTGGTTATCAGGTGTGACTAATAACAGGAGGAACAACAGTGACATCATCACTGCAGACCCTCAACACAACTTCAGAGTCAGAGAGAGTGTGGAGACGCTGCAAAGAACTCAAGTTATTCCTGCACATCGTGTCACTCCCGCTGTTTCCATGCTGGCTTTGTGTGTGTGTGTGTGTGTGTGTGTGTGTTATTATATGAGTCTGCAGACACATGCAGGCGGCTCAGTTTTATTATTACTTAAACCACCAACAATCCAGCAAACATGACTCAGCACATTCCAGTTTTTCTGCTCTGTCCCTTTGGTGGTGTTTATTAGGACAAGTGAGTTAGTTAGTTTGTTTGTTTGTTTGTTATATTTCCCTATAATCCACATCTTGTCTTGCATCTCACCCTGTTCTTGAAGAAGACGCTGTTCATCCACTTAGTGAAGGTTTTCTTCTGCACCGCCATCCTCTGCTCCTGCAGCTCTCTGACTCGCCCCGCCCCATCCTCCTCGCCCTCCATCCTGATTGGCTGGAAACACACAGCGATAGTTAGACATGATGTATCTCAGCTGTCCCTTTTCAGGTAAGTACCTTTAAAGACTGAACATGACCACATTTTTACCCAAGTTAGTACAAAATATGATTCACAAATGTAGGCTAAATAAATCAGAGTGATTAGTGATCAGTGTGATTGATGAACATTAAAAGAAAATGCCTTTTTTTGTTGTTGTTGTTGTTATTTTCCTTCCTCCTGAGTTCCAGACAAGAAGATAGATCTCATTCTTTGGACTGTGTGTGCAGTAACAAGGAAGAGACGGACAGAGCTCACCCACCGCTAATTAGCTTAGCTCAAACACTGGTAGTCAATGGGAAGTGCTAGCCTGCCTCCACCTAAAGTCATCAGATAAACTTTCCGACGACTCTAAACGGTCCTGTGTGCTTGTTGTGACTTGTTTATTTACCACGTTATTTTTAGACTCAGTTTAGTATTTTTTTTCTTTTTCTTCTTCTTCTTCTTTTTCTTCTGCTGTTCACTGGTGCGCATGCGCCCTGCAGTTCACTTTTTGTACGTATTTGATTTTAAAATTACATAAAGTACTAAACTGAGACTAAAAATAACATGACATGGTAAATAAACAAGTCACAAGCTAAGCTAATTAGCGGTGGGTGAGCTCTGCCCGTCTCTTCCTTGTTACTGCACGCACAGTCCAAAGAATGGGATCTGTCTTCTTGTCTGGAAGTCGGGAAAAAGAAAAATAACAAAATGGGGGAAAAAAGGTTGACATATCCCTTTAACAGCTGATTGTGTTTTTCTGGTTTGAGTTTTTCAATCACAGAGTCTGATCACAGCGTGGGAAAGTAAAGTATATTTAGTTTTTGTATTTTGTAAATATTCTCTGCTATGAAACCGTTGCATCTTTCTCTGGAGCTTCTTCTGCTGTAACCCGAGGTCGCCCCAGAGCAGCTCTTTGTGTGTGTATGTGTGTGTGTGTGTCTGTGAGTGTGTTTGTGAGTGAGAGAGAGAGAGAGACTGTCTGCAGGTGGGCTGGAGTCATTTGTACCAGTTTCTGCTACTTTGCGTTCAGTTCTTGTTGTTTGTTCTCTGCTCTCTGTTTTCCTCACCGTGCTGACTCGGGCCTGTCCTTTGTCCGCCTCACAGGGTCGACTCTGTTGCTCTGGATCACAGCTCTCTCAGTTTTTCTGACTTTTCCTCTGAACAACCTCACACAGCCTCTCACTGACCTGCTCAAGCACCAACACACAGACCTCTGCTGACACTTTCAATACTCCCCTTTAACCGTCCTCCAAGATTTTAAACAAATACCAGAAACTTCTTATCTGACTCCTGCTCTGCGTCTGCATCTGTGTTCATAAGTTCATCAGTTTCACAAAACTAGAAGATCCCAGCTCCTCATAAGCAGCCGAACACTTTTCTGAACAGCAAATAATAATAAAAATGTAATGAACCTCAGTGATAAAGTCAGCAGACAGATTCAGTCATTCCTCTTTGCAGCTCAGTGAGGAAAAGAATTCCTCTGTGGAGTACAGGAGAGAAAAGGTGATGCCGTCCTGTGAAGAGCAGTGAACCTCTGTGACTGAAGACGCAGTGAAACACCACAGCGTCCTTTACACTGAGGACGTGTTCTGGATTCAGGCTTGAATAAAATGAAACAAGGTGTTCAGTATCATAATTATGTGTCGGCACCTTCTGAGGAAAATAAGCTGCTGAAGCTTTTGAGTGTTTGATTTGATCTGCAGCTTCATGAACACTGAAGATTTTTTTTGTCTGTCACACCTTCAATACAACAGCTGTAAAAATTCCTCAGGTATCATAATCCATGCTCTGTGTGTGTGTGTGTGTGTGTGTTTCAGGTACTTGCACTTTATTTACTTTATTATTTTATGTGATTTTACTGTTTTACTTTATGACTTTATAGAAAACCTGTTCAACTCATCTGAACTTGTTCAAATCAATTCTTTTTAAATCTTAAAGGAGTTTGTTTTTCTTACAAGATAAAAAAAATCTACTGTTGAATATTTTAACTACATCATTCAATCATTTTAACTACTTTAATGGGATAGAGGTAAACTTCTGTGAATCTTCTATCCAAGAATATTTTACTTGTATGTGTCTAATAAGGAAGTACCAACTTTTTGTTTGTTTGTTTTGAAGCCCTGTTTTGCACAAAGATGACAAAATTACTGTTTTACCTTGTTGTACATGTATATATAGATATTCGTGCCAAATCACATGAACAGAAAACACAGATGCACATAAAGACAAAACAAAGGAAAAGCTGCAGTTGGTTCCTAAAAATGCAAAGTTCTGAACCTAAACACATTTCGAGAGAAAGAGTTTTTCTTCTTACCGTCTGCGCTCGTCTTCTTCACTTTTTCAGCTGCAGAATCTCAGAAAAATCTAAAAACATGTCCGGATAAAAACCTCCTCTGGTGTGTGTGAGTGTGGGTGTGTGTGTTCACACTGTCAGTGTGAACTCTGACCTCTGTACCTGTTGTCAGGTGAGTGGAGCTGCTCATGCTGTAAATCTAATGGTTTCAAAGTTCACACACACACACACACACACACACACATACACGTACTTCACAGAGTGAAAGCTTTAAGATAAACCAGAATCAGCAGGTTAACGTCTCTGTTTAATTAGCGCATAGGGTGAGTTCATTGCTGCAGGAAAAATCAGCATTTGTGCCGCAGATTGTCTTCTAAACCACATTTCAACACTTTTAATTATTAATTTAATCAATACTTCTACCAGGACAATCACTGTTTCCAGTCTGAGACGGTGAGATGTTGCTTAAAGTAGTAAATTCTTCAATAAAAAACAATGAGACAATGAAAAAACAGACCAAAATAAACTGATAGAGTAGTACATGAATGGTAAAGTGGATCCAGTGCTAAATAATTATCATGATCCTTTCTGCAAATGTTGAGTGCTTTATTTGCTTATTTATTTATTTGAAGAGACTCTTCGGAGTCAAAGCTTCAGCATCATTTTCAAATTAATCCCTCAAAGCTGCATCATCACAAAGAAATGGCCTGTGAGTTCAAATGAATCTAAAACTTCAACTTGTTTTTTTAAGAATGTAAAGTTTGATTAAAAAATGCTGCTCTGGTCCTTTAATCTACAAAAGTCTGTCTCTCTCTGATCTGATCTTCTTTTTAACTGAGGAGCTGAAAGAAAAACCTTCTTCAAAGATGTGAAAAACACATTGACACGCTGCAATCATGAGTGTAGATACAGTTTGATAAAACACACACTCCCTGCTGAGTCAGACTAATGAAGCTCAAATACGATTTCAGCGTTCAAAACAAAAAAACAACAGTGGAGAGGAAAGAAAAGAGGAAACCATCCAAGATACAATAACAGCAGAGTTAAGTGTGTGTGTGTGTGTGTGTGTGTGTGTGTGTGTATTTCCTGTCAGGATCATTAATAATGACACACGTCCATCCTTCATCCTGCAACACAAACTGACAGCAGCCCAGCAGAGGAACAGGAAGTTATGCAACAAGCACCAGAGAGATTTTCATTTCTGCAGGAAAGACAGAAAAAGTGCCTGTTTATATGTTTAACTGGACTCAGGTTACCTGTTAGGTTTTCAGTGCTGAGGTTTAGTTTGGTAATTTTA
Source organism: Naso annulatus (assembly GCA_029783625.1). Classification (NCBI taxonomy): domain Eukaryota; kingdom Metazoa; phylum Chordata; class Actinopteri; order Acanthuriformes; family Acanthuridae; genus Naso; species Naso annulatus. The sequence goes on along the minus strand of JAPZDX010000007.1, from coordinate 751,743 downwards.
TGATAAATCTCTTTGTTTAGTTTTTTTTTTAATCAGTTAAGGCTTATTCACGTTTCATATCTTTATCTTTGTCAGAGCGTCTCACTCCCTCATTTAACTAAATACATTTACTTAAGTACAAATCTTGTACTTGTACTTCACTTGAGTGTTTCTACTTTATGTAACTCAAATACTTTAAAATACAGCAAAACATTCCATCTTGTAAGATTGTTGTGTATTTTTATTTTACGTAATCTGTAATTTAGCTGATAAATGTAGTGAAAGAAGTAAAGGCAACATTTTAATTTTGAACTGTAATGATGAAAAGCAGAAAAACTTGAGTCTAACCAGCCACATGTTGAGTAAGTGTACTGAATAAACTTTATTAGTCTCCAGCTCTGTTAACAGGATGAGATCATCAGTCAAATGTCAGAACAGAGTAACAGACTGCTAAGCACTAAAACATTCAAACAGAATACAAAATACACCAAAATCACTGAAATGAAAACTTTACAATCGGAAATACAGATTTAATTTGAGCTTTTCATTGAATGTACAGTGACAGAAGCATCTTTACACACAGAAAACAAGAAAAAAATGAATTTTCCCACTCTGTCCCAGCTTCTCAAACCAGACAACTGATTGAACATGTCTATCTTTATTAAAATACGTTTTTCTAATTGATTTCAGAGCAAGAACAGAGAGGAGTGATAACTCTACAGACATTCCCTTATAAAAAGATGAATAAACAGACACAGCACATTAAAGGCACCAAACTGAACCTCGAGGACGGGTACAGTCCTGTCATCGAAACAGAGGGCGTGTTGAACTGAAAAGGCACTGCTGGGAAAATGGTTTGGCCAAACTCAACCTCAAACCAAAAAAGATTTTTTAATGAGGAGGCACTGATGGGAAAATGTGCACATGTTGCTTCGAAATCTAAGTAAAATAGAAACAAGTTGCTAACATTATCTTATGAAGACGTATTCAGACTGAATGTGAAGCAAATTTTAGAGGCAACGAGTTTACAGAAACCAACACAAAGGAAAGAATTACACTAATTTCACAGCATCAGTTCATCACACACAGAAAATAAAAGTAAGGAAACTGAAGCTAAACACACATGTTGCTGCTGTGGCTAACTATAACCAACATCTGTTTGGCTTAAATAAGAAACTAAACAAATGAAAGACATTTAAAAAAAAAAAAAAACCACTCCAGCTGTCAAATTTATGCAAATAACAGAATAAAACGAAGTGACAATTTGCTTCAGACTCAGTTTGAACAGACCTTTAGAGCACATGAATGTTGTCAGGATCTGATGGCAGTTTAAACAGATTCTTTTAAAAAGCAAATTAAAGGTACTTTTAGAGCAATGTTTACTGCTGCTTCTGTGACTTTCATGTGACATTTTATCTTTTTTTAAGAAATCTGTTTAGATTTAAGGCTTTCAGCTGACTGTTAAGCTCCTCCCTCTCACAGCCCAGTCATAGCATGGCAACCGTAAACAGTCGGGACACGTCTGTTAGTCTTTGGTTTAATCCAAAAGTTCAAAAACAGGACAGACTGCTATTGTCACTTTATTAACCCTTTCAACCAAAATCAAGACCCTGCGTGTCTGCATCATCGAGCTGCCGCTCTGCTTCTGCCAGCTCTGTCTCTCTGCAAACAATTTTCCTTTGATAATTTTCATTTACATGAAAATGTTTGATGTTATTACATGATGCATTTAATTCATATTGAGTTTAGATAGAAAACCGCGTGCTGTTTGTGTGTGTGTGGTTGGAGTTGGGGGGTGGGGTGTGGGGGTGTGAGGCAAGCCGCAGGAAGTCTGACCTTCGCTATGCCGTGAGGATGAAACGTCAAGATTATTACTCATGATCTGCCACTTTCTGACTGAACGGCCACATTAAAATGATATTTTTGAATACTTCATATTATCAACTAACAAAATTTGTAAAAGCAAGTCATTTGATGCTTTTAAAGTCATGACATTAAACTGAGACAGATTCCATGTTCAGACCCTGCGGGTGTGTTCGGGTTGGTGCGATGCGCGCCGTGTTGTCAGATAAATTCAGTGATCACTTTTAGTTAAAAAGCAAAATTTTAAAAAAGCTCTCTCTCTCTGTCTGTCCGTGTGTGTCCTCTGCTGTGAATGTTTCCACAATCATATCCCACCAGTTCACTACACTGGGTCTCTGGTCTGACTGTCACTTATCCTAAAATAAAACACAGGATTAGTTAAAGTTTGATCTGTTTTACACATCAAGACCCTTCAAATGCTTCACAATTAAATCTTTAAATGAAGGGATTCTCTGCACATATATGCTTGCAAGAGGTTTGATTTTACAAGACACACAGGAAATGTTGAAACTACAGTGAATGTTGCTGCTATGATGTCAATATGACAGAGGACAGGTTATTTCTCAGTCTATTTTAACTGCGCACGTCTCATCGAAAAAAACAGGGAGCCTCCTGAGCTGAAGTGTTGCATCACTGCTGATGTGCATCCAGCGTCCATCTCCCGACTGTTTTAATGAGCGCCAAAAAAAAAAAAAAAAGCAGATGTGCTGTCGACAGACACAAAGCAGGATGATATGAATATTTAGTTGTGAGTCAGTTTAATCGGTCATTTGTGTTTGTAAGATTTTTATGTTGCATCTTATGCAGATTTTGTAGCCAGAAATATGTGGACACTTCTGATCGACTTTTTTCTAGAAAATCTTCATGTTACATCACACATCCAAGGCGCACACCATATGAGATATC
>JAPZDX010000007.1:671153-683426 GCA_029783625.1 Naso annulatus | reverse complement strand
ACAAAGCAGAACCTTTAATTTCACTGGTTGGTGGTAAATGTAAATACTGAGGTCTTCACTTTGCCAACAGCAAAAAATAACAGTGAGCTGTTAGGAGACTAAAGCCAGACAGTCATGCAAACAATCATGTTGATGCTGATCAACAGTTTTTTGTTGTAGACAAAATTAAAGAAAGAGACCTCGATAAGTTTCCTTTCAGTCTACCTTCATTTAAGTGACGCATTCAGCGACCTCACTGAATCTCCAGGCTCTACATTACTTTCAGCTGTTCATGAGGTTTAATGCAAAAATTCTTATGTTAAAATTCCTTTTTACCCGGCAGCAGCTCAGCGTCTGAACTCAGATCACATTGTTCCTCTGGACACACCGGACGTCCGTCTGATAAAAGATTCACACAGAAACAAAACATCTGCTCTGGATTTCAGCGAGAAAGGCCAAAACAAGTTACATAAAGCTAATAACATCGTGTCAGTCAATGAAAATATACACAGCAGATCCATCGACCTCCTTCTGTCAAGCTGAGATTTTTCACTGGTTAACCCTCTGCAGAGCAAAACTTTGTGAGCTGAAGAGAGACGGGACGGATTCAGAGCTGCTGCAGTTTTCAGTGTAAACCAAAATTTCAGTCACACCAGAATTTATACTAAATTTATTTGACAACAGAATCTGAAACAATATTGCTGTAACCAGTAAAGTTATGTTAAAGGAAGGAAAATTTTGTTTGACTTAATGTTCTTTGAATTTCCTCTTGAAATGACATGACTGACCTTTTCTACAGCAACATTAGCAACAGTGCGTGCTAAATGCTAACGTTAGCATGCTAACATGCTCACAGTAATAACAGCCCTTTTTGCACAGAGATCCTGCAACAACGCTGCCTCAAGAAAAACTTTCCTTATGCAGGCTTTGCTTTTTTACTCATAACCAGACAAAGCCAGTGTAATGCCATCAGTCAGTTTCTTCCTCTGCTCAGAGATTAAGGAAACACTTGAAATTTCTTTTCTTAACTTCCGTTGGTATACTTCAGTGCAGTATGCTTCAAAGCAGTATACGTACTGTGCGGTGCACAAATCTTGACAGGGTAGTGTTGTCCCAAATCATGCACTGTCGTTCTGCACTTTTTTGGACTGCCTCTTCTTCTTTTTCTTCTTTTTTAACAGCGAATTTCAAACAGACGGTGGGCGACTATCACCAACGTTTGACAGCTATTTTCACCCACTATTTAGTTTGTTTACCTTGTATTTAAGAATGTTCTACAGTGAAAATGGCAATATATCTCACAAACACCAAACACACACCACAACATTAATGCCTGATCGAAATGTGCTGCTGTAGCTAGGAGCAGGTTAGCTAGCACACCCACAGTACCAAATCATTACAGACCCAACAAACATTACTGACAGCAGCTATCTGACGACAGTATATATACATAGTGGTGCCTAGCCAACAGGTGTAACTTGCATCTGTACGACAGGGCGACATTCACAGTCACCAGGTCAGTGAAGTAGCTTCCCCTGCGTCACCAATATGGCGTTTGTTGAGTGTGAAGTGTCCATCATTCCACACTCGATTTTTGAACTGTTGTGAGTGTGCAAGTAGTAAACTGCATTTTGGCATACAGTACTTCTCTGTGTGAATGTACTTTGAGCACTAGTGCACTCAAAATATTAAGTGTTTAGTAGAGAAGTATGTGATTTGGAACACAGCTATTGATTAAAAAATCAGATATACCTCTTGTTTTTATTTTATGGCACATAATGATGATATTTACAATATTTTATTTTATTTCTAGAAAGTGCTAGAGGTGGGAAGTAATGAGGTAAAAATACTTTGTTACTGTACTTGCAGCAGATTTTTCAGGTATCTGTGCTTTTCTCAAGTATTTATTTTTCTGACAGTTTTTGACTTTTCCTCTCTACATTTGAACACAAATATCTGAATTTTCTCCTCGTTCCATTTTCCAAACAGGTTCGTTACTTTAGTTTGAATGTTTTTGCCTTTTTGGCTGAGCTCAGGACACTACCAACACAAAATGTTGCTATTTGACATTCTGGGAATGAGACTCAACGATCAACTCATTTTCTGGTGCGTTCAGGAACAGCTCAGACAAATCCTACTGATTCTACCTTTAAGTTTGATAGTATTTGCATAATATTAATGTCACATGGGCTTCAGTTAGCTTTGCACGGAAAGGGCCTTTAGAGGGAAACTTTTTACTTTGATTTTTTGAGTACATTTCAAAACCTTTACTTAATTACTTCGACTTGAGTGAAGGGTTAAGTCAGCACTTCTACTTTTAACAGTCATTTAATTTTCAGACAAGTATCTGTACTTCTACTTATGTAAAGAATGTGTGTACTTTTGCCACCTCTGGGAAGTGCTGTTGTTGATGTTTTATGTAAGTTGACTGAGATTTGACTCTAAAATGGAACAATTATTGTTCATAATAAAAATAAAATGTTCTTCTCTTCTTCTGAATCAATCCAGTCTGGATCTTCTCACGCTGGTCAGACATAATAATCATCTAATGTTCTGTCTCATATTGTTATACAATAACACCTCTGAGCTAAAGAAAACTGCAGAGCTTTCTGACAGAGATGCTCATGATACTGATCAGCCACAAATCTGCCCGGCAACAAGACTGTTTTTATTAAACTTCCATCATACGGAAAAAAGGATTAGTGTTGCTGAGAAGCTGAGACCCAAAACAGACACGCATGAAGAGAAAATACTTTTTATCAGTCAAATCTCCCACAAATAAGTCCAGAAAATTAGTTGTTTTTCTGTCAGAAACAACACGAGGAGATTTGACTTAATGCATTCGTTCATATTAATATTTCTTATCTGTCCATCTGCAGTGTGTGTTTCTCTGAAAGGCTTTAGAAACGTTCTTCTTCGCTCCGGCTTCATTCCTCCTAAAGTCATTTTCTTCGCCCTTCTCATTTTACCAGCTGCATGCTGGGAGCTGGCCAAGCTGAATTCCTGTCCGCCGCTCTCTGCTCTGTCTGTATACCTGCACACAGGTACACTGCTCTCCAAGCGGTAACATTACCGAGCTGACCCTGAGCTCCGCCTGGCCCGCCACAATGAGCAGAGCTTCAGAAGTGATAGAACGAGGCTAATGCGAAGAGTCCCGAGGCTACAAGTTGACAGCACATGACGTAAACATCTGTTTGACAAAAACATTCAGGTGTTTCATGTTTGATGCTCACAAAAGAGACATACTGACACATCCTTGTTTTCCTGCTTTGGGAGGCCACAAACACTTAATTTGTCCATATTTGTGAGGAATAATGTCAGAAAACTTTGGTCTGTTCATCAGTTTATTTCGATGGCTGTGGCAGCAGAATGAGTGATGTGGCCCAGACATCCTTGAGCTCCCTCTGAGGGAACCAGTGTCATTCTCTGTCAGATGTGTTCTGGGTTTGTCTTGAGCTCCCATAAAATTTTAATGTGCTCTGATCACAACCAGAGAAATGTAATGTGTAATCTGTTTTCTGGGTCTACTTCAGAGTTTTGGACAGACCTGAAGTGCCACTAAAAGGCTCTGCAGGAGGACGATTCTTTAAACACCTTTTCTGAATCCCTCAGCATGAAGAAGCAGTGTTTCTACTTCCAACTCCGTCTGGATGTCTAAGCAACTAAAAACACCCTGATTGCGTATTTCCATAGTATCTACATGCCATGTGTGATGTGTCTCTGAGTGAAACAGCTTCAAACAGGATGTAGAGGCAGGATATAACTTTGGAAGAAACTTGATTGATCCAAACACACAACGCTTCACCATCCTGTTGCTAGCAAAGCTAACTAGCTGAGTACCTACCTACAATAGTGTGGTGAAGCTGCAACTGGGGAACGAATTGCCAGAAGATCTAAGACTTGAGACAGAGCAGCTACTTTAAAATCCAGGCTAAAAACCTACATTTTCACTACAGCATTTAATTAATTTTTGCTTATGTCACATCTGTTTTATAAATGTTCATATTCTGTGGGCCTTTCATTGTTTCTAATTTTGTGTGCTTTTCATTGTTTGTATTTGCAATTGTTTTATTTGTTTGTTTGCTTGCTTTCTTTCTCAGTCTGCTTTAGGTGATTGTATTTATTGTTTTTATTCTTTGTACTTTTTCTGTGTAAGCTTTTATTGTTTTCTGGAAAGCACTCTGGGTAACCTATGGGTGTGAAATGTGCTATATAAATAAATTTGCAGTAAAGCTAATGTTACCGCAAACGTCACTTCCTTACTTCAAATCTATATCTCCATAGCTGTCTGTCTCTATCTGAATCTGTCTGTCCTGCTTTCTGTGATGAATTTTAGTTCTGAGCTGTCTGAAATATGAATTATGATTGACAGGTGGATCTCATGATATGACTGGTTGAAAACTGGTTGGTTCTCCTCTACCTAATTCATTAGCAGATTTTGTTTAACATGGATTAAAAAAATTCTAGACTTTGATCCAATGTAATTAATTTTTTGTAATTTTTTTGCATACATTGTTAAATAGGCACACACTATGATAACGAATGTGACCCAGAAGGGTTAAAAATGCATTTTTCATTTAATCTCCACTGCAAAATAAACAGGACTTTCAAAACAAAGCACAAGTCAGATGTTGCACTGCTTTCTCTTCAGCAGGTTGAAAGAGTTCAACTAACCCGAACTTGGACACTTTCAGCTGAACCAACTGAACTGATTCTACGTCCTGACTACAAGAAGAGCACATCAGATTTTTGTAAGTTCTGTCTCAGACTTTTGCAGTTTCTATTAAGTATTTTGGTGACAATGACCAATAGGAGCACACAAGAAAGAACTGATGTTGATGCTGTCAGGGTATCAGCAAAGTCCGTCCCTTGCTCCTGTCTGATCGCCCCTACAAGGTGAGCTTCGATTGGTGGAGGAACCACATGTAATCTGCTGTGTCTCTTGACTAAATCACAGCAGGAATTTTTTGACTATAATCCCTTAATCAGGCACAGTGAGCAGATTAAGTGATTACACCACTGTGGAGTGTGAGAGTGAAACCAGACACCCTGCAAAGGAACCTTGTGTCAACCTCGACCTCAAACACCATCTGGATCTTTCCGAGAGGGTCAGGATCAAACACACACACACACACACATTTTGGCTGCGCACAAACACTCTGCACTCACCTTCTTGGGCACTGATGATTAAATCTATGATGGTGGATCTTACAGCCACAGTGATCAGGAGAGGTTAAATTGTGCCCACAGGTGAGTCCTGACAAACTGTCAAGGAAACTGATTCCTGCAGTTTGTGTTTGTGAACTCTTTTTTTAATTTTTTTTATCACTGCCTAAAGTTCATGAGCACATGAGAAGGTTGGAAAGAACATTGACTGGTCAGGTGAGAGCAGGGCTTCAAGCTCAGCATATTGTGGCACAAGGACTGCTGACAATGCTCCAGTTGACCTTTGGATCTCACTTTCCTCATGAATAAGATCACATCATCTGTCAAAAAGCAGAAATTAAATCTTGACATCATCATACAAACCTCATCACCATTTAGAGATTCTTTCTATAGAAGTTACCACATACATCAGTGCCAAGACACTCTAACTGAATATGAGAACCGTCACCTTTTTCCCACCATCCATCCATCCATCATCAACCACTTATCTGTGGTAGGGTCGCAGAGGCAGCAGTTTCAGCAGGACGCACCAGACTTCCCTCTCCCTGGCCACATCAGCCAGCTCTGACTGGGGAATCCAGAGGTGTTCCCAGGCCAGTGCAGAGATATAATCTCTCCACCTGGACCTGGGGCTGCCCTGGGGCCTCCTCCCAGCTGGATGTGCCTGGAACCCCTCCACAGGGAGGCAGCCAGGAGGCATCCTTATCAGATGCTGAACCACCTCAGCTGGTTCCTTTCAACACAAAGGAGCAGCATCTCTGCTCCGAGTTCCTCACAAATGAGTGAACTTCTCACCTTATTACTAAGGGAGACACCAGCCACCCACCTGAGGAAACCCATTTCAGCCGCTTGTATCCGGATCTTATTCTTTCGGTCATGACCATAGGTGAGGGAAGGAACGAAGACTGAGCGAAAGATCTAAAGCTTTGCCTTTTGGCTCCGCTCCCTTTTTGTCACAACGGTGTAGTAAAGCGAATGCAAAACTGCTCCCGCTGCACCAATTCTCCACCAACAGACCTAAAATATGGCAACACACAATATTCAGTTATTTTCATCTTAGTCAACAAAATACCTCAAAAGCCTCTGAAGAAAATTTTGTTAGTGTGAACTCATATTTCCAAAGGAGAAACACAAAGAGTAAGTCCACCATTTCTCCAACAAAGGTGAGCTCCATTCTCACTTCAGATGAGCCTTCAGGCTTCACATCAATATTTGACAGGGAATGACAACAAACAGCTCAAGTAACATAAATGTCAAGTCATCTGGTGTCCTATGTGTCATCATGTTTTTTCATGTGTGTCTTCTTTCAGTCACGTTTACAAACAGGAAACAGATTCTTCTTCATGCCTCAGAGCGACACTACTTCCTGTGTTCATCTCCAGTCTGATCTTACATTAGCTACAAGGTGATCATCAGTCATCCAGTAAAGGATTTTTTTGTTTTTAAAAATAATTAAAACAATAAATATAGCTGACTCAGAGTTCTATATGTATCAGTGTAAAAATTTTTAATTGGAACTGAGTGTCCAACTGAGACTTGTGTTGTTGTTTTTTTGTTTGTTTTTTTAGCTTGAAGACACGAGCAATCAGAACTTTACACTTTATAAAAGTGAATATTGCTGATCTGGTCTCAAGTACTAATGGAATCGACTTTCTTGGATTTGAACGATACAAACTCAAACTAGGACTGTGATGCACAAGTTTATAAAACCACCATACCTGTTTGAATCAGTGAAAAATCAAAGATATGTGTCTGGAATCAGACTACTGATGGAGAACACCGAAAGACACATCAGCTCCACTTCAGCAGCTGCTGTGATGATCACAGAGCAGAGCAGCAGAGGTTAGTGTTTGCTTGTCTCTGTCTCCTCTAAACAACAGATAAATGATAGCATTACATATAATAATCATCCCTGTTTACACACACACACACTGAATTGCACGTCACACTGTACTGTTCATTTATGTTCTGAGGCTGCATTTAGAGTTTTTATTACATTTTAATGATGATTATCCTTCTCCATTCCTTCAGTGTTACATTTTCATGTCGACTTCAGGAGAAAAAATTTGTTACTGATTAGATTCCAGACAAACAAACAAAACTTACTTGTTCAATCGTCACAGTTTGTGGTCATTTTTCATCATAGTTCTTTTCTTCTGTTGCTCTCGCTCTCAGGTTGACCTGTTTGTGAAGCCCCTCCCACCTCCCCCCTGTGATGTCACAACTGTAAGGTGTGTGTGTGTGTGAGAGAGAGAGAGAGAGTGAGAGTGAGTGAGAGAGAGGGAGAGAGCTTATTTAAGAGACTGACTCTCTCTCTCTGGGCGACCCGACATTAGTTCAGCATCATCAGCTTACTGCCTGCTGCTTCCAGGGAATAAACTCAAGTTTTCCTGAGAGACGTCTGCTGAGGAAACAGTAAGATGAGATTTGAGATGCTTACTGTCTGTATGAATGACTGTTTTTTTGTGACTTTTTGATTTAATGACTGACTGGCTGATTTAAATTCTAAGAAACTTGGTGACTGTTTTCTTTCCTGCTCCTAGTGCCAACTACTTTACTGACTGGGTGGTTCACTAACTAGCTGACTGGTTTATCGCCCAGTGATAGGTTAACTGTTTAAATGCTGTTTACTGACCAGCTGGTTAAATTGTGATTGGTTCACAAACTGAATGAATGTTCCCTGACTGACCAAAAGCTGGTTGACTGGTTATCATAATCTTTCTGATCTTAATTAGTAACGACTGACTGTTTAAATTTTGATTGGCTTACTAACTGGCTGACTTATGTCTGTCACTTTTCTGACTGTTTAGAGGTAACAATTTACCACTGACTTCACGTCACTCATTCTTTCCAAGTTGTCTGAACTTATTAACTAGTTACAAGCTGGTTGGTAGCTGGTTTAGTCATTTACAGACTGTTTTTTAAAACAACTATTGAATTAACCAGTTAGTCTTCCCTATTATGTGTATTCACTGATTTACTATCTGACCAATAGACAGTAAACCGTTTTAAACTAACCCTATTTACGGCCTGGTTTACCAGTCGCTGGAAACTGAGCTGACTGTTTCATTGACATTAGCCTGCTTATGTCGTGTGTATTAGCTGGTTTACTGTTTGGTTAAAGTTTCAAGGGTTTCAAGTGGCTGATGGTTTACTGGGCTGACCAATGACTGGTTGACCGTTTTGCATATTGTTTTACTGGTTGACTTCAATTAATGATGCTTCCTGGCTGAGTTAAACAAACTAACCATCTGATTAACAGACTGCTTGACAAACTGGTTCACCAACAGCTGGAGTAGTTTTCTTTCCTGGATAACTGACTGACTGATTCACTGTCTCACTATGTTATGTACATTTGTATGAACTTGTTGACTGGCTGGTTAATTAGATAATTTTTGGTTAACAAACTAACTCTTAATTGAGTAACTGACTGGCTGTTGAGTGACTTAGTGTCTGTTAAGTCAATTTTAGACATGCTTGCTAACAGTTTACATGCCATCTAGTGACTCACTTTGTAACGTGTTAACTGGTTTGCAGGCTGGTTTACCCACTGACTGACTGTTAGTTCCTGAACAGATTTAACTGATGATTTAACCAGTGTAATGCTTGACAGTCTAATAATAACAGGTTATGACTGACTGGTTTACTGAGCTCACTGCTGCCTTAACTGACATTGTCTGACTGTTTACAGTCAATTTACTGACTGTTTTTACTGATACCTGAGTGGTTTACTGCCGTTTTGACTGTTTCGTATACTTTTTTTTTCAAAATTACCTCAATTACCTTCTTGTTGATTAACTGCTTTTTGTTTACAAGCTAATCGTTTACTTGTTGATTTAAAAACTGATTGGTATGTTGTCTCATTTGCTGACTGTTCCGTGTGGCTGCATTGTTTTCTTGTTGACTGTCTAAATGGAATTCACAGATGTATCCGATTGTTTATAATCAACCAAAATATTTATTGATAATGTGATGTGGGTTTTTTTTCCCCTTTTTTTTTTGGACAGTAATCTGAGACCAGTCTGTGTTTCAGGTGCAGAAATGTCTCAGCTGTCCGTCCTGCTGCCGCTCGCAGGTACGCTGCTCTATTCTTTCTTTCCTTCTCTCTTCCTGTCAGTATCTTGTTTGTGCACACTGTTCTAAATCATCAGATGCCTTCATAAACTGCAGCAGCAAACGTTTTGTCTAAGTGCTGAAAATGGTGCACAAACTGGGATTATTGGATTCTCAACACAGTGGAGCCTTTTGGCCCGAAACAACAAACTTTCCATTTGTTTCCTCTCATTTTTTACACTTGATGGATGCAGTACTTTTACTTTTTGTACGTCTTTGTTACTTTAAAATATACCTGTGCTTTGGACGTTTATCCTCCTCAAACTGAGAAGCTGAACTGTGGACTGCTGCAAGACAGTTTTGTGTTCTTGATGACAAGTTAATCTCTCTCTCTCTGTGTGTCTGCAGGCCTTGTGTTCGTGCTCTCCTCGTCGTTTGGCTCAGAGTCCAGTGGTCAGTCCTGATGTTACCTAACTGTCTGTCTGTCCGTCTGTCTGTGTTTGTTTTGTAGTGTTGTGTTTTGTTAGGCACTTGTCTGTCTGTTGATTCATAATCGTATCAAAGAAAACACATCATGAGTCACACACTCACACTCGCTGACGTGTTCTTATGAAAACACTGCAGTTTGTTTGGACTCAGTTTAATGAGAAAGGTCTCGATGATTTGACCTGGAAGTGTTGAAATATGAGACATGACCTGAAATACATGAATCATCTTACTGAGATTCTAATGAGGAATACTGCCGAGGTCTCTCTTTATTCTTTTCTTCTTCCTGTTTCTCTTCCTCTTCTTCTTCTTTGATGAGTTCTCTCTGTGGACTCACAAACAGTCTCTCTGTGTCTCTGTAACTTGACGCTCTCTGTGCGACTTCTTGTTGATCTTCAGGACTTTTCTTCCATGTTTTTATTGAATCAGAATCAAATTGAAATGGATTGCTCATCTTTTCTCTCTGATAGATGAAACAGATGAAAGCTCTTTATCCTGAGTTGATCCTTTCAGGGAGTAGATTTGTTATTCTGTCTTTATTTTAAAATGAATTGCTGATTCTCTGGTAAATTCTATTATGTAACAGTAAACACTTTTCATCCTCAACCATAAATTCAGTTGGATTCTCAGGGGTTTTTTTACTCATTTTTATCCTTTTCTAAGGTGTTCTTTGTAATATTTCAAATAACAATCAATCAAGTACAAGTTGCATTAATCAAACTCCAATATTATCACCATGGCAACAACTCTGATTAATTCTTCTTTTCAGATATTTTTTTATTTTTTTATTTACATAAAAAACAATTAAAGCTGCTCCATGTTCACTCATTGTGTCCTCTCTAACCAACACTCAAAGCAGAAAATTACAGTTTGTGTCATTTAATGATCATCATGTTTTTCATGTGATCACTGCCAGATGTTGCAAACCTCTTGTTTCTGTGCAGCCGTGACAGGTGAGCGAGCACTGATCCTGTTAATAAAGTAAAGATTAAAAGCAGAGATGAAACCAAACACACAGTGATGTTAATGCCTCTGACTTCCAACTTTGATGTTGACTTGGGTCAATACCATCACTCACTTACAGGCTGCATGAATCTAGCTTGTAAGTGATTGACTCTTTCCTCTGAAGGCCATCAAACTGTAACACAGACGTCTCGTTGATCAGTGCCTTTCCCGGTGGCCTGTGTGACCCGAGGAGCTGACCTGACGGAGGACCGCATGGTGGTGTTGTGTCCTCCAGACTGCACCCAGTGGAGGGTGTCTGTGTTTGGGACGGGAATCTACGCCTCTGTCTCCTCTGTCTGTGGAGCTGCTGTCCACAGGTGAGACCCCTACTGTCTGTCTGACTGTCTGTCTCCTTCCTTCTTTTCTATCTCTGGTTTTTTGCACAAGTCAGTTTTTCTGTCCATGTCAGACCTGACTGTCCCTGAATGTCACATGACAGCAGATCTTTAGGCTGATTGGCTGATGGCGGGTTTGTCACACAGGTCAAGTTGCAGTGATGGAGTTTGTTGCAGCTTTGGTTAGAGTTGGAGTTTCTCTGGTGTGGATGGTTGTAATTTACAGACACGTGGATCAAACAGTGTTCTGCTACCAACGGCAGCCGAGATGTGACATAATAATGAGCAGCATGAGTCCTGCTGAGAGCTGAACCTCAACAAAACACCAACACCATGAAGGAATGTGCAGGAATGAAGGATTAAGCTCTCAACCCTGCATGACCTACTGCTTCCTCTGAGGAGGAGGAGGAGGAGGAGGCCAAGAGAGGAGAAACTCATTCGCTCATTCATTCCTTCACTCCTTCATCTCTCTGTCGTCCAGTCTTCTGTTTTTGTTTCAGACTTCTCTTTGAGTGGGATTCTCATTTTTAAACCATGAAACTAACTTTCCTTCCTGTTCTCTCTCTTTTTCTTTTACTTTTTACAGATTCTGAAGCATTGTATCTTAAAAAATTGATTATCCTTTCCTATTTATTACAAATATATAATGCCATGTGTCATGTAGGGGTGTGGAGATATACCAATGTCAATGAATACCTTGATATTCAAGCAAATTTTAACACAATATTAATTAATTTTAATATCACACAGGGCGTGACTCCTGTGGCAGGTGATCAGGGGAGCACACCTGATCAAGTCAAGTTAGTTTTGTTTATATAGCATCAAATCACAACAAAGTTGTCTCAAAATGTTGTGCATGTAGTGTAGGTCTAGACCACACTCTATAAAAAATATATTAAGTTTTTTGGACCCAGCAATTGAAAGCAATTGCTCCACAAGCAGCACTCGGCGACCGTGATGAGGAAAAACTTCCTTTTAACAGGCAGAAACCTCAGAACAGATCCAAGACTCAAGGTGGGCGGTGATCTGACAGCACCGGTTGGGTTATATAAATAATTAATAATAATACTACTCATAGTAATGATCATAATACTCACAGTACTTAAATAATGATAACACTTATAATAATAATAATAGTAATAATAAGCTGCTGCTGCTGATGATGATGACTGTGATAAGAGTTTGACTAATACTAAGTGAGTAAAAAGCCACAGTAGGATTTTAAGATTTGCAGCTGTGATCAGTGATC
>JAPZDX010000007.1:629549-641377 GCA_029783625.1 Naso annulatus | reverse complement strand
TGTGACGGAACAGAGACGGACCAGAGACGTACGTGGTGGAAATGTTCTGATTGATTTGAACGTGTTCTAATTGCTGCAGCACACGCACCGGAGTTGGAACGGAGCTGTGACGGATCCTGTGGAAATTGGGGGTAAACTGTCGCTGCGTGTAACTTAACAGACCAGCGGATGATTTCATTAACCCAGGCACAATGTCGTTAAGTTTTCCAGCCTGTCTTGGGCCTCGACAACTGTTACAGAGCAAATGTTTAAGCCGACCATAGTTGATGACAGTAAACGCCAAGTCCCCCCTCCTCCAAACGAGCTAACTCTAAGTTAACATAAGTCCGACTCGTTCATGATGCTTTAGTTTCGTTTTACAAAACTTTGTCCTAACAGGGGAGGGAGAAAGGCGCCAAGTGTGTGTTGTGTTCAGTTTATGTGTGTGTATTTATGGGAGGCATGCGACTGAACAGAGCAGCAAACAGTGTGATCTGTTCGACAGAAAAATTTGTTGTGTGTCTGAACCTAGAACTGCAAAGGTAAAACGTGCACTGGTGCACAATGTAAATGATCTCTATGTAATGGCGTGTTGTAGACACATTCTAATCGTTCACGGTCTTATATCGTCATATTGCACAACCCTAAAATTGATGTATTGATACTTCATTGTATCGTTACACTCCTAATGTCAAGTGTAATGAAGAACACATCTGGGGAGTCATCACAATGGGATTTTTAGACTGAATCGCAGAGCAACGCAGATATGCCGGTGCACAGGTATAAATACTCCTGACAACGTGTGCTCGGCGAGCAGGAAACACAGAAGCATCAATCAGGCTTAAATATGTAAAACATGTCATGTTGTAACAGAGCTGAGTTGTTGTGTGTTTAATCAACGACAGGAGAGGAACTTCAATGTAACTGACAGCTGAGACACTGAATCTTCTTATAATGACAAATACACTGAGACCAAACTTGCCTCATGAGGTCAGTGCTGGATGAAGGACACAAACACAGCTTCTGGCCTGAGACTGAGAACTGATAGAGTATTGATACGGCTTTGCTGAGAATGTGTGAGTGTTTATCGCCTGAACTCTTCATCGTCTCTCCTCCTACAGTAAAAGTTAACAGGCGGAACCGTCGCACCTTCCCTCATTTGTTCTGTTGAAACTTCAGCAGCCACTCGAATGTTTGACTGTATCAGGAACTCTGACAGAGTCATGCTAAAGGAATCCAGTGTCACAACGCAACAAGTCAGAGCAGAGCAAACACAGTGTGTGCCCAGACCCTGTCATTACACATACAAACACACACACACACGCACTTCAGCACGCCTGCTCCAGGGTGTGTTATGACACAGTAGTGAGCTACTCCACATTTTAACACTTGACTCCATCTTTCTCCAGCACACAATCATTATCATCAGACATTAAAGCCAGAATGAACAAATGAACACTGTGGAAAAACACAATGAGGACATTCTGAGGAGGAGACACACACACACAAAGCACAGAGTGTTCAAACGAATGTGTGTCGTACTGCTGCTTACATTGGTTCAACGTCTATGAACTACAAACAAGGCCATGTTTAACCCACCTACACTTTACTAAATCGGGCCATCATGTGAATGTGTGTCTCACTTCACTTTGGTAAAAAATAATGGAGATAACTTGTGCTTTAGTAGAAAATAACTGTCAGTCACTGCCCAGATCACTTTTCGTTTGTATGCTAAAGTGGTATTCACACGGGTATTGGATCAGTGACAGAGTCGATACAGACTCCTCTCTTTAAGACTTCATCACAACTCACACAAGGATTCATAAATGCTGTCCACCCTATTCAATGATAAGAACCACTAATTTAAGTTAAACTACCATGAACAATGGAGTTGGACTGTTTGTTTTTGTGGAATTCCTGTATTATTAGGCCCACAGCTGAATGAGTCAAAACTTTAAAAGATTTTTTTGGCAAAAATTTTAACTTGTGGAGGCAGTGGGGGGTATTTATTTAACTACCATGGATACACTGATGTGACACACCAGGTCTGTATCTGGGCTGAAGTCAGAAACAGCAAAATGTCATCACACTGAGGTGAATTAAATCCATTATTACCATTCAGCTAACAAGAAAAAGTGGAAATTTACGTAACCACTGAATTAATGGTCCAGATTTAATTCAAGGTCACAATCTGTTTAATCAGACAAATCTGGTTATAGTGCAAATAAGGTCATTGTTGGTCAAAACGGCTGTTAAATTCTGTTTAGCTAACGCTATGCTAACTTACCACAGATAAGTTGCAGACACTCCATGTGTGATGCTAACACTATTAGCACACTTGTGGATCTACAGTAAAGGGTTTAAAATCCCTTTCAGACACACGTTTGTTTCAGTCAGAATCGTTTGGGTACTCAGGCCCAGCTGCTAACAGCAACATTAGCTAGCAACACAGCTGTCTAGGCTAAGGTGACAAACCAAAATGGCTGCACAGAGATTAGCTGACAGTCAGCTGGATTCACTTCTCCTTTGCTACTCACTGACTTCATGTCCACGACGAAAAGTTTCCCCGTCATGAGCGCAAGGTGCTGGTGTAACGTTAATCGTGTATGCTAACGGAGGAAAGTGAAAACCACACTGAATGCTAAGTGCTAAGTTACCTTCTGACAACGCCGTGAAGCTAACGACTAGCACCAGTCGTAACGGTAACCTAGCGTATTCCGCTATCACACTGCTCTGACCCGTTAGCTTAGCCACTTGGCCAGCTAGGTTACAAACACTTGGCTAGCCGTGAACGTTAGCGGGGATTTGATGTTCGATAACTTTGATTATAACCTAAAATATTATCGGGAAACGCAAATGGGTCCAGTTCCCATTGAAAAGCAGCTGCTTTCTTTCAACTAGTAACATTAATGTTAGAGTGGACCTTGTCCCCGGTTGTTGTTGTTGTTCTTAGCTGGGTTTGACTGATCGGTGCTAAAATGAGTGTGCTAACCTGGAGCTCGGCCCTCTCGACTTCCCAGTGCGCCCTCTCCATCTCGAACCGGGCCCATTCGTGCTGAATGTAGTGCAGGATGCCGGGAATAGTGTACTGTTGCTGCGGCCGGGGAAGCTCGTCCGGTTGGTGTGGCACCATGACTCCCCCTCCGCCTCCTCCAATCGCCTGATTAGCACTGCTGTTGCTCCCCTGCTGCTGTTGCTGCGGCGGCGGAGGCTGTCGTGGGGCGCCCGCTCCGACCCCTCCTCCGCCGGGGTGCTCATCCATGTTTTTTTTTTTTTTTTTTTTTTTAGAAAAGTAGAAGGAAAGTCCTAGGCAGCAATGGTCCGCTGAACACGTCCCGTCCCCCCCTGAATCCCGTTTCTCCGCTCCGTGTCTCTCGCGCTGGCTCCGCCGCGGCGTGTGAGGCTGCTTGCCCCCGGAGGGCTGCGGTGAGTGCGGCTGATTACGGGCGCTGTGTTTGTGTGTGGATCTACCCGGCCGCCATTACTGCTCTCTCTCTCTCTCCCTGGATGCGATGATCACGGAGCGAGAACCCAGTCGCGCTGCATGACGGGAAGGACATATCCTGCTTTTTCCTGTCATCCAAACTATGCAACGTTTGTTACACAAGGAAAATGTAGGAAATCACACTTTCCTCTGATTCAACGAGTTCTTCTGTCAGTTAGGACGCCGATCTGCGACTTAAGCACAGGTACTCCACTTTCTGAGGCGTTCTTGAAAAGGTTATGGACTTTCTTAGTTAATTTGAAAAAGTCTAAATTAGAATTTGGTGGAAAAAATGTATGTCCACATATTTGTGTTCAATAGAACCACTAAAAATGGGATTACAACATTGAAAAATGTTAATTCAGTGCTTCCCACCCACAGACATTAGCCTTTACACCCTGCGAGGACTCAATGAGTCTTTAACAAGGTGAGAGCTCGAAATTAAGCCACACACTGGAAGGAAGCTTTGTTTTTCAGAGACTTAAAGAGTTCACACATTTTAAAGTTATAATTGCGGTTTTGTAGACATCTAAAATATATTCTGTCATTTTTTAAAATCTTTTTTCCCCTTACTGGTTTTGTCCATTTTAATTTATTCCCACCTCCAAAGCTTATACATTCCCATGTATAAGCTTTAAATGTACTCTGCTTTTACATTGTTTAACGGTTTTGTTAAGATTTTTTTTTCAATGACAATGGGATTTTCATTGATTAAATAAATAATTTTGTAAGTGCATTTGTTTTGTCTTCCTATGGCCGAAATAAAAGGAAAAGGAAAAGTCTGCTGAATCCTAGTGTGTTATTGAACGCACCAACGGTGCGCTTTACTGAGCATGCGTGTGAAATGCTAACAGCTGTACTTAGCTTCAAAGCGATAGTTTCAGAAACTTCGGCTGTGTTTCATTAAGAAAAGCTCGTAGTTTAATGAAACTGTAATTTAGCTTTTAGAATCTAAAGGGCTGTGACGCCGCGTTCGTTACAAATCAAAATCGAAATCAAGCTAATAGCAGTTAGCTTGTTGTTGTTGTTAGCCTGTGTGATGGGGCTCATTTAGCTACAGGTCAGCTAAGTTACAAGCTAACAGCTGCCGGTAAGTTTAAGAGACTTTCATGAGACTGACCAATAATTAAAATGCGTTTTTTTTACGGTTCTGAATCGGTTTCTTGTGAGTTTGACATTCTGTTGCCTTCACGTGCTCCGCAGACAACAAAAGCCGTGAACTAAACTCGTCACTGCAAGCAGCTGTGACTTTTTCATCCTGTCCTTAATGTTAATGAGTGTTTTCTCTCTTTGGTACTTCAGTAGTTCGCTCATAGGTTTGGACACTTGTGTACTTGGTGTCAAGTAAAACTTTAAATGCAGGGCTTGTCGTTGTAACAGTATATATACACACTCTGGTACTACTTGAATTGAAGTGAATGATTTGAGTATTTCCACTGTGTAATGAAATGTTAACGGGCATCAGAAGTTTACAAGTTACAGATTTTGACCTTTAAACTTCTCACATTGTCTCATTAAAAACAATTTTGAGAACAAAAGTCAAACTGTTTGAGGTGTAAAGATTGTATATAAAAAATAATAACTGACAGTGAATTGATGATCCAGTAGTTACTGATCATATTTCAGTTGATTTCTTGAATCCAGACAGTTTGTGTGACAGTGTGTCCGTGTGCTTCTGACCAGACGATGATCAAGTTTGTGCTGATGGTGAACCGGCAGGGTCAGACCAGACTGTCCAGGTACTACCAGCCTGTGGAGCTGAGCAGGAGAGCCATGCTGGAGGCTGACGTGGTCCGCTGCTGCCTGAGCCGCAAGAAGGACCAGGTGACCCTCTACCTGTCTGTCAGTCTGTCTGTGGATGAAGTTTACATGGTGTTCTGTATCTCTTTAAGTATAGAAACTGCTCTGCTTGTTTCCAGTGTTCCTTTGTGGAGTATAAGGACTTTAAGCTGGTGTACCGTCAGTACGCTGCACTGTACATCGTGGTTGGAGTCACAGACAGCGAGGTGAGAAAATACTGCCACTGACTGAAACCTGAAATTTAAAAAAAAAAAAGGCCTTCTTAAAGGGTCAGCAGATCAGTCTTAAGGGTCATGAGAGGACTAATGGAAGAGAAGAAAACACAAACCTGTTTTCAGTTTCTGCTCTTTTCTGTTTTTGTTAAAAAAATTAATAATTTTTCCTCTTTAGGCCTAAAACAGTTATTTAACCAAACTATGAAGTTCAAAGGAGGAACAAGTTGATAAAACATGACACGTTTTGTTTTTTCGAGGGGTCTGATCTGGTTAAATCAGAGCTGTTTGTGACTCATCAGTGTTTGCTGGTGAAGTTGAATCTTTATTTCCACAGAACGAGCTGTCCGTCTATGAGCTGGTTCATAACTTTGTGGAGGTTTTGGATAAATACTTCAGCCGGGTGGTGAGTTCAGACTTTACTTAGTGATTTCAAGCTTAAAGCTGACAGAATTTCCAGTCTGGTGACTGTGTTTTTGTCTCCCAATAGAGCGAGCTGGATGTATCCTTTCCCCTGAGCACAGCTGCTGTCTGTTAACATGGCATCAAGTCTGAACTTCCTGTCTGTATAAAGACATCAGAAGTGTGTGTTTGTATTTGGTGGTTTTGTGTCTTTGACTCTGCGTTGTTCAGATCATGTTCAACCTGGACCGAGTTCACATCATCCTGGACGAGATGATCCAGAACGGACACATTGTGGAGACAAACAAGAACCGTGTCCTCGCCCCACTCACCGCCCTCGACAAGATGGCTGACGGCTGAGACCCAGAACCTACAGGAAGTGATGTCACATACTGTGCTTCACACTTGTATCAGCAGGGGGAGATTCAAGGACTCGACTGATGTTGGATTGACTGAAGTTTAGCTGCTGGAAGTCATTGAATCAACACAAGCTCTCATTAGCATATTAGCATGCTAATCAGTACAGAACAGCCTCCCGACTGACCTGTTAGTGGTCTGTGATTCATCAGTTTGACTGTCAGTGAAATCTGCAGCATCATGACCCAGAAAAAAAACAGCTTAAAGGGTGATTTCTTCTAAATTACAAAAAAAATATTAATTTGTTTTATGTTCTGTGTGTGTGTAAAGGTTGTTTCAAGGCCAACAACTGTGATTCAGATGGAGAAATAAAAATATATCAAATCTTGTGTAAAATCAAATTAAAGCAGTCAGTGGACAAAGCTTTCTGCAGCTTCGGGGCTTTAAACTCGGCAGCACAGTGACATCGGGTGGTTTGCAGACTGAGGGTGGAGCTCAACAAAACTCCACATTCAAATGTTTTAATATTTTGTTCATGTGAGCATCACAAAGCAAAGACGCCTGCGTGTTTACAGTAAATTTGTGATGCTTCAGCTCAGGAGCTAAACTAAAAAAAACTGTATTGTCACAAGTGATGATGCGGTTTCTTTAAATTAAATGAGTACTTTTATTGATGTGCAGATGACAGTTTAGCTGCTTGTTCAGCTTCAGTCGTCATCGATCATAATTGTTTATTTGATGATGTCATTTCCAAGTGAGGTCATGAAGTATTAGATAGTAAAACGAAGTTTGTGTGCAGATGTGAACTTCAGATCATTTAAACTGAATTTTCAGAAACTAAACATAAAATCCAAACTGTTGGCTTGAAGCTGCAGTGACCAGCCGTCCTCATACTTTTGGCCGCAAACTTCTCACCTAGCTAGGACTTCCTGCACAGACCACAGAACTCTGTTCAATTCATACTTTGCAAACATTTTAATGATTATTTTTTTGGAGCATACACATTTGAAAATATCTGTTTACCTCAAACTGCAACTTGAGTTAAATAAATGTTTATAATATACAAAGAAAATACAAGGGAGAGCAGAGCTTCTTACATTTGTTTTCTTCTCTTCAGATGTGCCTCGCACACAACCAGTGTTTTTGTCTCTATAGCTTCACTGTAAAAGAACACCAAATGCACTCTGACCTTTGACCTCTACAGCTGGTCAGAAATAACCCAAAAACTGTCGCACACACACGGAAACAAAAACCAATAAAACAAAATAAAAACAAAACAAGAGGGAGGAGGAAGAGAAGAAGAAGCATGATTGTTTGGAGGACGAACTGAAAACAGAAGCTACGAGTCAAACCAGGCACTAAACTGAGGACAGACATGAGGAGGAGGAGGAGGAAGGCCCACACACACATGCACACACACGCACACAGCAGCTCAGGTGAGTGAAGAGGAGGATGAAGGAGAGAGGAGACGGGGGAAGGAGGGAGCTTCAGGATGTGAGCTTTTCTTTAACTTTATTCTGCAACATAAATCCTCCTCCTCCTCCTCCAGCAGGCGCTCAGTCAGTCAGTCAGTCAGTCAGTCAGCTGGCCCGGATTGGCTGGCTGATCTGTCCATCACACAGCGGGCGGTGAGACGGACTTGAGGAGCATGCTCAGTGTGGCAGCGGTCAGTTGAGGTGGAAGCCCTTCTCCATGGTGGCAGCTAACAGACGCTCTCTCATGATGTCCTCAGAGGAATATTCAGGAAGCTTCAGGTAGTGAACGCACGTGTTGACTGACGGGTAACTCGAGTCTGTGGCGTCGACCTGAGGAGAGGTGGCAGCCAATCAGATTCACACAACAGAATCATGCTTATCAAAAAGATCCTTTGAGGAGCAGGAGGAGGAGACACAACAGGAGAAACACAAAAGGCTCGTTTACGCTCTACATTAGATACGGACATGGACGGAGCCATCTGTCCGTACTCTATGTTCATTTCGCCCGAATTTCTGTCCGTCTCCCGAAGCTTACAGATACAGACAAAACATAGCAGTACCACTTGAAATCATGGGGGCAGTGTCGAGCGGTGTAAGCATGACCAGCGCAAACACAATGAAGAATATTTTGGAAAAATAACGAAACTTTTAGAGGAAAGACTGTGCACGGTATGGAATTACAGTCATATTTAATGCACACGGACGGACAACTCCAACAAAACAGCTGGGAAGAAAGAGATGGAACAGGAAATGAATGTCAGCTGGATGGCAGCAAAGGAGAAGTGGAGGTCTGTGCAACAGCGGTTCGTTCGCTAAGAGGCGCCCTCTACTGTATGTATTGCATAACATCCATCCCAACGTAAGGTATGCATGAAGTACAGGGGCAGTGAAGGTTCTATTGTGAGCCTTTAGAGGAGCATCTGATTAGCTCAAGCTGATTGTATGGTGAGTTTACCTTCCTGACGATGGTGAGGCGGGGGTGCAGGTTGGCAAGGCCACCAGGGGGCAGCGTGGAGCAGCCGGTGGTGAACTGAAGGAAGGCTTTCCTCTCATCAGATGACATCCCACACAAAACTCTGACGAAGCGCAGGAAGCCAGGACTGAAGGCGAGAGACACACACATGAGACGGGTTTGTAAAAACCTGTCTGTAGTCACTCACCTGTCTGTGGTCACATACCTGTCTCTGGTGTAACCCAGCTTTGGTTCAGTGTAGTTGATGATGTCATCAGCTGTCCAGGAAGGTGACTGGTTGCCGCAGAGGATCATTTGAACCTCCTTATGGCTGAAAGAGCTCAACTTCTCCATTGGAAACACTCGATTAAAACCCTCTGAGGAAACAAGAGGAGGAGGATGCTGTCACCTTATCTCATGTGAACAAAAACATCAGAAGCTTTTTGTTAAAAAAAATCATCAGTGTTTGAAAACTGTAACCCATGTGTGTGAGAGAGTGAGTGTTGACCTCTGAAGGCCTCCATCTGTTTCTGGATGCCAGTGTGCATACACAAGTCAAACATCAGCTCTACGTACTCCTCTGCATTCTCCATTGTCACCATCTACATACATACACACACACACACACACACACACACACACACAGTGAGTTGAACTTTTTCATCAACAGCAGCAGAACTTTCTTGTTCATATATTCCGGGATAGAAATCATCTCGTGTGTTTTCACCTCGTCATCTCCGTTTGGTTTCAGATCCACAGCTGAGAAGCCGTGAACCTTCGAGGACGGACAGAACTGGAAGTTCAACCTGTAGACAGACAGACAGACAGTTTGACTGACCTGGTCCGACATCACTGTGAAGCTGCTCTGTGGAGTTTGTGTGTTTTACCCGAGATCCTCGATGCTCAGGGGCGGTCCAGAGCCCAGTGGGTTCCTCAACATCAGGTCCTGCAGTCTGGTGTTCTTCTCATCTTCAGATAAACTCTTGCTGGCCAGAATCTGCCTCCTCTTTACCGCCAGCTCCTTCACCTCCTTCAGGAAACTTGCCCTGCAGGAGGACAAGGATGAGGAGGAGAAATGGAAGGAAGCTTCAGTTATACAGG
Organism: Naso annulatus; assembly: GCA_029783625.1. Classification (NCBI taxonomy): domain Eukaryota; kingdom Metazoa; phylum Chordata; class Actinopteri; order Acanthuriformes; family Acanthuridae; genus Naso; species Naso annulatus. Next base: position 631,615 of record JAPZDX010000007.1, on the reverse strand, counting down.
AAACGTGTAAACAGGTAAGCCGTGAGTAATACCGAGAGTCCATGATGACAAATAAATTCACCCACAACCAGTGAACTGAATCGCTGACATCAGTAAACCAGTTTTTACATCAAAAACTGACGAGCTCAGGTGCAGCAGAACTGCTGTGAACTCGCAGCATCTTACCTGTGCGGGTTGACGAGCTGGAAGTCATCCCAGGTGAGGATGCCATGATACCAGGCGGGCGGTTTGGGTTTCGGGGGGTCCATGATGAACTCGGACTTGGAGTCCTCGTCGAAGCTGCCCACAGAGTACGTCTCCTGGCTCTCCTCGGTGGACGCCTCCGACTGCACCTCGGACAGCAGCAGGAATGGCTGCAGGTGGGGTCGCTCGGGGTCGTGGCCCTGTGGCGAGCTGCGAGACTGGTACAGCAGCTTGCTCATGTTAGACTTGATGTCTCCCATGCAGAGGAGCTTGAAGAAGGGCTGAGACACGGGCAGGTCCACCAGCCGGTTGTCCTGGATGCACTTGGCCAGGAAGACGCCCAGGAAGTGAAAGAGTTTGGTGATTCGCTCCAGCTCCTCGCTGTCCTGAGGGAACGGCGCCGGGAACAGACCGCAAGAGCGCTGAACGTAGTAACCAGGAGGCTTCAGACCGCCGCCCAGGTCCACCTGAGACACAGAGACAGGGCCAGATTTATTCCTGCTCACAGCCCTGCTCCACTGCAGCGTCCTTACATAAAAGTGTTTCAGTACACCTTAGAAAAGCGCTGCTTAGATTTTTTTCGTCTCTCTCACCTGTCGGGACTCATCATCGGGAAAGTCATCGTCACAAAGCCAGATCCCCAAAGATGTCCTCTGAAACTCTGCAGCCACCAGAGCGTAAAACTCCAGAGTCGGACCGAGACCTGTTCCCTCCTCACCCTGAAACTCCACCTGCAAACACACACACACACACACACACACACACACACACACAGAGAGTCATGACTGAGTGAGGCAACTTTTCCAAAACAGCAATAATTCAATTAAAATTCATTCATAATTCACAAAGATTCACTGAGATATTATATAAAAAAATCGGAATATGTTGATAAATGTATATAAAGTTAAATTCACTTCAAAGAACTTTATCTGTTAGGAGTTTTGTTTGTGTGACAGTGCAGTGCAGCTTACATAAACACAACAACACATCATACTACACACACATCACAAACAACTTGACTGTGAAACTTGTGAAGCATAATGAATAAAACCACATGATGAATAAGACATGAGTGTTGAAAACAGATCAATAAATAAATTAGTCATTGATAAGTCTGATGGATGTGAGCACTAAACTTGACATGACTCTCTTAGTTCGAAATAATCATGTCTCCGTGGCAACAGAGCTACCTCCAGCTGCCGATGAAGACTCAATGATTTAATCAAAAGCTCCAGAATCAATCAGTTCAGGATTGTTCAGCCTCAGCATGAAGCTGCTGGAGTCATTTTTCCTCCCTCAGCGTGACATCACGGCGTCGTGTCGACCTCTCACCTCCAGCACGGACTTCCTGTCGGCGTGGAGCTGCATGACAGACTCCGCCCACTCCATCATGGCTTCTCCTCGGGGGACTTTGACTCGCTCGTGTTTGAGTCGACCCACCCTAAACTCTCCGGGGTCGTCCCGCCGCACTGTGGTCGAAGGCCGAGAGCGCTCCATGGTGGCCTCCCGCCGGTTCTGGAGCCACACGATCGCCCTGCAGACACATCGGGGTCAGAGGTCAAAGACCAGTTATCAAACAAGCTATACATTCAACTCCAACACATTGCACTCAACCACGAAGCCACCAAATGTTTAATAATGTGATCTGTTTTTGGGGCCTGACAGACTCCAGTGTTTATTTTATAAAAATGTCTGAAAATGTGCTTTATTCACTTTTATTTATTTTCCTGTTTAAACCAAAATTCATCAGAATGTATTCACTTTAAAGTTGATCTCATTTTATCTTTCCTTTAGTTTTTTCCTGGACTTAAAAAAAAAATATATATTTAACCCAAATTTTAAAGGGTTAATCAAAAGAATTTTAGAAGTAATTAAGAGAATTT
>JAPZDX010000007.1:572572-586152 GCA_029783625.1 Naso annulatus | reverse complement strand
CTTTTCGTTATCTCCCTCCCTCCTGAATTCCAGACATGAAGAGAGATCACACTCAACTCTAAACGGTCCTGTGTGCTTGTTGTGACTTGTTTATTTACCACACTATGTTATTTTTAGACTCAGATTTAAGATTCAGGAGCACAATGTTTCCTATGTCTTAACCAAACCAGGACACCTGCACGGTTTCCTCTCTTCAGGCAGCTGATGGCTTAGTGGTTAGCACCGTGGCCTCAAAGCAAGAGAGTCCTGGGTTCAATTCCCAGCTCAGGCGGGGCCAGAGTTTGCATGTTAACACTAAACAAGTCACAACAAGCAAACAGGACTGTTTAGAGTTGTCTGATGACTTTAAGTGGAGGCAGACTACCAGTGTTTGAGCTAAGCTAATTAGCTTGTTACTGCGCACACAGTCCAAAGAATGGGATCTATCTTCTTGTCTGGAACTCAGGAGGGAGGAAAATAACAAAAAAGACTGCTAAATGTAACACTGTAATAAATTGCTTCAAATAAATGATGAATTATTATGTCTTAAAGAATTTGTTTCTACATTGTTACAATCACATGACAATGGACAGAGTGATTTTTACAGATTTATTATTAACTAATGTATTTGTGAGTTGTTTCTAGAAGAAACACTGAGAAGTTTCACTGCAGGAGATAAAACCAGAGCAGGAAGGTGAGTCAAAGCAAAACTGTGGCTGAAGTTGTTCAACAGAGGAAGAGCTGATGTTAAAGAGTTAGCTGTGGACAGAAAACAAGTTCAAATGTTAAGCAGCAACACAGAGTTGAAACTGTACAAAAAAAAAGGAAAATGTGAAGATTCAAAGCAATAAAACTGTTTCAAAGTCACAGATTTTATGATGCATTCAAACGTGATTCAGTGACAGAAAACAGCAACAGAAACGTGTTAAACAGGAAGTGAGACAAAATAGCAGCTTCAGGACACACAGAGAACCTACCAACAAGGAATAATCCAACAAGATCTCCTGCAAGACACAAGACAGGGTCAAATGCACACAAACACACACAAACATAAACATAAACTATTCAAACACTCATCTGTAGCCACAAATGTTTGGCTCTCTTTCACAGCAGCTTCAGTGTGTTTTTGTTGGCAGGAATAATGTGTTACATCATGCAGCTTTTTAATGGAAAATAACACACACACACACACACACACACACAGAGCTGCAGTGAGGTGCTGATCACCAGTTGAAGACATACGTCAGATCTTATTTTTTAAGCTTCACACTGACAGAAAAGCTTCAAATGCTCCTGATTCAAACATTTGTTTGTTCAGCATCACGGAGCAAAAACTCTCTTTTTATTTTTGAACTTTGTTTTGCTAAATGACAAAAATGAACCTGAAAACAAAACTGGAATGAATTTAGATTCAACCTTATTTTGTTTTTAACACTCTTGTAACTTTAAACTACTTATTACACATCAGCCTTTAATAAGCACTTCCTGTAAACTTTTCAAAATAAACCCTAAATCAGTAAACTGGTCATCAGGTGTGGTCAGTTGTACTCACACACAGTGCAGGTACGAGGCTGGCCACATTGACGTGTGGCGGTGAGAACATGTGCAGCTGCTGCAGACAGGAAATGGCTCTGGCCTGAACGAGACAGTCTGGACCCGCCTGCATCACGCCGCACGCCACAAGACAACTGCAGCGCAGAGCCGAGACTGCTGCCGCCTCACCTGTAACACACACACACACAGACATCACTGCTGCAGCCTCACCTGTAACACACACACACACAGACACAGACACAGACACACACACACACACACACACACACACACCTTGCAGGTCAGGGCCCAGACAGGTGATGAGGGCATGCAGGCAGCGTCCCAGGCTGTGGTGCACCTCAGGGTGTGTGGGCGGAGCCGACAGCAGCAGCCGGAGCACCAGCTTGAAGGACGGCTCTGCGTGGGCGCGGTACAAACCGCCAGACAGGTCGACAACCAGAGACAGACTGTGGAGAGACCAGGTCTGCACCCAGCACAAGGACAGGTGAGGACATTCTGTCTGCTCACATCTTTCAAACTCATCATGAGGATTAAAGGTGAAGTTTGTGACAGTTAAAGGAAATGTTTCACATCATTTAAGGTCCTCACAATTGTAGAACAAACATCTGTTTCCTTAAAACAAAAATAGAGTGTGTGTAAGTGTGTGTGTGTGTGCGCGTGTGTGTGTATACCTGGACCTCAGGTGAGGTGCTGTCCTGGCTCAGGGTGAACAGGACTCCCAGGCAGGTGGACAGGTGTTGAGCGGAGCTGATTCCTCCAGTGTAGCGGTGCAGCGCCCCCAGAGTCAGAGCGTAGCCACTGCGAGACGCAGCGTCTCGAGGCGTCTTCAGCCTGAACACAGTCATACATACAGTCAGTGACAGCAGCAGCAGTTTGCACAGGTACAAGAGTTTTTCAAGACACGTGCATTTGTACCTTTTAAACACAGACAAAGTCTGAGTGCTTCACAGAAGATAAAAAGCAGTTACCCTTAATTTCCTCCTTAATCCATTAAGAAGCAGAAAACTTGACTGAACCTGTTACCCGCCTGTGACCTCAACAAAGTACAGGATGAGCAAACTCACTTCCTGCTCTGAGATGAGGCGTCACACACTTCATTCAGCATCACAGACTCACCACAGATTCTTCCACTCAGTTATTTGATGCTTTTTGGGACTATTTCTGTCCGTCTGTGAGTATTTTTTGATCATGACCTAAATTTGTTTCTACTGTAGCTACTTTAAGATCAGAGACTGGAAACAGAAGACAATGACTTTGTGACTTTTCATATCATCTGTTCTCAGCAGCAGAAATTCTGCTTCACACAAATATGTATAAAAACAAGTAAAAATAGAAAAAAGACGCATGAATATTAAAGTTTTCTCTCATACAGACTCCAGCACCAATGGTGGCCCCTTCAACCGAGAGCTGTATGTTAATGTTAACGTCGTCCTACCTGTCGAAGCAGAGCAGAGAAACGGCAACGGTGAAGCCGGGATCTCCAACCACCTGAACCAGCCGGGCCAGACCTTCAGCAGCCAGACAGCGCAGCAGAGGACTGATGCTCTCCAGCGCCCCCGACAGGAGGGACAAGGCTGGGGAACGCACCTCCTCCGGCCCCAGAGACCCCCGCACACCACCCTGGTGCTGAGGAGGAAGCAGGTTAGTTTTTTAATTTGCTAATACAACTTTATTGAGTGACATTATGTCAAAATTAATGTTTTTCAGTGTGTGGTGGAGCTCTACTGCCCCCAAGTGGACAAAAACTGACTGGCTGAAAGGCTGAAGTTGAAAACCAAAAACCAAACCAAATATTTGTCCTGCACTTGACTGGACCAACAAACAGACTGGACACATTCTTTCACTGTCAGGACGTACGATTGGAGTAGTACCTTGAGCAGACTGCAGAGGGCAGCACAGACGTGTGTCTGGACCGTCTGCTGCCGTTGACCCTTCAGCTGGTTCACCGTCTCTACAAACTGCTCCAGTATCTTCACTCTGAGTCAGAGGGACAATGTGTTACCCCAGGTTCAGTTAAGAGAGCCTGAATCCTGCATCAGGCTGTTAACTATTGGGGGGGGGGGGGGGGCACCAACTGTAAGCACCACCAACAAAAGACTTTTCTTTCCACCTAATGTTAGGAACCTTTTAAGTAAGAATGGATGCAAGTTAACGTGAGAATACAGCTGGGTTTGTATTCACACACACACACACACACATGCACACACACACACGTTGACCTATGTGAAGCAGCTGGCTGCAGGCACGTTACCTCTGAGCGGAGATGATGTGGGGAAAGAGAATTCCGAAGAGTTTGACAGCAGCAGCGGTCAGAGCGACAGGAGGAGGAAGAGGAGTGGGAGCTTCATCAGTCCTCTCACACAGACTGAAAGCGTCGTTGTCCAGAGAAGCTCCTCCTACGCCGCTGCCATGGAGCTGGAAAGCAAACACACCTCAGCTTTACAGGTCCTTCAGTCCTGTGGTGAACCAGGCTCAAGTCCAGCGAGCATCAAACAAACGTCACCTGTTCCTCAATGTATCTGTGATCCGTGTCGCTGAGGGCGGCACCAACCAGCAGCAGGTCGTCATGGTGACAAAGAGGCGGCAGCAGGGTGAGCTCGGAACAGGCTTGGTTTAGATTGTCCTGACCAGACAGATCAGTAACCAGCTGGTTCATCACCAAACCGAAACTCTCTGCAGGATGAGCAGAGAGGTGAACGAGTCTTCATTTCAACAATTTTTGGATTTCAGACTTTATAGACACATGAGACAGAAACACGCAGAAACAATGGAAAAGGTAAGAAGGAGGGAAAGGAAGTGTGTTGTCACCTTGGTAGTTGAGTGGAGGCAGCAGAGTGAGCAGCTCGTAGACTCTCAGTCTGTAAACGAGCGAAAAGCTACGAATCGAACTGCCGTAAGACCTAAAGAGAGCAGGCAACCTGCACACACGCACGCACGCACGCACACATGCACGCACACACACAGGATTAGTTGACAAAATGAAAAGCATGAACATCACCAGACTAATACTTCAAAGGCTACGATTCAGGTACTAACTTGGTGAGCAGAGCCACAGCACACACCAATGGCGTGAGCAGGCGGCTGATGATGTCATCAGTGACAAGCTCCCTGCAGTGCAGCAGCAGGTTCTTCATCCCTGTGCAGACACAGAGCACTTTTTTTTCTTTTGTTTGTCAAATGACAAGAATTAATTGCTGAGAACTGAAACACACACACACACATACACACACACACACACACACACACACACACACAGATAGCACTGTGTGAACTGACCGCAGAGAGCTCCGGCACGTCCCTCAAGTGTAACCTGCCACGTAAAATAGTCCCCACGTCGCAGCTCCATCTCCTGCTCCCTGAGTGAAGCAGGAAACACACACCGCCACAAAAGAAGGAGACGAGACAAGTGGTGTTCCACTACAGCTGGGCCTGACACACACACACGCACACACATGCACGCACATGCACACACACACACGTGCACGCACACACACACACACACACACACACACAGCTCTGAGTCTAAGGACACATCAACTATACTAAGGCTCAGTTGTTACAGTGTTAGCATGTTAGCATACAAATGCTGTCACTGAGCTCAAAGCTTGCATGTTAGCAGCCCAGCTGAATGTGGCTGAGCAAAAAGGTACTGAAGTGTTGATTTTGTGTGTCAGTGTTGTCACGGTAACATTTGTACCTAACGTGATGAGAGAGGAGACGAGCAGCCAGCCGGCCCGAGTCCTCTGCAGAGACATCCGACTGCTCTGAGAGGCTGAACGCAACAGGTCCTCCGCCAGACTCAGCACCACCTCCACACACACACACACACACACACACACACACACACACACGCACTTGTGTCAACATACTACAAAGTTTGGATATTTTGGTGATGAATTTTAACTTTTACTCTTACATGCAACATTTTCTAGAGTACTGCTAACATTAGCGTGCCATGTGGTATAATAAGCTATGCAAAGTTACATATGGCAGTGTATTTTACCCACCATGCCTTTGGTGTGTGGTATTCCCAGGGGGCAGTGCTGCACTGCAGCCACCATGGCGGCAACAGCGGCTCCATAACCGGCCACAGCTTCAGGAGAAGACTTCAACGCCACAAGCCGCTCAGCACAGCGATCCAGCAGCAAGGAACCCTGGGAGGGCATCGCCATGGCAACACAACGCAAGCACCAGGCGGCAGCCAAACTAGCTGAGGGAACAGGATGGAGGAGGACGGAGATCACCGTGTCCAGCAGCGCTAAGGACAAACACACATGAAACCAGCAGATTTCCACAGAGAGGCAGCAGAATATACAAAGACTCAACACGTGACACGTTTGATGTCAAACTGAGCACGACAGCTGAACCAGTTTACCAAGATGTGTCACAATCTGATCAACAGTGAACCAATAACAAAGCACCCGCACACAAACAAATTCTGACCATCAGACATAGAATGCATTCAACTTGATTGATCCATTACTGATTACTTGATCTGAGTACTGCAGAGATCAAAAAGAGTGAATCAGAATTTCAGTATCTGCTAAAAGTGGAGTTCTGTTGACGATCCACTGAACCCGAGACAACAGACAACAGATACAGAGTGTGTGTGTGTGTGTGTGTGTGTGTGTGTGTGTGTGTGGGTGTGTGTGTGTGTGTGTGTGTTTGAGAGAGAGACCTGTGCTGCTGTCAGTGAGGAGGGGGGTGGCGGTGGATCCCAGTCCCTGTATGAGTTCTCCCAGTTCCAGCAAGCAGCAGATGAGCACATGCTGACTGGCCAAGATGTCTGCAGACGAAACTCTGGTCTCAACATTCCCATCAGTGAGAGCTGCATCTGAACACACATACACATACACACACACACACATACACACACACACGTGAAATCTGATGTAATCATAGATTTGTCATAGTTGTAAACAGCACTGCTCAGTGATCGTGTCTCTTCCCTCGCTGGATCCATTGCAGATTTAAAAACTACAAACACTTGTTGCATGAGGACAAGTCGTGTCTCCTTTCACTCAAACTGTCTGTCCTCCATCTCTGCTCACCAATGGCTTGTTTCTGTGCAGCCACAGCGAGGCAGAGCTGTTTGGCTGCATTGGTCTGAGCCTTCTCTCCCAGCAGAGACCCCAGCGTGCTCCTCAGGATGAAGTAGACGCAGCGGCGGGTCACCATGGCATCACCCGGCGTCTGCGTGGCCTTACCGTGGGACGCCAGCTCCATCAGCAGGGACAGGAAAGCTGGGAAGTTCGCCTCCAACCAGGAGCCGCCCAGGGTGGAGACAAAGACCACGCAGGCCTGAGGAGGAGGAGGAGGAGGAGGAGGAGAAATTAAATGTACACAATAAATCCAGCCCTGTGAAATTAATGGTTGTCATGGCGACCCACCTGTGTGACTCCGATTCGGACGTCCTTGCTTGTGGAGCTTGTCCCCTTCAGCATGTCTCCGCTGGCTCGCAGGAAACCAGCCCCGCCCCGCAGGAACCCACACAACAACAAATCCATCACCTCCTCTAGAGAGCTGCGACCCCGCCCACCCTGTCTGGGGGCTGCTGGGAAAAAAAGAGGAGCTAAAGCACCGGTCTAACAACAGTTCATCACCCGTCCATCACACACACGTGTTTATCTTTCCTGTTTTCTTCTGCATGAATTTCAGAGATGTTCCACATCTTCTTCTCTTTCAGTAACTCTGAGAGTACTTGTTAGTGTTTGTTACTTAGTTTCTCTGGATTTTAAGCAAGTTACAGGAAACAGATGTCAGCACTGTCCTCTCATTTATTTATCACTGTGCAACTATTTTGCAAGTGCACCGTATAGTGTGCTTTGTTAACCTTCACACCCTCCTGATCATATTTTCAGTAAAAGAAGTTGGCTTGAAGAACAGGGCATCCTGGCACTCATTGAGTGTTCATTGTTTTTTTCAAAGATTCTGAGAAATGTAGATCAAGCATGAAAATAGGAGGTCGAGGAAACCTTTGGAAGCAGCCCATGGTTGGCAATAATTCCTTAGGGTTGTGTGTGGTCTGAGCATCCTGTCTTGCTCAAGAATTAATATGTCAAGGTTACAGTGCATTGTTATGATTAAAACTGCCATGACAATTTGCATGTATTACTGAGTATAAATATGACGAGACTGAAATAAAGACGGACTCTCTCATCCTGAGCCACTGTGGCTTCGTGTCTATGTTTTTAACACAACAACCGTTGCTGCATCCTGGGCTTAGCACCACCCAAGACAACTGTGATCGGTTGAAAAAAATAAAAACAAACCAGGTTTTTTTCCCACAGTGAAACACACTTCATTGTGATTGTGAATCACATGTTTTTTATGTATTTTGAGCTCTTGCACTCCATTCCAATACAGATTACTCTGCAAAAGGCAAATAAACTTGACTTGACTGGAACTTCAAATGTCCCTTAAAGAAACAATATGTAACTTTACCGCAACCCCTGGCTTTGAATAAAACAAAACTTTATGATGCCCATTAATTTGTCACACACAGCAGTATTTTCAGTCAAACCGGGTCATATTTTAAGGAGAAAATGTCCTCTGGTTTTCCCTCTGATGTCCTGCGACTGCTCTGTCTGTCTGCAGCCTTTCATTTAGTGGAGCTGTCACCAACATCGATCCACTGCTGCAGCTGCAGCTTCACTCTGCAGGCAGCCTACATGTTGCTTTCAGGAACCTCCGTGAATCACAGAGCTGAGGCAGAGCAGTCGCAGGATATCAGATGGAAAACCAGAGGAGATTTTCTCCATAAAATATGAACTGATTGCTGTTATGTGCAAAATAATAATGTGCATCATTAAGTTTAATTTTCAAAGGCAAAGGTACTTAATTGTTTAAAGTTTAAAAAAATAATAATAAATCTTTAGACACTCAAAACATGGAGTGGCAGCACTCGTTAACGTCACTTCACAGCCTTCCACTCCCTCAGCCCTGGTGCTGCGCTCCTCCCGGGTGTTTCCCCACTTTTTGGAGGGGAATCCGGCGCGGGTGGCGGGAACAGGTCTGAATGACACCTCCCGAAAATTTTACCCCTTCCTAACCGACAATTCCTGATGACCCCAAACTGGAACATGGCGCTCCACAGAATCTCCCAGTTGTTTTTCCCAACATGCACTCAGATGCTTTTGGAGCGGCTGTGCCTGCTGCGACACGTCTCAGTGTGATCCCGGCCATTGGCCCACACTGACAGACTCCCTCTCTCCGCATTTTTTGACATTAGAAAAAAAAAAAAAAAAAAAACAGCGTCAATTTCACAGGTCGTGCACACACAAGTGCTTGTAAAATTTACTTATGTTGTCTCAAAAAAAGGTCGCAAAACGCAATCATTTGGTCGCAGTCTGGAGCCCTGGGTGATCACTCTGCAAACTCTTTCATACCTGCGTTGTTGCTTGATCACACCTGAATGACATCACTCATACCAAAGCCCTGCCGCCCTGTCCGTCAGTCCATCCTCTGTGTGCGTACCTGTCGGCTGTCTGGGCTCCACAGCAGCAGCCAGCAGAGTTCCCAGCAGTTTGGCCACAGACACTCTGACATTGTAGTTGGATCCTTCAAAGGCTCTGAAGCACAGCGTGGCCACATTCTCCAACTCGCTGGTCCACAGGAACACGGCCTCCCGCTGCAGCTCCAGCAAACACTGACGGGACGACGAAGGAAAAAATATTTCAGAAACCTCTGAACTCATGAACTGTGGACAAACAGCTGGAATGGATCTAACACTGACAGATGATGTGATGATAAATGATGCTGGATGTTGTTACCATGGCGGCGGCACAGCGTACAGCCATGGATCGGTCAGTCAGACAGGTTCTAGCCGCCTTGTAGACATCACGGTGACACGGTACGGCGCTGACGCCCAAACCTCGCAGGATCTTCTCCAAACTCAACATGATCTCATAGCGACCCTGAGACTGCGAGAGGAAGAGGAGGGATTCCACACTTTTACTGAAATGCATCCGTCGGTGAACCTCAGTTACTCGTTACTTTTCAGATCAACATTTTCCAAAAGTTTCCTGCCAGTGGAAACCATGGATCTACAGACGTAGTGATTTCGAATGTAGCTTGGACATTTCTCACAAGCTGATTAGATAGTCCAACAAAAAAATGGAATTTATCTCACAGTAAATGTGTTTGGAACTGAAACCTTTTGTATTTTTTCTCTTCATCGCTCTCTGTGGTGCATTGTGGGACTGTTGATGATATCATGTATTTAAATAAAGATGTGTGCAGGTGTTTCTTCTGGTTCGGTGGTGATAATTAGCAACTTGAAGCTGAAACTGTTGGTTTCAGTGCATGCAGACAAACCTCTGCACTCTTCATTGCCTTGAGCAGGTTGGTCAGCGTGTCTTTGAAGGAGCCAATGAGCATCCGGCCGAGCTGCTCGAACAGAGCGCCAACACACGCCACGGCTGCCCTGAAACACACAGACACATCATTTCACAGAAGTCTGTCGAGACATTCCAGAGATGTTTTGCTCTGAACTGAAGCATGAAATCAAAAAAAAGCTTCCTCCTATAAGCAGATAGATTTAACAGAAAGTATTTTTTCACATCTTTCCTGTGTGCAGTGAACACAGTGCCACTTACAGCCGCGTCGGGAGGCCTGACGGAGAGTCATCTTTGCTGCGGATGATGTCATTGCATCTGTCCACCAGCAGGCTGGCAGGAATGGGGTCTCCCAGGCGGTAGAGCAGGGCCAAGCAGTGGGCCAGTAGGCAGCGGGTCGGCGGGCCCGGGGAACCAATCAGAACGTCCAACAGCTGTTCAATCAGATGCCGCTGGTTCTGTTTGATATTGGCCTGAAGGGAAGAGAGCGATTTTACATCAGAACACGTTTAAGGTTATTCTCAGAGTTATGTGACCTCGCGGCTCTCACCCTGTCAGTGGCAGGAAGGAGCTTCTTCAGGTTGTTCAGCCACTCAAAGATGAACTCTGCCCTCTGATGTTCGACCAGCTGACTGAAAACCTCCTCGTTCAGCAGGAGGCTGTGAGCTCGCTCCATCACGGACCTCCAGCAGCCCTTCTCCTCCTCCTCCTCCTCCTCCTCTCAGTTCAACTGAAATCTTCTGTCCTGCTTTGCCATTTTTCTAAATCCTGTCAGACACAGAGGAAGGGAAAGAACAAGTTCAACAAAGGAGAAAGTTTCATACAAACTCACCAAATTTACCAGAGGCACTCAGCAGCTTCATCAGGTGACTACATTTACCATGAACACTGACTGGACGTCCACATGGAATGTGGTGAATTTTGCCTTTAAACTGCACACCTTTAGCTTGTTACACAGACACTTTCTTGGTCTCATGCAGGAAAATCTGTCTGACTCGATGACATCAGACTGTTTCTACGTGGATTTCTGCAACATCCAACTCAGCTGTGAAACATTCACGCTCTGAGGGAAACCAGACCAACGACTAACAAAACAAACTCGGAGAGCTGCTGCTGAAGAACAGTGAGCTCCTCTGAGACACGTCCACTGTTTGTTCCCACTGAGAGCAAACAGAGCGGAACAGAAGAGATGCTGGCAGCTCAGCAGCCGCACGCTGGAGGAATATCTGAGAGCAAGCAGCTCATCAATGATTCAACAGCACAACTCCATGGACACACACAAACACACACTTCACAAAGACACGGGAAGTCTAAAATTAACCTTCTACACCACAGAAAAACACACTGTGCTTTAAACACACTTACTGCAGAGAGTTTAAAGATTCAATGAAGGAGAAAACATTCTGTGTGTATGTGTGTGTGTGTGTGTGTGTTTAAGCTAAATATAAGATGTGTAACAGTAACCTGTTCAGAGAAGCAAACAGCCCAAATCACAGAATCCTGAGAGACTAAAGTGAAGTCTGACAGCAGCTAACCCGACACATTGGAGACTTATTAACTACTGAAGGTTCTAATGTTGATCTTGTGCATTTTCTTACTGCTGACTTGCAATAATCATCCGGCAGTGACGAGAGGGTCTACAGGAGGGAAACAGAGGATCTAACCCTTTGGTGCCCTAATAATAGCCTCTCCCTAAACACCAGTAAGACAAAAGAAGTCACTGTTGATTTTTAAAAAATCCAGAGAAAATCACATTGCAGTTTCCATCAATGGGTCATCTGTGGAAATAGTCGATAGTTTTAGATTTCTGGGTATACACATCATAGACGCTCTCACATGGTCCCTGCACGCCATAGAGAGTGTTCTGACAGGCTGCATCACAGCGTGGTTCAGCAACCTGACTGCCCAGGACCGCAGTCAGTTACAGACGACTGTGAAGACAGCAGCAAAATCATTAGCACAGAACTGCCACAACTCCATAACATCTACAGCACTAGCTGTAAAACGAAAAAAAAGCTCAGAACATCATGAAAGACACCAGCCACCAGTCAGTCTTTTTGGGTTTGTGAATTGTGTGATAAGGGAGAGAGAATTGGAGCAAAAGAATTTCATTGTATCTATACATATGACAATAAACTTGAACTTAAACTTAAACTTTAAAAAAACAGAAATGCCACAAATGTTTTTCACTTGAAACTTTCTGCAGAATCACTCAGAGCTGAACTGCGTGTGCATGAAGGCAGAGCTGTGTTCAGTTTCTACCTTCAACAAACAAGCTTGTCAGTCAGCTCTCATATAAAAGCATCATAATGCAGGCACAGCCTCTCAAACACAATGAACTGAATGAAGTAGAACTGAAATGTGGAAAAACTCAAATATCCTCAAAGACAGCAGACGATGAGACGACAGGGGCCCCCAGAAATTAGATCAGATCACATGTCTCGCATGTTTTTCTGTTCTATCAGCTGCATGGTGAAAAAAATGCTGATGTTTATTCTGACATGATGTCATCTCATGACATCATCTCAAACAAACACATGTGAACATAAAAAGGTCAGCAAAGTGATGATGCTCATGTACTCAACCAGTACGATAAGTCCAAAACCCAAAACCAGTACACCATAACCAGTCCTTTTATTGTGACAGGCCCACCTATAACCACACCCACCAGTGACGTCAGAATGTACTGAAAGTACCTGCAGTGCACCTGTGCATCACTGCAGCAGGAGGAGGCGTGGCACACCATTAAGTTGAATTACTCTCCAACTTTTGGATACAGACACTGCGCAGATCATCATTCAAACCGCTGCAGAGCCCAAAGTGCGCGCGTGTGTCAGCGGGAGGTTCAGGAGGAGACGCAGAATATTTCCGTTTGACGGTGCGCCATCACAAGAGGCGTCTGTCAGTGTTTCACTCCACGTATGCACATCTTTGGTTTCACTCTGTGTGACATCACTTCAGTCAGTCAGCGTGAGATCATCATTTGTTTGGAGAAAAAGGCTCCTCAGCTGCAATATCAACTGTCTTTCTGGCACAGCAAGGGATTATGGGATTGAAAAATTAATCTTTAGTAAAACCATCATCTCCTCCCAGCGGGTTTATCACAGCCTCCAGCCAGCCTGAGACTGTCTCAGCTGAAGTTTACACACTGACGGCCACACCATCACCTTCACTGAGCCACAATAACACACACGAACGGGTAAACAGCCTCCTGTGTTACAGATGAACACAAGCAAGCGGGTCGCTCACGAGAACATGTGACGTTAAACGTGCTGCCAGCTGCTGTGAAAACACACAACATGTCTGCCGTCCCACAAACATCGATAAACTGTGAACAGCTTCTTCATTAATGTTTTAAAAACAAACTGCAGGCTAACGGGCTCAGCTGCTAGCATCGGGCGGCTAACCGGGCTAGCAACATTCCAAGAGTCTGGAGACAAACCGAGATTTAAAAAACAGGTCCGTTTACCTGTAAGTGTCCGTTAAAAGTCGTTAATGCGCACAGAGGAGTTTCAGTCCGGAAACACTAGGTCAGAGAGTTTGTTTCAGACTATTTCAATGCTTTTAGCGTCACTGTGCGAAGAGCTGGGCTGCGACTGAACACAGCGCCGCTCACCGCTGATGATCTCTGTCAAGTCAGCGATCACTAAAATATAACACATCCGGCTACCGTTTTTCAAAAAAACAAAACAAAACACGTTCGTTAAAAAA
>JAPZDX010000007.1:560899-571079 GCA_029783625.1 Naso annulatus | reverse complement strand
ACAATGTTTGGTAAAGTTTGATGCTGCTCTGATGCTTTTGACTGGTTCTCTTGTTTGAATTTGCAGCGGCCCACGTCTGCCACTAACACAGCCTGGTTTACACATTTCAAAATGGTAGTAAGACATTTGTTAGAAATTTACAAGAGTAATCAAAAAGTAATCACATGTAATAAGCCTATGCTGCATTACTTTGATAAAGTAGCCTGATTGAAATAGTTAGGCTACAAACATTTTAAATTCAGTTACTAGTAATCTGTAACCTGTTACATTTACAAAGAAGGCTTCCCAACCCTGTACATGCACCACCCCTACCAATAAACAAAGCCAGGTGTGGGCCTGCGTGCTTCCGTCACAAACGGGTGGCCTATGTTCCTGTGGCAGCAGTGGGAAAGATGTGCCTGTCAGACAAACTGGAGGTCAAACTTTGCACATGTGCTCTCCACCCTTCAGGCCATGAGGTCGATCGTCGAGCAGCAGACCCAGAGGAGCTGCGCTGTCACGACGGGCCGAAGTTTCCACGGGTGAATTTCAGGTGCCTTCAAAACGACGTCGGCGTCAGCGGGACTCAGTCATCCGGGTTCTACGAAGTTCTTTCGTAAATGTGACTGTTCGCAGGCCGGACAAAGCTGAAGCTCTTGGCAGTAGAGCGGGCTGGCTAACGGCTAACGCCGAGGCGGGCCGGGATGTTCGGGTGTTTGGTCGCCGGCAGGTTGGTGCAGACCGATGCGGTGCAGGTCGCCTCAGACAAGTTCGTGTTCAACCTGCCGGACTACGAGAACGTGAACCACGTGGTGGTGTTCATGTTGGGCACTGTGCCGTTCCCCGCCGGCATGGGCGGCGCAGTCTACTTCTCCTTCCCGGACCCGCTGAGCGGCGGCCCGGTGTGGCAGCTGCTCGGATTCATCACCAACGACAAACCCAGTGCCATTTTTAAGATCTCTGGGCTGAAGGCCGGGGTGGGCGGGGCGCATCCTTTCGGCGCGATGGCCTCCTCCTCGTCGCCCTCCGTAGCTCAGGTGGGTGTGTCGGTGGAGCCGCTGGAGCAGCTGGCCCAGCAGATCCCGGTGTCCAGCGCCGCCGTGTCCACCGTGGATTCCTTCCTGCAGTTCACCCAGAAGATGCTGGACAGCCTGTACAACTTCGCCTCGTCGTTCGCCGTGTCGCAGGCGCAGATGACTCCGAACCCCACGGAGACCTTCATCCCATCCAGCTGCATCCTCAAGTGGTATGAAAACTTCCAGAGGAGGATGAACCAGAACCCGAACTTCTGGAAGAACTGATGCCAACATGAAACTAAAGACCAGACCAAAGACTGAGGACAGTCTCCACAGTGCCTGACGGTGCAGAATGCCTCCACCCGGCGCCCTTCAGCCGGGACCGTCACACCGTGTGTCCGCGCACCTGGGCAGTTTGACGACTCACTGATTGAATCTTTGCGTGATTACATGTCACACATGAGCAACAAATGCACAGAGTCACACTTTGCTTTTGTCGGACTTCATGTTTCATCGGTCCCAAAAAACAGCAGCGTTTCAGCACGCTCGCAAAGCTTCATGGGAGTTGTAGTTGTTAGGATATTAAACGGCCCTGAATTCAGCTGCTGTCTGATTAGCGTCTGATGCAGAGAATAAACTTTAATGCTCACGTTTGAAATGTCACCAAGTTTCAGCGTTTTAATTATCAGCTTTGTTTGTGTGTTTGTTTTCTTTTTGTTTTTTAATGAACTCTACACAAACTAAATCTGTGTGATATTTCGTTGCATTTACATATTTTTTTGTTGTTTTAACTCCGTGACTTGGTTGTGTTTACAGGTTGCTGCTTTTCCAGAGAACAAAACAAAAACATGTTTTACACAAAAGCGGTGTGAGTTTGTGCTCAGGTCACACTTAGCGCCGCACACATCAGCGTGTCTGTCACTGACTGAATGAAGTCAGTGAAGTTCCTGATGGTCGTGTCACGTGAGTCACTGATCAGTGTGTGGAATAGAAGAAAAAGGGTTTCTGTCACTGTGGGATCAGTTCTTCTGTAAAATCTGACGGAGTTTCACTGATGTGAGGTGCTGCTTTGTGTTTGCAAATCATTTTACATCACTGATCAACAAAAACCATGGCGGCAGTTCTGCATCAGCTCTCACTTTAACGTGGTTAGCAAAAAGTGTCATGAATACAGATGATTCATTCAAAGTTTACTGACACAGCCTGACCAAGTGGGTGATTTCACTCAAAACTACACACTTAGTTTTACACACATCCACTCAGCTCAACTTTTGAAGTGAATTTCTTCACAAATTGCATTATGGGTCCGGTTTACCAGGCTACGTTTAGACAGAACTTAAAACAGACACAGTCAATATAAAGGCCAGTTTACTCACATTTAACCATAACATGTCGTCTGTTGGAATACTGTGTAGAATTTGGGAACTACTTGCCACCAGGTGGTGCTGCTGTTGCATTTCAACGCTTCCTCTTGTAGTGTGTGTATGTGTGTGTAATGCAGTTGGTTCTGTCTGCATGGAAAGAGCTTCTGCATGAAGTCTTTTTCTGGGTTTGCTGAACTTAAATAATCGTTTCCATCATATTCTAATTTCTGTGACTTTTCTGTCTGAGCAGGAAATAAAGTCTGTAAAATACAAACAGATCAAATAAGGGAACAGGCACACTGGCTGTGAGGGGGCAGTGGGTGTGGAGCTGCTGACGCAGTCAGTAAGCTGTTGCATAATGCATACACACAGGCAGCTGCTCACGAGGCAACAGCTTAAGTCTCCCTTCATTCGGCCTCCGTGTGTGTTATTTGGTGTGTTTGCAGTCAGGATGTTGCTGGAGCTGCTGCTGTTAGGAGTTCTGTCCGTCGGAGGATATTTTCTTCTTCACATGACATATCTCAAGCTGCCCCAATGTAAAAGTACTGTGACGTTACATGGGAAAACAGCCATCATCACAGGTAGGTGTGCTGCTCCAGGTCAGGCTGCCTGCAAGATATACTGTCACTTTTCAAAAGTGTGTTCCTTTCACAGCAGGGAGCTGATGCAGCCATGATTCATATGTGGCAATGAGAAATCTGACACTGATTTGGTGGAAAATCTTTCTACTGGCTCAAAACACTCATAAGTCTGCTCATCCAGTTTAAGCCTGAAACGAGTTTCTGCTTGATATGAAGTACATGTTCCTGATTCAAGAGCATGAGATCCAGAAATGTCCCAATGACTGCAGCTGAAAAAACAATCCCAATTTAAAGGCCTAGATAGAAAAATAGATAGATGCCGCCTTCTCATCGTGACTGTCACTCCTCTTCAGGGGCAAACACTGGCATTGGTAAGACCACAGCCATGGACCTGGCGAGGAGGGGGGCGAGGGTGATCCTGGCCTGCAGGGACAAACAGCGAGCTGAGGCTGCCATGCAGGAAATCATCCAGGTAAAGACACATGTTTCTGACTGTCAGAGGCCACAGCACGGGTTCACCAGATAAACCCTGTAAACGTGGGTGAACTCACCTGCAGTCATTGTGATTTGGATACAGTGATGATGATGATGCAGTAAATAACACTTTATGTAAATGTTTAACACACTATCTGAAGTTACATTTGGTGCACCTCAGGGCAATATCCTCGGTCCTCCTCTCTTCTGTGTATAAATATATATAACAATAATGGCAACACTGGCAAACGCAGCACTCAGTTTATTGTTATGCAGTTATACATGAACTATAATCTGTTCATATGAGCATTACTTTAAACATATTTGTGTTAAAAAAGCAACAAAGACGGGGAACAAAACAAATATATTCTAAAGTGATAAGTCTGCCTATAATAAATCTAATGTAATAAATCTTTCCTGAGATGTCAGGAAACTGTCCCATAAGTGTTTCAGGTTTTCTGACTTTTGTTTGTAATCGTTGTGATCAGGAAACAGGAAACAACCAGGTGATCTTCATGCAGCTCGACCTGGCCAGCCTGCAGTCTGTTCACTCCTTTGCTGACAACTTCCTGCGGTCCGAGTCTAGGCTGGACCTGCTCATCAACAACGCAGGTCAGCACTCTGTGGTCAAGACTTCATTTACAGCGGATCAGTAGTTCACAGACAAACATCCACAGCCCATTCAGATGAAATAAAGCAGTGGTTCTCACCCCCTTCACATACACACACACACACCCCGCACATGTTTTTTTCAATCATTTACAATGAAAACTCTTAAATTCCAAATTGAAATATGTGTACAAGAAGTATCTGCAAACTCTTGTTTACTCTCCTGCCATAATTCAGATTTGCCGTTCACACGGCCCCCAAAAGTTTTTTGTATTGAACAGTAAACTTTTGTTGTTCCAGTTCCAGAGTGTAATATTTTAAAAATGAAATCTTCTATCCAGCTGTGTGAACTTGCAAAACTCAAAGTCTGTAAAAGTGGTGACCAAGCTAATGCTAATGCTAACACAAGTCAATTCATGCCACTACCAGACTCTGATTAACAATCCGCAGTGCGCCGAAAGCAGGTCGAATATGACGACAGTCTACCGAGGTGACTTTAAGTGTTTGTAGAATAATTTCAGAGGTCAAACTACGGCTGAGTTTCTTTAATTTGTGTCTCTGGTTGGGGTTAGCAGCAACAGGAAGTAAACAACTTCAGCAGCTTCTATGGCATGTCATTACAAAGTTACACTGCCCACTGCAGGCCTGGCATGCATACTACAGCACTTTCAGTTGTTCATGCAATAGCATTGTTCTTTTTTCTTTCTTTCTTTCTTTTTTCTTTTAAATGCAAAGGAAAGATTTCCTTGTTTTTGGTAGGGCTGCTCTCGTCCAAACGTGGCCTTCTTCTTCTTCTTCTTCTTCTTCTTCTTCTTGTTTCTTTCTGCCAGACTAGGCACTGTTGGTGCATTGCTGCTTCCCACTGGCAACGTTCACCTACATTGATGACGTCGGGCTCCCAGACTGATATCCTTCGATATAGACCCGTGGATATCAGGAAGAGCAAATGTGGCCTTGGTATCACTCCATGTTTTCGTCTCCCTGCAGTGGCCCCAGCCCCTCCACCCCCGCCACACACACACACACACACACACACACACACACACACAGAGCCCTGCCCTGCAGTGGCTCCACAGATAAGTGGGTCTGTCTGTCTGAACACACGGGGTGGAGTTTGTGTGGCACAGTAACAAACTCTAGGACCCCTGTTTGGTTTCTGTGTCAGTCAGTAATTAACTGATAGTTACAAACTCACATTTCACACCTCCTTCACTGTTCAGTCTCAGTCTGCGTCTCTCAGTTCAGTGCAGTGCGTGTGTCAGTTTTTAACCAGGCTTTTTACATGAATGCAGTGTGTAACCACCTAAACGAGTGTAGTTTGTTTATGCTGAGCTCCTTGGCTTTGAAAGTAATTCTTCGTTAACTCCATGGGCAGTAAGTTAGCAGCGTTTGCGGCTCACATCACTTACAGTTTTGCTCTTTGCATATTGTTTCTGAAATACCAAAAAGACACAACCTCCAAAGCCCATTTTATTTTTACATGTTTCCCGAAATCACAGTTCACAATTTGTCTGAAGGGGTTTTCCAATCTGTACAACAAATGAAACCCTCAATCCTTAGACCGTGAAGTCAGAAAAATATATTTTTTAAAAAACAAAATATTGAATGAAACAACGAATTAATAAAATGTGTAAAGCTAGACCAAACACTTTCCTGAACTTAAAAACATTTTCAAACAGAGATGAAATCATTAGAGTGGATGGCTACAGGAGGAAACTCCTGCGGTGTTCCTTTGAAGCTCTTTTAAAACCACATGTTTCAAGTTTATTTCAAGTGGAAGTTTATCGTCCCTGGTGTTTCTGTCTTCAGGTCTGTTAAAAGACGGAAAGACAGAGGACGGCTTCGGGATGATCTTTGGCGTCAACCATCTGGGTCACTTCCTGTTGACGGTATTGCTCCTGGACCGGCTGAAGGCGAGTGGGCCGAGCCGTGTGGTGACCGTGGCCTCCAAAGCATACACGATGGGGTCGGTGGATTTCAACTGTCTGACGACTCACAGAGACGTTTCTTTGGGCAGCAACGACTTCCGGCTTTTCAAGAAGTACTGTCACAGTAAACTGTGCAATGTCCTGTTTACCTATGAGCTCGCCAAGAGGCTGCACGGCACCAACGTCACCTGCTACAGCCTCCATCCAGGTCAGTACACGACAGCCTGCGTCATTTAACATCATCTGATTTCTAAAATCTTATGTTTGTGTGCAGCTTTTAATTATCAGCAGTGTCCTTGTTATGGGAGTTTGATTCTGCCAGGATGGAAAAATTATTTTGAAAAAGTTTTAAGATCTACCTGTAAATCAAAAATTTTGTTTGTTTTTATTACATTCAATTGTTTTCTGACAGAAATAATCTTCCATACATAGAAATTGAAGGACCAGTGTGTATGATTTAGGGTGATCCATATGTGTAAATTAATATTATTATTCATTGCTATGTTTACTTGGTGTATACCCACATGAAAATAAGAGTCATTAAACTATAATGAGCCTGATGTATCTGAAGAGGAAGCTGCTCCTCTTCCACAAAGTCCAACATGTTTCTACGGTAGCCTAAAACAGACAAACCCAAATTTAAGGAGAGATGGCCTTTTGCTTTTTTACATTAAAGTGAAGGTCACTGTATTTGGAAAGGAGGGAGTGAGAAGAGAAATATACAGTTGGTTGCAATCTGCAAACTCACCACTAGATGCCACTAAATCTTCAACACTGAACCTTTAAATGTATTTTCAGTAAAACTTTAAAAAAAAAATTTTCTTCTCATCCAGGAACCATAAAAACAGAAATCGGACGTAACTCCGGCTTGTTGTGGAGTCTCTTAATGTCTCCCTTTGTCTTCCTTTTCTTTGTGGATGCCGAGTCTGGAGCTCAGACAACCCTCCATTGTGCCTTGGAGCAAGGCATTGAGCACCTCAGCGGCCACTACTTTGACGGATGTGCACCACTGATGAACATCGAGGCGAAAGCAAGAGACGACGCTACAGCCAAGAAGCTGTGGGAGCTCAGCGAGAGCTTCTGCGGCTTGTCCTGAAACCAAACGCGAAATCTGAGAGAAATTCTACACACTATATTTTGCTATAATTATGAGACATTTAGCAATGATTCTGAGAAAATGCTGTGTTTCCTCACGGCTGTGTGCTGCTTCAGCCAGTCATTTCTATTAGACACTTGGGAATCTGAATGTATATGAATCCATTGATACAGAGAGCAGTCTCCAAACATCATATAATGATTATAATTGATTTACAATAAAGGTGACTAAATGTTTAGGGCAATATATTGTGTGCATTCTGCCAATGATACAATAAAGGTTTTTTTTGTGAAACTTTTAAAAATAAAGTTCTTGATGTCTAAATTATTTTTTTTGTATATATAAGTAATGGAAATACATCTGCTGTTATGTGCCTGCAGTATTTAAATACAGAGTCAGACATGCCAAAACTATCAGTCTTGTTTCACACAGAAACGTTTTTGGTAAAGTCAAAATATTCAGTAAAATAATACATTTACATACAAGAAATATCCAAGCGAAACATACTGAGAGATATGACGTAATTATTTATGATAATTTACTTTGATATCATTGTTATTATGGTATTGTTCTGTATTTTTAAAATAAAATTCATTTGTCCATGCAGGTTTTATTTTGAAGGTTTCAACAGGAAGTTTAGTGTGACCCTCTCTTGGGGGTTCAGGATAAATCAGTGGGTGAAAAGTCAAACAGCAGCGTGAGTTTCTGTTGAATGTCACCACTGATGGCTGATGAATGGCAGCAGAACCGGTCAGACTCTGTGACTCACCCATCCGCCTCAGGCAGGTAGGACTGGTCCGACAGGTGAGTCCCACCAGGTGTATAAAGACAGAGCTGAACTCCTGAGACACACTGATCGTTAGGTGCGTCAGGCCGCAAGTTTCAAGCATGTTTCAGCTGCTGCTGCTGGCCGGGCTGGTTGCAGGCGGATACATCCTCCTCACGCAGACTCTCTTCAAAAAGTCCAGGTGTAAAGGAAACGCAGCGGTGGCTGGAAAGACCGTCATCATCACAGGTGAGCGCGTGTGTCTGCAGCAGCAGCGTCATTACTGATCATCTGAGATAACTGAAGCGTTTCTCTTGAATATATGTGCAAAAATATTGATCATCTGTCTGAATGAACTTAGAAAGGATGCAAGAATTACCCTCCACACACAAAAACAGAATCAAGGAAAAACGTGTCGTTTGAATGTCAGAATAAACAAAAGTTTATACAACAAGAGCTGAAACAATTTTCCACTTGTTACTTATGAGGGAAAAACTCAAATTTTGCCACAGCCGCCTTCAGCTTGTCTGTTTTATGGGATTAAAATTAAATATCTTCAGCTGTTGATAAGAAAAACTTTCACAGGCGTCACCTCCTCACTATACTGACATTTTATTGACTGTCTATGGAAGAACATTTCCAAAGAAGGGCTAGCAATGTGTTGTTCATTATATAGGCACGCTGCAGAATGGAAAGAAGTTTGACATTTTATTGACTGTCTATAACTGACTTTAATTTAAATGATTTATTGAAGAAATAATCGGTAACACTGTCTATGAAAACTGTCTCTGTAATGAATTATAACACGTTATAAACACACTTATGATGCATTATAGGTGGTTAGGGTTAATTCTAACTCTGCTTATAGTTATAGTTATGATAATATAACACTAGGTGCGTTATAACACATTTTAAGTGTGTTTATAACACATCATAGATGGATGCTTTAAGTTACCAAATAATAATTTGCTTACTTGATCATGACAAGAGCTATTTGCTGCCCTGATCAGAACATTTAATGATCATCACGTTGTCCTCATTTGCTTCTTGTTATTCGTTCTCCACGGTGAGTCACTTCAAAGAAGTAAACATGTCTGCAACTTTTTACTGTGTGAGTGTGAAGACAGTGATACACTTATGAGAAAAAACAGCCATAATGATGGTAACTGATGGTTTCTCAATGTGTTACATCATAATCTTTAAACAAAGTGATGTCATAACTTTCGGCACACATTTTTGTGTCTGTATTGTTGTTGGTGTGGACTGTTAGATTTGAACCAGACAACAGTCTGCAGCAGTACTTTGAGCTAAATGCTAACATGCTGCTGTTTAATAGACATGTTCATGTTAGATTAGCATGTTAGCATGCTAACATTTGCAGGAAACACAAAGTGCAGCTGAGGCTGACGGGAATGTCATTAGTTTTTCAGGTATTGGGACATAAAGCAAAGTATTGTACATGTTTAAGTGTTGACCTGATTGATAGCACTAGATGAAAAGTCAGGAATCACCAGAGTTATCCCAAGTCATTCTGAGAGGAACATGAACCACATTTCATAATAATTTGTCCAATAGCTTTCCAAATATTTCCAGCTGAACCAAAGTGGTGAACGGACCAACCTGCAGCCCTGCAGCTGACATGGTTCAAGTACATGAAGTTTGTGTTTTCTTGCTCAGGAGGGAACACTGGCATTGGTAAGGCCACGGCGCTGCACCTGGCCAGGAAGGGAGCCCGTGTGATCCTGGCCTGCAGAAACCAGAGCAAGGCCGAGGCAGCAATTGCAGAAATACAACAGGTAAAAACAAAGAAGAAGAACGAGGAAAGGAAACCACTCACAAATGTCATGTCACATGCTCCATTCAGGCTTCAATAAAGCACTCCGTCTGTCCTGTGCATGTGATCACTTGTCTAGGAGTGGGTGTGCAGCTCAGTTTAGCTTCTCATCTACTTTCAGCAACTATGAGACTTCAACCAAACACTAGAGGCTTGTTACACTTTATTACATACAGCTTGTAAACGAGAAACTCAGCTGTCTCAGTCGAGCTTGATGTTTCTGTCATTTACACACTCGACCTTTAGACAAAGGAGGCAAAAGTACACACACTCTGCACTGAAGTAGAAGTCCAAGCTCAACTTCTTTACTCAAGCAAAACTAATACAGGTTGTGAAATATCACATTAATATAATGCAAGACTATTGAACTTAAAGATGGGATCAGTAGGATTTGTCTGAGCTGTTCGTAAACGCACCAGAAAATTAGTTGATTGTTGAGACCCCGTTTACATGGTGCAAGTCTTCGTATCAAACGAAACCCTCTTGTTGCGGTTCGGTCTTCCTTTTACATGTCAAAAGCGTGCCGGCACCCC
>JAPZDX010000007.1:419688-430287 GCA_029783625.1 Naso annulatus | reverse complement strand
GAGTGAGAGAGGAGAGAAGAGGAGAGGAGGAGAGGAAAGAAGGAGGTGAGGAGAGAAGCAGACACGTATGTAATGACACAATGTATGACAATAGATTATTCTTCAAGAGTAACTGATGTTTTAGTGATTCACATTTTTGTCTTTTTTTTTTTTTTTAAACTTAGCCTGAGAAGAGAGGTAAAAGACTCAAAAAGACTTAAAGGGACAAAAAACACATTTCAGCCCGTGTGCATTAAACTAGGCCCAATATTTCGCGCACAGCCCAGCCCCTGATGTTCTGGACTCAGTAACAGAGTTTTTTTTTTTTTTTACTTTTCACAGTGATGCGCTGCCACTGAAGAGAAAGTCAAAGTAGACTCTGATCGGCTCATTCCTTTATTTCTTCAACACATTAGAGTTCAACTTGACGCTGAAGTTTGACAGGTGGTTTCGTACGGCGATCTCCATCACTGCAGCCTTGACAACACTCGCTGTCCCTTCCTCTCGCCTCTGTCTCGTTCAAAAGCGTTACAGTCTGAGATTCACATTGTTGTCTACGCGTCCTCAGCCACAATGGTTGATGGTCCCCCTCTCTGCTTCACTGCAGCTCAAACAAAACTGCACTTTTTGCCTGGAAGACCTATCGTTTCATATCGTCACATGTCCGCGTTGTTTGTCATCGTGATACCATGACATTAACGACACCTTTACATCCCTATTTTTTGCTTAATTTTTTCTTCTGTTTGCTTTGCAACTTTACAAGTACAAACAGGTAAGTGCAGCATCACCTCCATCATGGTTACTGTTACCGTGGCTACAACCTGTAGCGCATGCTAACACCAAGAGAGCGGCTGTGTGTGTGTGTGTGTGTGTGTGTGTGTGGTTACCATGCCAACATGTTTGTCGATGTTGAAGATGCGTTTGTTAGAGCCCTCCTCATACAGTTTGGACAGAACGAGCTTCTCCACCCCGAACACAACGCCATCCTTACAGCGAATCGCAATGGCCGTGCTAAAAAGAAACATGAGTGCGCGCACGCACGCACATGCACACACAGAGTTAGATAACATCCGCTGCAGTGGTACATTCAGGTGAATCACAGAGTTTTTCCATGAGAACATGAAGTGTTCCACCTGCATCACAGTTTGGTTCACAAGGAAAGCAACACAAATTTTGTAGTTATGTGTCTTTAAACAACCATGGATGGATTTAAAATGGTTATAGATGGGAGCTGATACCAAGGCCACTATGGATTCTGCATGTCAGTCCAATTCTTTATTGATGCCTCATCAATTTTCTGTGTGGGAAAAAGAAGGGTTGCAGGTTCTCAGTCTGAACATCACAGCTGTTTTATTATCTTCACCTTTTTATCCATGAGCTGCTGTCGACAGTCTGCAGGCTGCATTGCCCTCGCAGATGACTTCTGCCTTTTTCATTTCAGCATCACATGCCAGGGCATTGATAAAACATACTGATCAGCTAAGAGGTAAACGATACTAATTTCCGATTTGTTATCGGTTCTCAAATGGAACTGGTTCTCAATTCCCATCTCTAAAAACGAAGCTGTGAAGATGTGTTTGAAGACTGTCTGCTGTTCTTCAGTTGGTTTAACAAAAATACTTCACCAACCATTAAAGTTTAACTAAACGCCAGAGTTTTGTCTGATGTGCGTCCTTCCTGAAATTGAAAAAAAAGCACCTAGAAAGTGAATAGATAAATCAATTCAGGCAGCGCTAGGAGGCGGGGCTTTACTGAGAGTAGAGTGGGAGATTTGCATAGTTTAAGAACACTGATTGTAGTTAGATTGAGCTGTTAGCATATTTTAGTTTTCACACTCGTGTCCACAGGTCACTTAATAAGCAGCCGGCTTCTCTACACCGGACTCCCCCTTCCCCCTTTTCACAGCGGTGCGCTGCTACCAAAGAGGAAGTGAAACCAACTCCCGTCGGTTATTCCTTCATTTCTTTATCTGTGTTTAACTCCACACTTAACTGTGAGAGAACGCTTCGTAGATGTGATCTCCTTCACTGCAGCCTCTGTCTGTTCAAAAATCCCTCCATCAGTTACTTCATTGCTGGGTTTCTGTTTCCGTTGTAGCATTAACGTTATTTGCTGCCGGTCCTCCTCACTCAGTCGAGCAGAGCAGAGACTCAGCAGTGGGTAGCTAACTAATCTATGACACTGTGTGTGTGTGTGTGTGTGTGTGTTTGTGTGCTGTTTCCAAGGTGATGTGTGGGAGGGCATGGGAGAAAGCAGCTTAATGTTGGGGTCTCATATCTGCTCTTGTCACAGTCTTCCAAATCGTGGGGCACTGGACACATCATGCTTCACCCATCAACCAATTAAAATGCATCAAAATAACTGCATTGCAATGGCTGGGTTTCAACCACTAGGTGGCAGTCACTACACACATTTGTAACAGAATATGCAAAAGTCAGTTAATTTGCACTAAAATGTCAAGATTTAGACCTGAATGAATCAAAGACACTCCTAAATACTTGTTGGCCTCAGTTTTCAGCTGAAAAAAGTGGTTTAGGGGTTAAGGTACTCCTTCAAAAGTCATGGACAAATTGTTATTTCTGTTTAATCAAAGCATCCATCAGTATCACCATGGAGACGGAAACAGTGAATGTGTTGTGTTGATTGTTGATCTAAGTGTTGCTCCTAAAGCCTCTGGCTGGGAGCAGCAGAGGTGTCAGTAGAAGTTGTCTGTGTGGAGCTCTGTTTAATGCAGCGGTTTGTCTTCAGCAGAGACAGCTGAGCGTCTGGAGGAGAAGATCGCTGCCTTTGAGAAGATTCTTCACAGAGACTTGAACCTGATGAGACACAGACAGGTGATCCATCCTGTGCTGCAGGAAGGTATGTCGGATCACACTGCAGTCAGAACACAAAAAGTGAAAGCTGCAGAGTGTGTGCAGGTTCACAAAAGTCTTTGGTTTTAGACTTTAGCTGCCAGAATTTTTATAATAATTCCTTTAGATTCATTCTGCACTTGAAATGTTGCAACCACAGAAACAAAGCTCAGAAAAACATTCAGATTTAAGACTGATCTGTTCACAAAGGCCAAAAACAGGAAACAAAGTTCAAAGAAAATAGGACTGCAATTGTAAAAAGATAACAAACTGTGGTTGAGAGAACGAATGTCCTGCAAACAAACTGATGAGTTGTTTCTGTGCACTCTCCTCTGTTAACTCAGTGGGTTTAAAGATGAACCTGCTGGATGTAAATCTGGCCATAGACCTGCAGTACCTGGGAGTCAGTCTGCCCATCCCTCCTCCTGGAGTCAGTCTGCTGCCGCCGAGCCAGGAGCTGCCGCTGGCTCATGGTGAGTCCTTCACACTGACCGTTGGAGGGCGGCAGAAAGGGAATGAGAACACAAGCTTCATGAGCAGGTTTCTGCCAGAAAAACTCCTGAAAGGTTCAAATTTAATCCTTTCACTACATTTTTTCTTCAAACAAAACCAGCAAATTTTAGTCAGAAATCCTGATATCTTTAATGCGCCTCAGTGTCTTTACACTGTCAGTTTATGTTAAGTTTATTAAACCTCTTTTATCAGCTTTTGTTGCTTATTTTGTAACTTTGAGTCTTTTTGGGGAGAAAAAAAACCCTGTTCAATCGCCCATGACTCCTCATGTCTGCAGGCTCGTCCCTCACAGCCTCCTGTATCAAACTAACTGTAATTTAAATGGATTTCAGGCCTCTAATATGACCAATATGTTCATATTGTGGTGAGTTTTGTCTCTTCGTGCAGGAAAGTAAATAAATTAAGTGATAGTGAATGTGTGTTTTCCTGAGAGACTGTGCACACCAGACGAGCCATCACATAGCCAAACAGGAAGTTAGTGAAAGATCCAGTCTGTTCCTTGTATCAGTCACTGGTGATGTTGCAACATTTTTATTAAACAATGAACAACTCCCATGATCCCTCACCACTTCATAATGTCACCAAGCCCAAACTTTTCGTACTGTTTTTATTGACAGACCCCTCAAGGCAGAAGTTACACACTGCATTACTGTGTGTGCGTGAATGAATGAGAGAAGATGCATTCTTTTAAATGTGTGATCATAAACTGTGTGTGTGTGTTGTTGTCTCTAGGTGTTTGTGCAGCGTTTGTGTCCAGAACAGGAAAAACAACAGATGTGACTCAGATTAAAGGTTGGAGAGAGAAGTTCACTCCATCAGAGGCTCCGCCCAGCCCGGCTCCACCCAAACCTGACGGTAAAAATCACTGTGTGTGAATATAACATTTTTCATCAAACATTTTGACAAAACATCGTCATCTTTTCCATTTTTCTCTCCTGATTCATTCTTTCAGCACTTAATAATTTGTGTGAAACATTTAGTGAATATTGAACCTTTTGTGAAGCTCAGCAGCGTTTTTCCATCCTCACTGTTAGCTTACAGTCCATAAGTTTCAGCATCTCATATGTTCTCATATATGTCTGAGCTTTACAGCTTTACTGTAAAACCTCCTGTTGACATCATAATGTCTGATTTTCATCCACGACAAATGTGCATAAAACCTCCTAGAATTCAGAGCAAAGCGACTGCAGAACTTCCTGGGAATCGTCATGACTGAATTTTCCCTCAGTATCAAAGTGATGCAGAGATGTTTGTGCGAGCGTGATTGATGGATTGAATGATAGATACTTTATTAATTTAAAAAAAGGTGAAATTGAATTGGTCACCAAGCGTAAACACATAAAAACATGAATACAGTGATGCATATTACAAAAACGCCCATCACAATAAGAACAACACATGTGCACAATGCACCGTACACATAATATGCATTCCCAAGAAGCATAGTCATTACTGGGACAGAAGAGACTCCAAAACTATTACAATAGCTTTACAAACCATACAGTAATAATATACAATAAAGCACATTACAAAAGTGACCTTCACAACAGGAGAAAGGAGATGGCCTTAACAGACTAGAGGCCCTTATAGTGAAGCCAGGGCGGCCATACAATACAGGTAAGATCATCTGTTAGTAAAGAGCCTGACGGCCATAGACACAACTGTCCTGAACCACTTAGTGGAGCGTTTAGGCATTAACTGCCGACAGCTGGGCATACTCTGCAGACTGCAGAATATTACATGGAGAGGGTGGCCACCATTTTCTAATGTGATCTTCAGCCTCCTCAAGTTCTAACTTCCATGACACTGTCAAAGGAATCAAGTGGGCAGCCGACTATAGATCTGGCCTTTTTTATTAACTTGATGATTTTGTTCTTGTCATCAGCCATGATGCTGATGGCCCAACATACAACAGCACAGAATAGAGCACTGGCCACAATGTTTTGTTAAAAGACATACATTAGGCTCCTTCCCACATCAAAAGATCTAAGTTTCCTTGGGTAGAACAGCCTAGATTGACACACTGGTGTTTATTTTCCAGTTCAAACACTGGTCAATGTGTACACCCAGGTATTTATATGATGAAATAATCTCAATTGGGTTGCCATTGATAGTAATTGGGGAGACCTTATCTGTCTTTTTTCTGAAGTCAATAACTAACTCTTTGGTTTTGCTGACATTCAGAATTAAATGATTGTCCTCGTCAATTTCCTCTCTATACATCTGGTCATCTCCATTTATTATGAGACCTACCAGAGCACAATCATCAGCATATTTCTAAAGGTAACAACCATCATGTCTGCATCTGTAGTCAGCAGTATAGAGAGAGATCAAGAAGGGAGCTAAGACTGTTCCCTGAGGGGCGCCAGTTTTAGTAAGAAGGGTGTCAGAAAACCTGTTATGTCTGACAAACTGAAATAAGATAGTCCTTGAAAAATTCTATGGTGGAACTATGAAGATTACACTTCATCAATTTTGAGGCCAGGATGTGAGGTTGTATTGTACTGAATGCACTTGAGAAGTCAAAAAAAGTCACTTGAATAGAGCTACCTGCTTTCTCCAAGTGACTCTATATGCTATGCAGCATGTACAGGAGTGCCTCATCAACCCCTACTCCTTTCCTGTAAGCATACTGAAGGGGGTCCTGGAAAGGCCGGGCCTGCTCAGCCCAGCTCTGTGTGATGAAAGCACTGCAGGCAGTCTGACTGTGAACACAGACTTTCACAGGGCTGGAGTTGTAGTTCACAGCCAAAACGCTGACGGAAAGAATCTGACCTTTGTTTCATTTGTTTGACATAATTTGTCCTTTGCAGCTGGTCCCAGTTCAGATCTGCCAAAGAAGAACCTGTCAGCGTTCTGCAGCGACATGTTGGATGAGTATCTGGAGAATGAAGGGAAGCTGATTGACGAGCGAGCTGCCAGCTTCTCTCAGCCTGTGGTAGAGCCGGTGGCCTATGAGCTGCCCACCAGGAGCACCAGCTACGTTCGAACCCTCGACAGCGTCCTAAAGAAACAGCCAAGCAGTTCCCCCACCTCAGACCTCATATCTGGATTCATCCCCCCCTCCAAGAGACCCAGACTGACCTTCAAAGTGACCAAAACATCCAGGAGAGAAAACTCGAATCACAAAGGTCCAAAACCCAACAAAGCCAGAGCAGAAGCAGCAGCAGCTGCAGCAGTTTCAACAGCTGTTACCAGTCCAGCCCACGCCGACCTGGTCCCCAAACAGCCTGCAGTCCAGACCCTAGACTTCCACACACCCCCGACCTTCAAGAAGAGGAGGAAGCTCAAACCCAAGACTTCATCCCAGACCCTCAGCCCCCCGAAGTCCACGGCTCCCAACCACGGCGTCTCAGAGGACATGGCTCCACTGGAATCGGACTCTGAGCTGGGGACGGCCGTTGACCAGAGTGATGAAACCCGCAGGAAGGAGAGAGGAGCCATCGTGACCCGCGCTGTGCTCAAACAGAAGGACCTGGAGGACAGTGTGGTGTGGGAGGGCAGAGCTAGGACCAGCATCACTGAGGAGAGGGCAACCATTGCACTGACATCACTCTTCACACTGAAGGTAAGAGAGCAGCAGGGATCAGGTGACAAACACACGAATGCGTCAGACACTGTCATTCAAAAATAGAATCGATTCTCAAGCAGACCATTCTGCTTGATGAGCACTTTTAACATGTGACGACCGCCTGACTTCAGTCCTCACTGTTCGGCTCATAATGTGCTCTGGTTCCTGTTCAGGGCTTTGTCAGGGAGAACCCCACCGCTCCCATCCAGCTGATGCGGAGACGTGCCCCCCCCTGCCTGAATGAGTTCTGCAGGCTGGGCTGCGTCTGTTCCAGTCTGTGTCACTGCTCCAGGATCAGCCACTGCGGACGCCCCTCCTGCATGCTGGGCTGCAGCTGCCTCAAACAGAAAGTGGTCCTCCTAAAGAACATGGACGGATCTGACTCCAGCCCCTCCAACCAGGGAAACAACAGGAAGAAGAAGAAGAGGAGGAGGAGGATGAAGATGGCCTACAGTAAGTCCTGCCTCTGCCTGTTTATCAGTGATGTGAAGGACGTAGCAGGAGAGAGAGCTTCAGAGGTGCAGGTGACGGCATACGTTGGTGGGACTGCAGCCACATGGATCTCTGACAAGTTTCACAGCTCCTAACAGCTGCCGAGGCTCATGGGTATTGTATTGTCCATAGTTAATAAGAGAGCTTTGGAGCTGCTGGTTATGTGATTTTGTTCCATGTGACAGAGCTAGACCAGCAGTTTCCCTCTGTTTCCAGTCTTTATGCTAAGCTAAGCTCAGCAGTTGCTGTAGTTTCACATTTTGTCTGCAGAAATTCCACAAAAGAGTTAAAAATTTTCCATCAGTAAAAAAATCAGCTTCTTTATTTCCTCTGACCGCAGAATTACATGACACACACTGTCATCATGCGATCTGATGTTAATGTCATGTGACTTACTTTGATTTTCTCACCTTGTAGTTCTGAAGGAGGCAGACAGCGTTTCCCAGCCTGCTGAGCGGGTCCGCAATCTGTGGAAGAGAGACGTCAGAGACTCTGATCCAGATCCAGTCCACGTCCCCGATCCTGCCTCGCTGTCCCCCCCTGCTGCTGTAAGGGCTCACCATCTGTCACAGTGTTTATGCTCTGCCTGTGTGCAGATGCTGATTTTCTCATTATTGATTATTTATTAATCTAAAGGTTATTTTTGATCAATCATGTAGTCAGTGAAATGTCAACAGTCCAAAAACCTGAAGAAACTCAGTGACTGAGACCGAAACCAGAAAAGTGTGACACCACAACATTCACGACTAAATGCACGTGAAGTATGAAAGAAAAACAGACAGCAGAAATATTTCTGAAACAGTCTCATGATTCCTCTGATGATTATAAATTTCCTGTAACAGCAAACAAGACCCTCACAGAACAGACTGCTGTTTTTATGGAGTTACTATTAATGCCCGTGATCAGGTCCAAATCCCTGCGAACTCGGACCAAATGATTTTTTTTTTAAATTCCGTTGTTCTGTGCAATGACAGTAGCATAATTATATTCTCTGCCTACGGCTGTTAGTTTGCACCTTAGCATGTATCGTTAAAGTAAGTGGCTGTGTAACGTTGGCCTACAGAAATTGGAGGTAACAGGTCTCGGGGACATTACTGCCATATAACTGACTTATAACTTATTTCTCAGTCACATATAAATACATTACCTCATCACCATCCATCCTGCTGTCTCTCTTTTCCTCACTTCCAAAACAAATGCATGTGTTGCCAAGTTCTGCCTGTCTGGCACACACTAGCGAAGATCTTTATGACAGCAGGCACTTGTGTCATGACCGCTTTTGTCCAAAGGGGGCACCTGAATCAACAAAAACTGAAAGTTCTTCATAGTCGCTTTAAACACCCGGAAGCCGTGTTGTCAGAGTAACTACCTACGGTGTGGTAACGTGTCTGAGTGAAATGGCTTCAAACAAGATGTAGAGTCGTGACATAACTTCGGAGGAATTTGACTGGGGAACAATCAAAGACACAACACTTCACCATTCTGATGTTAGCAAAGCTAACTAGCTATCTTCTGTGCTGCTAACGTTACTGTGTTACTCTGTCTCTCTACCTAAATTCATCTGTCCCGCTCTCTCTGATGAATTTTAGCTCTGAGCCACCTGAATTATGAATTATGATTGACAGGTAGATGTCATGATATGATTGGTTGAAAACTGGTTTGTTCACCTCTGCGTAATCATTCGGCAGATTTTGTTTAATGTGGATAAAAAATGATAAACTTAATTTTTGGCATACAATGTTTAACAGGTGCACACTGTGACCAGGGATGTGATCCAAAAGGGTTTAAGGCCGACCTGCACACTATATTTAAGGCTTCAGACATTCATTGGTGTTACCGAACAAAACTTTTGAATGTTTATTCTCACCAAACACGTTAAAACATTAGAAATATTGTTGGCCTATTTAATGCTCTTACATAACCGAAAGCTGCAGTCCATTTAGATCCAATGTGTCATTGTAAAGCCTAGTGTGAATGAAGGGAATACACACAGCTTGCTTTTATCAGCCGCTTCAGAAGAGGGGAGGACTTTCCATTTTCTGTCAGTAACCACGGCCGATGTAACCAACCAGCCAGCTGCACTGTATTTGTCGTGAAAATCTCAGACACGTTGAAAAACTTGCTGATGTCATCTTTGTGTTTGTAATGTCACGTGGAGGTGCATAAAGTCGTGTTGTAAAGCTCCGGCAAAAACATGTATCTGCTGTGAAAGCCATCAGAGAATACTGATGACGTATTGTGTTCCTTAAGGAGTGTCCCATTTCGTAGGAGTAGATTTCAGCCACTACCCCTTTTAACTTTGTCTCAAGGAAACTGTTAGATTGGCTGATAGTAATAATAATTGGAGAAAAAAAAAATCCCAAACCCTGAATTGAAATTCAGATGCCTTTGTGCTGAACGAATCCCAAACCACTGGAACGTTTGGGGTCTGCCCTTAAAGGCGAAAAATGCATTTTTTAAAATCTTTTTTTTTAATTAAAACATTTTTTTTCCCCCATTTCATCCTGACTTTAAGCTGTCAGACAAATTTAGTCACGTATAAAGGATGTTTCCTCAAGTAGAGTAACTGTACTTAGTTACTTTCTACCTCAACTAGTGCCAGAAAAACAAAAACATTTCTTCACAATTTTGGAAATTGTAAAACATTTTAAAATGAATTACAAAAATAGTTGCTGATTATTTGTGTGATTATTGATCAGTTGTATCTCTCAGAGTTTGTGTTTGCTTCAACGAGTCAGCAGTTTCTACTGAAGACACACGGACTGTCAGTCAGTTGGATCAGTCTGAGTCTCTGTTTGTCTCCAGCAGAGAGCGGAGAATCCCGGCAGCTGTGCGCGGGTCAGAGGTTACAGAGGGAGGAAGAGGATGAAGGTCCACGAGCAGAAGCAGAAGGTAAAGCTCCTGATTGGCCTGAGTCACAGAAGCCCTTGTGGTTCTGCTCAGCATGATAGAGCAGCGAGTCTGCTCCACAAACTGATGTCAGGTCAGGTAATGCTGAGCCGGGTGAGCTGATTGGCTGTGAGGTCAGCAGGTCAGGAGACCAATCAAACATGGAGCTTTCTACACGACACAGCAGCTCTTTTTTTTTTTTAACCTTTATTTACTCAGGCAAGCAATTGAGAACAAATTCTTATTTACAAATGCAGCCTGAACAAAGAGCAAAAAGCACTTTGAGGGGAGAGGGGGAGGGGA
>JAPZDX010000007.1:340230-353174 GCA_029783625.1 Naso annulatus | reverse complement strand
CACAGCATTAACTGACTTTTATTGTGAAGCAGTCACAGGAAACCACCTGAAATCCAGAAATGACCAGTTTTCTCATCCAGGAACGTTTGCTGCTTGACATCATGTGCGTACTCAGTACTCAAGTACTGAACTTGAGTAAAACACTGAGTTACTCGTACTTCACTCTGGCCGCGTTTAGACAAGAGACACAGAAACACTCTCTCTTGTCCTGGATGACGAGCCGACCGTGGCCAGTGGCCACGTTTAGACGAGAGCAGCCCAACAAAAAAACGGAAAGGTCTTTGTGTCCTCAAAATATGTCTGTGTTTACGTGAACTGAAAGCGCTGTAGTATGCATGCCAGGCCAGTAGTAGGCGGTCTAAGTTTGTAATGACATACCCTCAGAGCTGCTTGAAGTTGTTCACTTCCTGTTGCTGCTGAGCCCTAAGCAGACACAAATTGAAGAAATTCAGCCGTAGTTTGACTTTTACAATTATTCTACAAACACTTAAAGTTGCCTCAATAGACTGTCGTCGTATTCGACCTGCTTTGAGTGCACTGTGGAGTGTTTGATCAGAGTTCGGTAGTGGCAACTGTGGAATGGATTGACTTGTGTTAGCATTAGCATAGTCACCGCATTCACAGGCACTCCACTTCCCAGTTTACACAGCTGGAAAGAAGGTTGTGGTTTTAAAAGATTCCACTCTGGAACCTGGTTTCAAGCGTTTGCAGTTTCAGGGGCGCCGCCATGCCATTGTCATGTAAAAGGAAGACCGAACCGCAAGAGTGTACAAGAGTGATTCGTTTGATGCAAAAACTTCATGTAAACTGCCTCTTAGTCTTTTCTTTTCATGAAACTTTGGACTTAAAGTTCAGCCACATCTCAGAGGGAAATATTGTGCTCTTATTTCACGACATTTATCTGACAGTTTTAATAACAAATTATGATTTTTACACAAAAAAACGAGATCATAAAATATGTTAAAAATAAAACTACTCAACAGATTCTACAAGTACGAGAAACAAGACTGGTAGATTACTTCACTGACAGAAAAATCTATTGGAAACTCTATTGCTCATAGTTTCAATCATTTTGCCTGTCAAATCATTTCCTAGTTGCGGCTTCTCACGTGAAGATTTGCTGCTTTTCTTTTGGAATCATTTGAATGATTTGAATGTGTTTGTAAAGGCGTATTTCTGCCTCTGCTTTGGCTGCATGTGGAGCCTATGGCGTTCAAAGCATTTCTGTCGGCATGAACGTGTCGCTCCATTAAGAGCACACAGCTACGCAGATGTGACGGGGAGGGTGTAGATTTAACGCAGAAGCGTAAATCAGGCTTAATCATGTTGGTTTTAATAAACAAACATTGTGAAGGTGTCACTCTGGGATCGATCGATCAGTGGAGGAAATAATCAGCAGGTGAATCCACGATGAACAGACTGTTATTGGAACTTGAACTGAAGGATATTTCCTCTCGTTAGATGGTAATGGAGGGAGTTCGAGGTTCTGGCATCGAGGGGGACATTGCCATCGATGATGTCACCATCGAGGAGGGTGAATGTAAAGATCCTCCACCAAACAGTGAGTCAACGTCCGCTGTGATAACAACATGACACAGTCACCTTTATTCTGGTTTTATTGAAATTATTTTATATCTTTAAAGCTCAACACACAACTTCCAGATTGATTCAGATTTAGCAGGCAAGAAAATGGATTCATTATCATAAAATTTCCATTTTTATGAGGCACTCTCTGCTACGATCATCAGCTGTAATCTTGCTGCATGTTTTTTCACAAATTCTGTTGAGTTTGAAGAAGCAGGCGTTTTTACGAACTGGTTTAGTCCCTAAATGTTTCACATTGCACATTTTTGATCATAAAATTCCATAGTGAGCTTTTTCACCTTGACATGTTTGTGTTGTTTTGTTTGTTTCTCATGGCCTCTTGAAGGACCCTGAGCCAAAGTTTCAGTTTCCATCCAGAGTTAAATGACTTTTCAATAAAAGAAAACGTGAAAGAACCCTCTGACATGTTTCTCTCTCTCTTAGATCTAAGGTCACTCGCCCCGCCCTCATCACCCCATATATGGCAGCTGTGCATCATTCTGAGTCTTGCTCTGATTGGCTGGCAGAGGTGACCCCTCCTCTCAAGAGGACGCCACGACCTTTGACTCTTCTGACACCCCCAACCCCCACCCCCACCCCTGCAAACCCCCACCCCCCTCACCCCAACTACCAAAGATATGGTCAGAACTACAGAGAGACTTTCTGCCAAGATGGCTGACACAAAAGGTAAAAAGGTCACATGGAGAGAAGTGATAAGTAATCATGACAGCAGAGGGCGCTGTTCGGATTACATGCATGTTACCATGATGGTTTCAGTTCAGCAGTAGAAATGGCAGACAAGCAGCCAATCATCCATCAGCGCTGTTAAGACGATGATGCGTTCAAGGATCTTCTGAAAGTCTGTTTTTCTGTGTTTCACCTTCATCAGTTTTCTCCAGTGACACTCGTTGACCTTTTGGTTTTCAGCGCCACAAAGCACAGAGAAACCAGCGCTGCAGTCAGAAAGAGAAGAGATGAGAGTTAGAATGTCACCTCCCCCCCGACAACCCACCTCCTCTCACCCCCTCACCCCCACCCCACAGATCAGCAGTACTGTATCATGAGCTGGACGGACAAATGGCAGTCTCTCTTTTTTGGGGGGAAGGTAACTTTTTACAGCAGGCGGGCCAACAGAGTTTTTGAAAAACCTTTAGATTTTATTTTGACATCAGTCTGTCTGTCTGTCTGCGGCAGAGTAAGGACGAGTGTTCACCCTCTGCCATGACATCAAGTGCCTTCAGACTCACAGAAGAAAAGAGCGCCGGGCGGAGGGCTGTCGCGTCATGGAAACAAAACAAAAAGAAAAGCAATGGACGTCATTGTCTCTTAATGACCAAGGAAAAAAATAACTGATGAAGAGTCGGATTATGCACAGAATCAATTTATAACAGATATTTTTTTTATGGTGGTGATGACCAGAGGATTCTGAGGAAAAGCCATGTTGGATGGCAGGAAAAACAGACAGGAAATAGATGCTTTTTGTTTATTTAGCAATTTAAAGAACATCATGCAATCATAATCTTTGACTGGATTTTTCAAAATAGAAGACTTCCTGTTGAACAGTTTTCAGCCCTCAGCCAGTGGGATTCAAGCATTTGGTCTCACAGAACTATTTTAGTACTTCAGAATAAGAGTTTTCAGAGGGACATGGAGACTTTGATGCTACCTGAGACCATCAGTTACCTTAAACTACAAAAACAGCTGGAGCTTTTGGAAAAAGAAAGAAGAAAATTGTATGTAAAATCAAATCTTCTATTGTTCCTGTGAAATTATAAAGACAGGGGGTTCTTTTCACCTCTTTTCATCTTGTGTTTTGGTTTTAACGAGGGTGGCATTTCTAGTTCAGGTGAAAGAGAAGGAAGCGTGAAAGATTGAAAATTCTGGAGTGACTTTTTTGTTTTCTGATTTTAGGGGAAAGCAAACATTTGATACACGTCTGATGAAAAAAACCTTTTCTACTTCAAACAAAAACCCACCACGAGGAATCATTACA
The DNA here is from genome assembly GCA_029783625.1 of Naso annulatus. Lineage (NCBI taxonomy): Eukaryota > Metazoa > Chordata > Actinopteri > Acanthuriformes > Acanthuridae > Naso > Naso annulatus. Next base: position 349,597 of record JAPZDX010000007.1, on the reverse strand, counting down.
AAAGAGCACAAAAATAAAAACGCGTTTAGTTGAACAGAGTCAACACATGATCACCACATCTGCACACACCTGTATGGAAAGTCCTTTAGGACAAATTTCCTGACTCATTAATGCTGCATCAGGTATCATATGGAAGCTGCTCATATGTATCAGATAGAAATAATTAAATGTGAAATTTATGAATGAAATGGGCTTCAGTACTTCAGCTCACATTCATGCTGTTAAAGAAAAACAATGAGTGCCATCTTGACTCACGTGGTTTCACAACACTAAACAATCCTGTTTATAAGACAAACATTTAAAGACACAGTGAAACTAAAACATCTGAAGCTTCTGTATTGTGATGATTATCTGAGTGGATGTGACATCAGAAACCACAAGAAAACAAAATGTGGTTTTATATGAATCACTGTGTCTTTAAAATGTCTTTCTTGAGAAAAAAGTTGGTGTGTCATATTTTATTAATGGAGCCTCAGAACATTTTACTACACGATGCTGATAAAGCCTGATTTCCATCTCAGCCACCACATTAAACTTTAAAGAGAAGTCGTTCAGCAGATTATCTATTAGATAACTTAAACCTACAGATAAATATCATTTCTTTTTAATGTTTTGTTGATTTTTTTTCCTCCCTGTGGCGACACTTTTCCCCTCAGCGTGTTTTTCCACTGCAGCCGATAATGAGATTTTTATTAAAGCTCCTCTGGGTATCAGTTTATCCTCCACTGCATCATTATCACATTAACTGTGTTCATTGGAATCTCTGGAGATGATTCACATTCAAACTGTGCTTTGGTGATTACAGTTCAGTCACAGAAATGAGCTGCTGTTTTCATCAAAGACAGAGCGATGACCTCCCCTCCGTCCGCCAGCCAAACTCACACAGTCATAAAATACTTGACAAGTTTGTATGGAATCCAATTACAGGCTAAAAAAATAAAACAAAATGACAGTTTTTTTTTTACCAATGAACTTCACACAATGTCTGAATCCAGTCCACACACTCGTGTAGCACTCGACAGGCGGACTGGAAATACTCCACGGGGTTCAGGCGACTATGTTTACAGCACATCAACAACTACGACTGACTGACCAATAATGATGACTGTTTTTGCATTAAATGCATTTACATTTCCACATTTTTAGCCAAGAGAGGAACACGTGAAGCCGCAGCTTACCAGATCCCGCCGGAGAAAGACCCTTTGTTCTGGGTTTGCGTCAGCAGCAGAGTGAAAATGTTCATGCGCTCGCTGTGGTTTCACAGACGACGCCACACGTTACACTGATGCAAGGATGGTCGCAGGATGCATTCACACATACAACTCACCCGTCATCATCGGGCAAGTTGTTTGTGTGAACTCTTAACTACTTTTTACTCCATCAGTAAATTGAGAGTAAAGAGCAGTTTGGCACATGATGACCAATTAGGACTGAGCTCAGACACAGCCGCAGATTCAGACCACATTTCCCAGGAGCCTTGCTGCTTAATAACTCTGCTGCAGCAAACATCTCGTTTGGAATAAATATTTTGTATGCATTCAATAGTGAAACAAAGTCTTCAAATTCTGATTTACAGTCAGATTCAGAATTGGTCACGTGTTGGTATTTAAAACAGTTGAATGAACAGGTGAGAAAAACCTAAACAACACGTGCCACAACTTTGTGTCAAATCTTAAACATTTCTTGGATGTAATTAAGTCGTCAAAGCTTTTGTTGTCACCTCTCTGCAGTGGAAAAACACATACTCATTTACTCCTATTGAGATCCCATCTCCGCATAATTTGTATCTGGATTTTTGGGGTGAGGGGCAGTACAAAATAAAATAAAATTTAAAAAAAGCCTCATACACAACTTTGTGGATGTGTGAAGAAAGATATTTTTATAACTGTGATTATCACTGCAATAGGTTCTGCAATCCATTGGTTAGACTGAAGGATACACTGCATCATCATTATTATTATTATTATTATTATTATTATTATTATTATTATTATTATTATTATTATTATATGAATAAATACACTAAAAATGTAACAACTCATTGTTTTCTGTTGTACCGTCTTCATGCTTCATGTATTTGTTGGTATGTGTATTTGTATTAATGACCTTGTGAGGACATAAATCGGTCACAATGTGCCTTACGGGGACGTTCCTCACAAGGTTATGACTAAACCTTTCAGTTATGGAGTCCGCCTTCAACTTTTTTATTTAAAGCGACACAATGTCATCACATGTCCATGTATATGCAGGTTCTGACACTGTGGAATATCAGGTCCCATTTTAGTGCTAAACATTAAATCCGAGGGTGCAGACTTATAGTGAATTTGGTATCTTTTTTCTTTTTTCTTAAATTACAGTTACAAACAGATTACACTGGTGTGATCTGTGGGGCTGCAGAGCTGAAAGCATTTTTCACTGTGAGGTGCTGGACTGTTCAAGACAAAACTGGACATTTAATAACTTAGTCAGAACTTAATGTGATAAAACAGATAAACTTCTATGCCTGTGAATGCTGGAAACCAGAGGAGAGTCTGCGGATAGCTGCTTCTGTGTGAACTGAGTCTGCCTCAGAAATAAAAAAAAAGCAGAACGTAATTTTCTTTCATTTAAATTGAATGATTGACAGCACAAAATGAAACCAACTACTGAGAGTTTGTGGAAGACGAGGGGGAACTGAATGAGAAACTTTCACCATCTGGATGGAAATTAGAGATTATAAAGAGCCGACTTCAAAAAGACCTGCTGAGTTTTTATTGAGTGAGTTAAAGCACGACATGACAAAATGCCTGACAGCACAAAATTAAACCTAATTTTAGACACATTTCCACAAAACTCGGTTAACATCTCTGGTACCTTTGAAAACTTTTTGATCTCTAGAATTTAAAATGAATTTTGTTGCTTTGAAAAACAACAGAGTTTACGAAGGCAGAGACAGGTGTGTGTTTGGGGGAAGGTAGAGTGATGTTCATGACAGACGCATGTCTACAGTAAAAAAAAACAAAACAGTGAAAACAGCCTCACATATGTGTCAGCTGACATCTTGCTGCCGTCAGATGTATGATGTTCACTGCTAACCACCTGTTGTGTAGCAAACAGACACTTTTCACAAACAAGAATTAATAGGATTACCTCAAATTACAAAGCTAGCTAGCTAGCTCAGATTAGCATGACTGGATATATCTCAGGGCGCAGTCAAACTGCACAAACCGTAGTGTGCCCCAACACAACTGACCTCAGAGAGTTTCGTTTGTTAGACTGGTGTGAGCGTTCTGTATCATGCCCAGGTATGGGACACTTCCTCGGCCCTGGTACGTTTGCATGAGTGTGGGCACAGAATGCCAACATTGCAACATCGATGCAACTGTTGGTGGAGGCTTTGCTTTAAACTTTAGCAGACAGTAGCATACAAAGTTTGCATAAAGAGCTCTTGAGAAATAAGCAACAGTCTTCTTTATGGTGGATACCACAGGACACTTAAACAATGTTGGGACAAGATGAAAAAAATATGCGGCACGTTTCATCAATCAGACAGCTCAGTAGTGAAGATGGGTGAGACTGGAGCGATGTGGGTGCAGGGAGGGCGACTTCAGCATGTTACGTTACAGGTGCATCGTCAGTCCTCATAAATTGTATGAAATCTGCTAACTCTGAAAACATGAATCTCTTGATGTACGATGATAAAATATTGTTCATTTTATAGAATGAACTTACAGTTTCGGGAGTTCATTAGAAAATGAATGTTCTGTTACAGCTTGTGATCATACCAACTTTTCTATTTGCTTGGCTGCTTTTCATTGATTGGTGCAACATGTTTTCTAGCACTGATTAATATAACGGTCTTTGTCAGGTGACCTAAGCCGCAGCGCATTTTGGGTCCAAGCGCCATTTTGGCAGTACAACGATGTAAACGACACAATGCAAAGCATTTTACTTAATTACAAACCTACTGAAAGCTGTCCCTACATTATATGAAACTCTATAGCTTGACACGAACAGATGAACAGTAGAACATCACACCAATAAACCACACGACTGATGTAGTTTTATTTATTTATTATTTATTCTTCACTCATTTGAACATGAGATGATTTCTGTATCATAACAATCATAACATGCACGACTCTTTACATTCATGTTCAAAAATAAACAAAACAGACGAACCACAATCTTGTTTTGAGGCTGATAAGAAGTTTGTTGTGACTTTTAATGAAAACAATAGAACGTTAATTATCAAGCCACTGAGGGGTGAACGGCAAACAAGTTTTGGACGCGTGCACAGACAGAAATCAACGTTCAGTTCACTTCACTGTATATTCAAAGATCCATTATTTGCTGTTGTTTTCTCAGCATAGTTACATACAGAAAACACTTTCATGCAGAAAAAAACACACCGACACCATCGATCACACGCCAACACGGTCAGAAACTTTTTGCTGCAGTTCACACACCTGCTGCTCTTTAACGTTACCTGTGACCTGACGTATAATTTCCATTGACAAAGCTCCACCTGGTGTGTGATATGTGCTGCATGTGCTTACACTCAAAAGCAAATACCCAATTAAAAAGCAAGAAAAAGAAAAAGAAAAGCTCCAACAGAGTTTAACGATCGCAGCAAACTTCTGCTGATGAAGGACTGTGATGACTGCGCTGTCGAAGCTCCTTGAGTGAAATGTCAGCAGATCCTGCATCCAGCCATCGGTGAAACGTCCGTGAGCTTCAAGGGATTTATAGTTTCTAACCCGTTCACAGGTAAAACGTTACACATTTGTATCTGAAACAAGAAAGTTGGTGTTATCCAGGGACGAAGCTGGACAGAGCAATGCAGCGTCTGCTCTCCAGCCGTTAGCATCCTTGTTGAGTTTGTCTCGGTGTGGCTTTGGCTTATTTTTCTACTCCTTCTTCAGTTTGGCGATGTTGAAAACTCAAAACAACTTTACCAAACTGCTTCTTCTGTGAGAGAGAGCAGCTGCTGCTTGTTGTTCACCTCCGCTGTACAACCAAAATGAGTGAGCTGTCCAAACTCCATACTGCATGCAAAGAGCTGAAATGGTCTCTAGCAATAGGAAGAAGACTGGGCAGGTCGAGCCCTGTGTCAAAATTTCCAGAATATCCCTTTAAGCCCTCAACCGAGGAAGTTTCTGCCTTCTTTGCAGTAACAGAAGAGGAATATTTTCTTCTTCTCTGCATCACAATGAACTGCAGCATTAGCACTTGCATAAGCAGCAGCAGTGATGATGTCATCCTGAGGAGGAGGCATCCACACCAGATCCACCAGTCTGTGAGCCAGAGCATTCAGCCAGTCCATCTGAGGCTGAGAGGGGAAATCTGAGGGTCTCTGGTCCACAGAGTCCGGGCCGCAGTGCCCCACAGGAAACAGAGTCACGTACACCGTCGTCACAAACTGTGCACAAATGTACATTTACTGTGGATAGCCAGCAGAATATTCATGTCAAAGAAATATACCATTACATTTAACACCAAGACTGTCAGTGTGACGTGCTGTCATTGCCCCCTACAGGCTGCAGTGCTCATTACAGTTTCAGTCTGAACCAGAACACCCTGACGACTGTCCTGTCCTCACAGTCTGAACAGTAATGTAGCTACACAAGTGAAATTTGTCCAGACGATGGTGCAAGAGACAAAAACTCAACAGGATTCCGATGAAGATGAACATCCAAAGAAAACGTCAGAGATCTCGTGGATAAACTGCGGCACGCATCAGCAGCATTGCCATGATGAAGTCAGTGGATGTGACAGCAGCTCACAGTCTCACCTTGATGAAGTCCCAGATGTTCAGGAAGTAGTTTTTGGCCCTGTTGTTGAACGTCTTGAAGTGAAGCAGTGAGAAGACGTGGTGAAGAGTTCCCCAAGCATTCTCACTCTTCTCACTCAGAAACATCTTCATCATATCCTGATTAAAATTATCTAGCAACAAAGTTTATGTGATGCGCACACTGCAGGCAGGAGATGTGTGTGTTAGCCTTAATGCTAACCTGATGAGAATGTTCAGCAAAAACACTCAAGGACACTCATGAGGAACCTCACTCAAGTCTTTCCTGTCTCTCAAAGTGCAAACACAACAGTGTTTTCTTCATGTCTTTTGTTGGTTTAGTACAATAAAGTTTTCCCACCTTGTGAAACAGGTGTTCCTTCTGAAACTCCTGCAGTGCTTCTCTGAGTCTGTCAAATCTCAGCTCCAGGTTCAGGTTGGAAGTTTCGCTGTTCTGCGTTTTGTTGCCGCGTCCTGTTCTGTCGGTGCTGAAGACGTCGAGTAATGGTATCACTGCACCCAGACTCTCCTGTGGGGAAACAACAGGACCAATCAGGAGAGTTTCAAGCAAAGGTCTATTATTTTGTTAAACCTTGTTCTCCCCAGAATCAGAAGAGATTCAGAGTAACATCAGTAGCAGCTGAGCAGGTGGAGGGACTTATAGTGGTGCTCTCCTCCTTCATCAGGTGGGAGTGGATGTGGGGAATGTGTTCCACCACTCGTCTTCTCGGTCCTTTCGGGGCCGTCAGGTTGTCAGCGATGATGCGCATCACTAAGATTCTCTTTCGCTGTCGCAACAAGTCATTCATCTAAGAGAAAGAGAAAGTCTCTGATTACAGAGGAGCACGATTTTTGAAGGTTCATTCCACGATTTCTGCATGTTTTTTTTCACTTTCTACACATAAAATTCAATGGACTCGTGAAACTCGGCCTTTCCTCCCAAAGGAGCTCTGCCGACCTGGGCTGTGGTGACTGCAGACATCATTCCAGTGCAGTGGCTCGTGTTGGTGGAAGCAGCAAAGATGGCGGGTGCCTTGTGAGGTGTTACCTGCTGGTAGCAGCCAGACTGCAGCAACAAAGGGATTTGATCTGTGTTCTGGTTTGTTCTTCAAAAATCACAGCATAAACATGTGTGTACCTGTTTGGACGGAAGGATGCTGTAAGGGGACACTTCTACTGCTTTTATTGGAGGTCCATGCAGCCAGCAAAAATTCATCTGAACTTGATGAACAAAACGAATAACCCACATCTCAAAGCTGTATGTGCGCTCTGTCAAGTTGCACTTGGACACAGATGGCACCTGCAGCACAGGTGTTTGACTTCCTCATGAAAGCTAACAGATGCATAAAGACAAAAGTCTTTCTGTTTCCTCTGACCCGAACTTTCCCCCAGGAGAAGGTATAAGGTCCTTCCTGGACTCTTCACTGCAGTATTGCGTCTTTTTTGACGTCTAAAAGGAACAAAGACGTGACAGTTTGTCCCTGAGCTCAGCTTTTCCCCACACGTTAAACTTAAAGCTTCTTGTACACTGAAAGCTGACTAACACAAGACATGAAGAAGAAGAAAGGATTCACTTCTTCGCCTTGATCTTGTCTCTCCACTGCTTCACCTGTCGCTTTTGCTTCTCTACAAGTTTTTTGGCATGGGTCCTGGCGGTAGTTTTGGCCTGCGAGATGCCGAGGCTGTTCATGAGGGTGAAGACTTTGATGGGACAGCAGTGTCTGAGCATCTCCACGCCGAAGGCTGTCTGGAGGAAACCGGCTTTAGGCATGCTCGTGTACACAGAGGTACCGAAAGGAGGAGACTGATCCTCCAGTCCAACATCCGCGTCACCTCCTCGTCAGTCATCCGCCTGAAACAACCAGAAACAGACTTACCGTTATGATCCTAAAAACATTTGAGCAAAGAGCTCTGTGGGAAGTTCAAACTCCAGCCTTCAAACCTCATGGACCCACTGCGGCTTCTTCCCTCGGCAGTCTGTGATCTGTCTCCGGATCTTTCTGTTGGGGGGGGACATAGATCGGAGACAGGCCACAGTCAGAGGAGCCTTCTCTTCGGCCCAGGAAGTGGTCTTCTCCCAGCTGAAGGAGGACAGGTTGTCAGGGTTGAAGTCCCTCCTGTATGGACCCTCCAGGTTGTTCACCATCTCTTTCCGCTGCAGAAACATTTTCGAGCTGCTTCACAAAAATCAAACCTGTTTTCAGTGTGAGTTTCAAAATCCTGCTGAAGTTTCTCATGAATCCTTCTGTTCTCTGAGTGTTCTGCACTTTTCTGTTGTTATTGAACCATTATTTTTGTTATTGATTATCTGCCAACTGTTTTCTGGGTTAACTGTTCCGTCAATAACATATACAGAACATAAAAAAATGTGGCATCCAGGGGCGCCTCTGTGGCTCAGTTGGTGGGTGGACCCCCATGTACAGAAGCTGTGTCCTCGCCGCAGCAGCCACAGGTTTGATTCCAACTTCTGGCCCTTTGCTGCATGTCATTCCCTCTCTCTCACCCATTTCCTGTCTAACTCTTCAGCTGTCTCGCAATTAAAGATCTGAAAAGCCATTACATACCTGAAATGTGATGTTTTCAAGAGGTTTGATCACATTCAGTCTGATTATTTAAATAAGAAACTTTGACATAAATTATAAATCAATTCATCAAAATTGTTGCTGATACATTTTGTTGCATTTCATCTTCAGTTGTGTGTTTGCATTTAAATACATTTTTCCTTTTTTAAGTGACAATTTATTAAATTTTGCTGTTTTTAGACATGAAAGAGGAAAATTTAGTTTAACCTTTTTTTGGTTGAAAATGTTGATGAAAATACACTGAATTGGCTCACTTCAGACACGTTCTTTTTCGGCTGGTGGAAAAAAAAAATCAATTCACATAGAAACCTAGAATCTCATTTTCATTTCACAAATTCTAAAAACTGATTTTTATTGAACGGTTTATTTATTTATTTTTGAATCAGCCGGCCCATAAATATTTGATATAAATGATGAAAATCTTAGATGATTATTGGTCGATCAACTTTATACAACTTGAACTTGTTAATGAATTTAATGAGAATTTGAAAACTTTGAACTTTTTTTGTCAAAAAGTTTTTATTTGTGCAAGTCCAGCATAAATAAATGTTTCATTTTGTCTAAGATTTGTCTTTGTGTGTTTACATTTTAGTAGTTTAATATCTAAAGAAAATGTAATTTTATTCACAGTTTACTCCAGGGGCGGAGCTACCCCACTGGCCACCCCACTGGCCACCCCCATGGCTGGGGCATAATTTGACAAAAAACGGTTCTGCGTGCAGAACTTTAGTTCCGCCCGACCGCCGTTTCTGCACGGATGCATTTTACTGCAGCACACAACAAACTTTCTGCGGGAGCCACACACAGAAAGCAGGAGCAGAGCAGGAGCAGCCAGTTTGTCATGATACGCCGTCACCAAGCAAGGACACCTTAGGAGGTTTTCTGTGATCACTGTGGTCGGCTCTGGTCGAGTTTTCTTACTTGTTGACTGTGACTTAACTTCAGTTCTGAAGCATTTCAGACACATACATCTGGTAGTCTCCTTGTGGTACGTTAGCGAATGGAGAGTCTGCTC
>JAPZDX010000007.1:319368-329887 GCA_029783625.1 Naso annulatus | reverse complement strand
TACTCCCTTTGTTTTTTTGTTCAGAAAAACCTGAAATATGTCACACATACTTTTACAAAGATGGAGGAGTGGCTGGGCTTAGTCTCTCAGGATTCAGAGGCATCAGTGTAGAAATTGTTTTCTACTTCATAAGCGTACCACGAAGCACCTTTCCTACCAGGGCACTGTCTGCCTCTCCATTAGAGGCAGTTCACAGTTGGGTTTGGGTCAGGATCACTGAAGGGCAGGGGTAAGACACCCTAATAGATATGGCTCAGCGAGGACAGCGGCAGGGCATGTGCAGCATGTCCAGCTGACTCACACGGTGGTCATGAGTTTGAGAGAACCTGATCTGAACCTGAGGATCTTCTTCTTCAGGTTGTGAGAGGCCTTAATCTTGATAAAGGCCTTTGCCTGAGCTGCAGTCATTTCCTGCCCTGCTGCCCTGGACTCAGCTGCCTCCAACTGGCTCCACCCCCTTCCCATTCCAACTGTCCCACCTCCAGCCCCACCTCCGCCACTCTCCTCAGTATCACTTGAGCTGGTGCTCTCCTCCACATACTCCTCATCACTGGACTCACTGTCTCCAAAGCAGTTTGTGGTGTAGTTGGACTTCTCATCCTCACTTGTGTCCACGATGGTGGAGTGAAAGAGCGACGCACACTCGGCTGAATACTCTGAGTCACTTCCTGCCACATAGGAGTATGGGCTGCTTAACTGTCCATTGGAGGCGGGGTACACATTAGCTGCAGAGTGCCTCAGCAGCTCCTTTCTCTGCCGCCTGTGAGCACGCCTGAACGCCTCATCATATGGTACCTCCATGATCGCACGTAGCCGCCGGTAATCATTGCGTTTATACTTTGGTTTGGCAACAACCACAACCTGGTCGCGTCCATGGTAATGATAATGGCCATGATGGTGGTGGTTATCACTGTTGTGGATGTGGTTTCCATGGTGAAGGAACCTGGATGAACCTGACCGCACATTGCTCACTGTTGATATGGTGTCTTTGTCCAGAACTCGGCCTTCTGGGATGGACGCAGGGAGGCGTTTGATTCTGGAGGAGCACACCCCACGTACGCTGCTACCACCAGCTGCTCTCGTAGAGACTTTAACGTGGACAGAGCCTCCGTCTTCTGTTAGCCGTGACTTTTTAGAACTGGACATGCGGTGGGATTTAACACCCCTTGTGTGCAACAAAGACTCGTGTTCAGAGGCCCGACTTGTCTTCAGTGTCACAGTGGTCTTTACTTTGACAGTCTTGACGTTCTTGCTGCTTCCCCTGCGGAGTTTAATGTTTGGCCGCTGAGCGGGGATGCACTTAGCGTTTACCATGTGACTCACCTCCCCCTCTCCTCGTGCTTCATCCTGACTCTGGGAGGAAGAACCTAGACTGCACCTCTCTTGCACTGACCTATCAGCCTTCTCTGTCCGGCCAGTTTGGAGAGGCTTAGGGCTGTCCTTGGGAGTAGCTGTTTGTGTCTTGACAACCGGCGGGGATTTGAGGAGCCGTTCCTGGTCAGGAAGGTAACATGGCTGCTTGGTCACTTTAGGCAAAGAGTTAGCTTTGGGACTGCCCAGCTCCCTGCAGTCTTTAGGCAGAGTAGCTGTAGTTACTGTGGAGGAAGGAAGGAGCCTTTTGCTTTTCTTTTTTAGCAGACTGTTGGTGCTTGCATTAATGTCCTTTGTAGTGAAAGAAGAGCCATTTTGGATGCCATTAGTAAGTGGGGAACTGCTCTGATTTTGGCCCAGATCAGTGTTGTTATTCTTGAAACCATGTTGCATCATGTCAATGCTGCCATCAGGGTAAACATTTGGGGTCTCCTGCTCCTCGGATTTACTTTCCACAGACCACTGCCTCTGAGGAGACAAGGTGGCAGCACTTTCTAGTGATGCTCCTCCAGCCAACCAGGAGGGTTTGAGTTCAGACCCCCTCAGATTCCCCAACCCAGAGCCAGAAACTGGACCAGACACCTGCCTTACACAGAGACTGGCCTGTCTCAGGATGCTCTTTGACGGATCCGTGCTTATGCTGGTCCTTGGTCTACTTGTCCTGACTGGTAGGGCCCTCCGTTGCAGCAGACTGTAAATGTAGCAGTCCAGTCGCTTATGAGAAGGAGTTTGGGAGAAAGAAGAAGAGGGGGCCGACCAAGAAGAGCTCTGAGTTACAACAGGAGCTGAAACAGACACAGACAGAAGGGAAGATTCTGATTTGAGTCCTTCAACACCTGCCTCAATGCTTTTAAGAAGACCTTCATCTCTGCTGTGACTTCCATGACCCAACATCTGCAGGAAGACGGGGCTCTGGATGGCCACAGCGTGCAACGGGCTTGGGTAGCGGTACACGTCACTGCCATTTCGGGCCACCAGGTCACAGTGATATTTCGACTGGGAGTCACAGGAGGCCACTGAGGAGACAGGGTCCAGGGTGGGTGGCTGAGGAGCTGAGGCTGAGCGGCGGACTGTACCAGAGGAAGGCAAGTCATCACAGAGTCCTCCAATCAAACCATCACACTCCAAACAGCTGGCAAGCTCATCTAAAGGTAGACAGAGAAAAGATTTCACAAAATGAAACCAGACAGCTGCAGATTCAGGAGAAACACAACTGTTATTTTAAGTCTTTGCATGACAGTGAAAGTGCACAGGGCTGCTGTAAAGCACACCGCAAACGGGTCACAGTTTCAAATGTAAACAGTCTAAATGGATCTGACTTGATTTCATGTTGCAGTGTTTCCTAATGTCAACAGCTGACAGGAAGTTAACTCTGACCAGAGCTGTTTCCTGGCAGCGCACTTCTGATGAAATGGTCTGTTGAATGTGGTAATGACCCTGTTTGGAGCATTAGTAAGTGGAAAATTCTTTCCTGTGGAGACAGTGTGCTGTGAAACGTTAACTCTTCATGTTCACCACTTCTCCTGGAAATCAATGGTATTCATGTCAGAAGCAGAGGAGGGTTTGGACTGGAGGTGCAGCACTACAAGCAGAAGTTCTTCAAGATTCAGTAGAATTTCTTTTTGGCTCAGACGTTAGCAAATGTCTGACTTCAAAAAGCCAAGATGGCACCAGCCACAGAGCCAAACATGAATATATCACTCCTCTCAAAGCCTGTGGTCGATGTCTCATATTTATTATACAGTTTATTGCTCAGAACAAAACTTCAACACAGTTTCAGAATGCTGCAGTCATTATGAGTGGACAGTGTTTTGCATGATTAGATATTGTGGTTGAAAAATCATGACAGTATCAATATTTCGGTGTCCATTGGAGTGTTCTGTCTTTTGGCCGGGTCGACACCTTGGGAAACGTGTGCTCAAGATCAAGTCAAACTGCAACGTATGATTAAGATGGCAAGCAGGATCATTGGGGTCGATCAGGTGTCTGCAGTGCAGCTATACAATGAGCTGATTTTAAAAAGGGCTAATCAGATCCTCAGTGATCCCACTCATCCTCTCCATCTGAAATTCCAGAGGAATAATGGGCCAAGGGGCAGAATCCTGCCACAGAAAATTAGAACAACAAGATACAACAAATCATTTGTGCCAACAGCAATCAGACTGCTGAATGGGAGATAATGCTTAACTGCAATTTAGAATGCACATGATGTATATGAGTTCTGTATATTATGCACTTTTTAATTATTAACAGGGACTGAAGCATCAGTATGTTTGAGTGAGTGAGAGCGCATGGGTGTTTTTGTTTTTAGGTGCCTCCTTTTAATTTTTAGACTTTTTAGACTGTATTTCGAACTGTATTTCTCAGGATATTCTCTCTATTTATGTGTTGGATTGAGATGTGCACGACCAAATGAATTTCCTCTCTGGGGATAATAAAGTTGACCTTGAACCTTGATTTCATTTGTTAAAATTTGCTTGTTATGGTCATAAAAAAGAAATTCATTAGGTTTCCTTCAGATTAATTTAAAAAAGGCTTGTAAATGCACGTCATGTTTATTGTTTATTTAGAACACTGCTCTCTTGAATACTCGATTCTGATTGGTCAATCACCAACATTCTCAACAGACTACTGCTGCTCCGCTAACTCTGTTGAGCAGACCGTTGGTAGGGACACCATAGCAATGCCCAACTGGAGGAGCAATCACTCATCAATCAGTGAATCCACACATTACCAGCTGACACAGAGTGGCAAAAATACGCTATTCCTCTGAAATAATATATGTATTTGGAGAGGACAAAACACTTGATTCATGGCTGAAAAATGACATGTGCCCAGCAAAGAAGAAGAAAACAAAAGCGCAGAAAAGGTAAGAGAGGAGAAAAGGCACAAACAACTGGACGAGAGACAGGTTGACCAAACTGAAGAGGACAGACACAAAAAAAAACCACTAAGGAGAACACAGCATGGGCCGTGAATGTGTTGAGAGACTGGTTAGAGGAGAAGAAAATGGCAACAGATTTTGACAGCTATGCTACAAAAAGGGGCAAGATATGAGCCAGCACCACCCCCCCATCTCAGCCACAGACCTGCAGCTCATCAGAGCATCAGAGGCGCTGTCGCCACACACGAGCGGCCTGCTGACAAAAGTGTGGTTTGAAGTCCAATTGCATCGGGCCAGACGTGGCAGAGAGGGGAACCGGGGTCTAACAAGGGATGCATTTGAACTGAAACAGGTTGAAAATGAAATTGACTATTTCACACTTGCTCACAACCCGGAGACAAAAAAATCAGAAGGACGCCCAAGATCCATGTAAACAAAATTACATGTTGCCATGGACACAGCAGCTGCAGCTGAAATTTCTTGAGCGTAGGCCAATCTTAAACCAATAAAAGTACTTTTTTAAGTAGAACAGGCTAATTTTACACAAATAAAATCTCATTTAATCATTATTTTGTGTTACCTTATTAAAATATTTAGTTGTAGGCCTCAGCTGCGCGTCAGGGTTCCATTCCCCTGTCAGGAGTTATTTTTTCAATAATCACAGGCTCACTATACATTATCCCTTACTTATTGTTTAGTAGATGGTTACCCATTAGCTTGGTGACCACTTATCTTCCTGGGATCCACAAAGAAGACATAAAACATAACGTACATGAGTCCATGTACACAAACCGGAGCTGCTGTCTTTGCACTCTTCAATGAGTCATGAATAAAGTCCGCCCCATATGAGATCAGCGGTTGTGATTGGCCTATTTGGTTTTTGGATGTGAGGAAACACTGTGAATGAGAGGTTTCCCAAACACTTTTCACAAAGTGAATTAATTCAAGGAGTGCACGGGTCTGGTTTACCAGGCTGCATTCAGTCACTCCCAGCATTAGAAAACACAGTTAAAATTACACATTTGTGTGAACCTATGAAGAGATATACAGTTAAATAGAAAACTCAGACACCTGTGGTATCAGTACCAACAGTGTGTGTTTGTATTTGGTCATTTCATTGGAAATTTGTAGGAGGAGGATCGGGAGGTTGCAAATGCAGTGAACAAGAAAAAAAACAAGGGGTGGGGGTGGGGGGGTAATGGTGGGTCTGTTCCTCGTGTTTAGTATTTGGTTTGGTTTGATTAAATATCAGGCGAGTATGCACGTAGACTACATTTGTGCGATTTGAACAATGACGTGTCCGTAGTTTGTTTATATCTTTCTTAGATGCTGCAGTCCATATCTCTGTACGGCACTGTGACAAATAAGCAAGGACGGTCAAATAAGTGGAGATCATTCTGATTAACAACTCCATCCAAGTGTCCATCCAACGTCAAAGCCGGTAGTTTTGGGGTTTTTTGGCCTGTTCTTTGATATTCCTGACAGATCTAACTGCAGGTCATCAATAAGCATTCTCACTTGTGGAGCCAAAAATCAGACTTTTGGTTTTGGAAATGTTCAGGACAAGCTTGATATTTTTCAGCCAGTGGGACACTCTCTAGATCCTGTTTCAGGATCTTGAGTTAGAGGTGTTAGAGGATGCGTTCACTTCACACAAGATCCGACCCTGATCCTCAGTGTGTGTTTTCAGTGTGTTCACATATCCTGTCAGATGATCCAGGACAGAAATTTCAGTTTCCACGATCATGGAGTCTCACTGCAGCAGTCTGTGGTTTCATCCCCGCCAGCTGCTGTGGTTTAACGTCATCTTCTGCGGGTTAAAGGTCAAATGCTAAATGTTTGAGAAGTGATTCGACCAATCAGATCAGACTGAGGGGCGAAGTCTTTCATTCACACCATGTGACTGATTCAACCAGACTGCATCTCACAGTCTGTTGACTGAACTGTCGACAGAGCCGACAGACGTCCCCTCACAGTGTTAACTTGTGTGTGTGTGTGTGTGTCTGAGGTGTTAGCAGGCTGGTATTTGTGTCGTATTTTCACAGGTGTGACAGTTTGAGCCTTCTGCAGGGAAACAGTCTCCAGATGTTTTCTCACATCCAAGTAAATAAAAAAACTGAAAACACACACACACAGACAGACAGACAGACAGACACACACACACACACACAGTAATTTAAACTTTAGGGTCACAGCATGCGACCAAAAGGAGCTGAGTGACCACATGTGACATTAAACATCAGAGGTGAGGAGACCCAGCGCAGACACAAGCTTAAAATTATCATTGTTCTCTCTAGCTGATCACCAAATCAATTAATTTAATCAATGACTGATCGGTTGTGTACCTGCAGATGGGAGGCGTCCATCAACATCCGCCATTGAACAGAAACACTCACTGAAGACCGAGTTAGACGAGTTAGAGAGAGAGCCAGACGCCCCGTCACTCAGCTCATAGAAACCTGAGAGAGAGAAAGAGACAGGTGAGGAGACACAGACAGGTGAGGTGAACTGTAGATTAAATACTCTTATAATTTGGGTGTTTCACCTGAACTGGGTCGGCTGTCGTTCTCCAGCTGGTCATGTGACGCTTCAGTGTCCAGGTGCAGGTCACTGATTTGTCGATCCAGCTCCTGTAGCTGACTGATGAGCCCGGCGTCTCTCCTCCTCAGACAGTTCTGATGGAAACACAGAAACACACTCAAAGACTTTATGGTTTATATTTCAGATTTCAGCTGTTTGCTGGCAATTAAAATCTTAGAACAAACATCAGTTCTGACGGCAGACAGGAGCAGATGAACCTTAAATGGAGGGAAGAAACCTGAACTAACAGATGAAAAATAAACACAATGTCTGACACTGACCATAGGATTTTTAACCATCCAGAAACTAAAATAGGGCAGATCTTCAACAACTACAAGTTGTGTTTTGAAAGTTTCAAACTGACCTCAGAAACTTAGTTTAAAAATAAAAAGAGCTGCAGGTGGACTGAGACTGAAATGAAGCTTTGAAGTGAAGCTGCTTCGTCCAGCAGAGAGTCACACGTTTCCGATGACTGAAGCAGCTGCCGCTGTTTGCTGCTTCTGAGGCCACGTTCAGATGAGAGCAGCCCCACAAAAAACGGAAAGGTCTCTCCTTTGCGTCTTCAGAAAATCTGCATTAACATGAACTGAAAGTGCTGTAGTATGCATGCCAAGCCAGAAGTCGGCGGTGATGCGTCTTGCGCAGCATGCCAGTGAGCCGTTGCGTGTAGGGATGCATGTGACCCCCCTCCCTTGGCCCCTGCCGCTGGCCAACCCAGCTTTGGGTAAAAGAAGCTGAGTGAGTAAGTCTTCTGAGGCCAGTACACGGCCTCTCCTTCACCAAGACTCCCATTGTGCCTCCTCGCGGCAGTTCACGGTAACTGGTGCTTCTGCAGAACCAGGCCAAATCAATAGGGGATCTTGGAGCAGCAGTGGGCCCCAGAGGTGCGGTGTGCAGGCCCACAGCCATGTGGGTTAATCTGGGGAGGTGTATGGCTGCAGGAGTAAACCCCGAATGAAAAATCTGTGACTGGGGATTCACATTAGGCAGGAAACAGACAGACTGGATCTCTGGCAGTTCCCTGCAACTCAGAAGGTTGTCGTGAATCCTTCAAGCCACTGGAAGCTCTCTGGAGCCAAGATAGTGAGCGTAGGCTCTGCCTGCTCCTACATACAGCTCATACCCCCCACGACACACACAAAAAAATACAAGACCTGTGGCGATGGGGAAGTGCGGTGGGTGCAGGTCAGGATGTGACTGGGAGCACCTAGCCCAACCCTGCACACAGGCAGCATGGGACCCTGGAGCAGCACGTCTCTTCAGCAGCTTCCCATGTGACTGAGCAGCCCGCTCTGTTCACCCCGAAGTGGGAGAGGCTGAAAAAATGTGGCCCAAAAATAGCCTGCTCCTCTTCAACTCAGACAGTTTACCGCCGCTGTCGGGTCATCCCTTTCTGCAGTCCTTTCATAGTAAGTCAGCGGTGTAACTTTGGAACGACATCCCATCGGAGCTGCCAAATTTGTTTACTTCCTGTTGCTGCTGAGCCCTAAGCAGCCACAAATGAAACAAACTCAGCCGTAATTTGACTTCTAAAATTATTCTACGAACACTTAAATTCACCTCAAAAGACTGTTGTCATATTCGACCTGCTTTGGGTGTACTGTGGAGTGTTTGATCAGTTTGGTAGTGGCTTGAATGGAATGCTTGACTTCTGTTCACGTTAGCTTAATCACCGCTTTCATAGACTTTCCGTTACGTCAGTTTACTCAGCCGGAAAGAAGGCTGCAGTTTCAAATGTTTGCAGTTTCAGGGACGCCAGCACACTGTTTTCACGTATAAGAAAGGCCAAACCACTACAAAAATTCCATGTTTGATGCAAAAACTTGCACGTTGTCAACTGCTCCTGGATGAGTTTTATCACATTATTTTTGTGTGTGTGTGTGTGTGTGTCATGTAGCTGAACTACAGTATATTTCATGAGAAATCACTTCAAACTGAATCCAGAGGCTCATTACAGAAACTGTGAAGTCTAAAACTTTTCTTAGTTTACGAGACGTTGAGGATTTTGTTTAGAACCGAAACATGGTCGTCATGGTAACATGTCGTTACCTGACGCAGATGATGCTGCACCTACTGAAAATAGCAAACTGGTTTCACTGCAGTGATGAAGGTAAAGACTCATAACTTTTAGAAAGTGAGGCTGATATCTCACAAGGTCTGCCTTTCCAACAAACTCATCGACTCACTGCTGCAAACATCTGGCTGAGATCTTTGAGCCTGGAGCTTGAGATGAGAATCTGACAGGAGAGGTCAGAGGTCACAGGACACACACAGCAACTGGAACTAAAAAGCCTGAGGGCACACCGATGATGATGATGATGATGATGATGATGATGATGTGAGCACTGGTTTAAATGAGCAGCTTCATCGTCACAGGAACTTCAGCTCGTTGATATTCAGCAGATGTTAGCACAGAAACAGTTTTTACTGATTTGGTGTCATGTGACATCTACAAAGATGAGCCTGCAGAATCTACATTATGTTTCTGTCAAAGCTCCACGTCAGCAAACTGCTTCAAACAAACACGTCATTTCACGTGGGAGGAGCTGAACATGCAGATTCACAAACAGTAGATCCAAACACAAACGACCTGCGCTCACGTCTCACTCGGTGCATTCAGTGTGGGTTTGTCCAACAGTGTCACTGTCGACACACACGTTTCACATTTTAATAAATCTGAATAATCGTGACTTTGTTTTTTCTGCACTCTCAAATAACTTTATTGTAACTTTTAAGAATAAATACAACAGCCTGCAGTTATTCAGCAGAGAAAACAGAAGCCTGGACACACACACGCACACACGCCCTCCCTCTGGTGGGATGGAAAACATGCGGGTTATGCTGAGCTGCTCTCGGGTCATATGCTGCATTCCTGCGTCTGAGCTCAGAGAGCAGAAACAAACTGCAGCGTCTCTGCATTTATCTGATCAGTCACAGACTCAGAGCTGCGGTCACATGACTGCTCTCCTCACAGCACTCATCTGAACTTCACAAACAGTCACTAACAAAACAGCTTGAGCAGCTTTCCCCAGTTTGTCTGCACTCAGCTGCATTCATCCACAAACACACAGTTTTTATAAAACTCTCTTTCTGCAAACAGACGCTGATGAAACAACAAGGAGACCTGTCTGTCTGTCTGTCTGTCTGTCTCTCACCTGTCCATCTGTCTCTAACCTGTCTGTCTGTCTGTCTCTGATGCAGTTTTCTTGTTTCACTGCTGTGTTGAAGGCTCACCAATAATCCACCTTCTGTTAACTGAATGTTATTTACACAGAACTGTTAAGCCGCACCAATCTGTCACTTTACGCAGCGAGCCGGGGTCACGTCAGCAGCATCAGCCTTCTCTGTAAAGATAAATATTAAACGCACGCCAAACAGTTAAATACGTTTTTAAACTGCGTGAAAACAGTTGGAAAACACGATCAATAATGACGTAACACAGTCATTAAATCCATCTAGTTTAGAGCTGCATCTGCTGATTTCCTTCAAACTTCAAAATGCCTGACATGCGACATAATCATGTGTTAGGTTACATGCACAAAAAACTCTAGGTTACATGTTTACAGTGGAAAGTTTTCACCATGTACATGTGTATGTTTTATGATTTAAAAAAAGAAAAAGACGTAGCGATGTTCTCACAGGTGCGGATCAGCAGGACTTTTTTTCCCTCTCTCTACGTGGAGA
>JAPZDX010000007.1:268699-279276 GCA_029783625.1 Naso annulatus | reverse complement strand
ACCCACACACGTGTTCAGGAAATCAGAGAGAGGGGGCGGGGTTTGTCTCTCAGTCAGAATAGTTTGTTTTTATCGTTGAAGAGATAAAACAAACAGCAAGAGAACAGATGCTGATTGGCTGCAGTGAGCGTGAGGTCATTGACGGCTCTTGACCATCAGAAAATGTTGAATGAATATGGACGGCTGTTTTTACGTTAGCCTGCAAATCAATGGGGGTGGGGGGGTGGATACTGCATACTATCTTGCATGATGATATTATATTGATTCAAAGACACCAAATATCAATTAAATTCTTAATAAATGTTGAAAATACAAACTGAGCTTTTTGGGTAACAATAATAAAAAGCTGTTGATTTTTCAGTCCACTGGGTGGCGCTAAGTGCTTACTGTTTGCTGAGGTAATAAAAAATACAATAAAAAATTACTGAGCTGAGATGAACAGACTGAAAACTTTGTCCAATTAGGTGAAATAGATGATGACAAACTTTTACTTTGGGAAAATAATTTGCAGTTGAAAAAGGCGAAAAAACATTTGCAATATATAAAAGCTCAATACTCAACATATTGCAATATTGTCATAATATCATATCGTGGGACCTCAGGTGATTCCCAGCCTTGGCAGTTGATGTTTACAACCCAACCCAATCTACTTCCTGTCCCCTCCTGCTGCACTAAAGCAGGAAATGTTGCCGGGCAGAATTCGTCTAACTGGTCCAGACTTTTAACTGAAGACAGAATCTTTTCGTTGTCAAGCCGAGTGCCACAACAGGAGGAGCACGAAAGATGACACTGTGCTAGTTAAACCTGAACAAGGATTCAGAGACTGCATCGTCTGCTCCTCGCTGCTCACAAACACATTTCGGTTCCACTCAGATGCAACATGAGCAAGTCTGTAACCTGACCAACGAGCTGAAAAACCAAGCACCGCCCAACTCGCACTGCATCACACACCAGCTGGGGCTTCACTGGTCTGATGCATCCCTTGCGCTCATGTGATTACTTACAGAAAAATTAAAATCTTCCATAATTCTGTCTAATATCAGGCAAACATCAGACTGCAGTCAGACTGGCAGAGGATTGGTCAGACAGCCAAGAGAGGATGTGACATCACATGTCTTCATCAGTCCATTGAGCGAAACTTTTTCTCAGCATCATTCCTCCTTGACAGCCAATCAGAACGTCTCCAGTCTGAGCTCAGCGTTGTAGGTAAAACAGTAAACCACGGTGTTCACAAATCCCGACGGCGACGGAACGATTTTCAATCATACAGACGCTCCCCTTCCTACTTCATTGACATGCACCGAAGAGACAGGATGTCCTTTCTTGTAATATAGCCTCTGCCACGAGATGGCGATAGTGAGTCACTGCAACCTCTGGTCTGATGCTGCTGCAGGGCAAAGAGGTCAGGCCTGCTGGAGGAAATGGCTACTGTGCTACAAGCTACGTCTCAGCAGTTAGTGTCTGAGAAACAAAACGATGGCAGACGACATTTATCACCATCACAAAAAAAGTCTCCCGCAGAGAAACTCACAGAGTGAAGAAAGAAGCGGCAAGATGAGAGTGAACATGAGCGTGGCTCTCACCGCTGCAAACCGCTCCCGCAGGAGAGACCGTTGTGGTGTGACGCTGAACTGACTTCGTTCGGGTCAGTAACATCAGGCGTTGGCCGTTCACCGAAACACATCTTCAGTGTAACGGTGAACAGCTCGACAGGAGCAGATTAAGATGAACATCATGTGACCTGTGACGCAGAGGATGAGGAGTCGTCAAAGCTCCTCCCACAGTTACAGCCTGTGGCTGCTTCATGTTACTCTCCATAGTGACAACAGGTCATGTGACTCTAATTTGTTACACCTGAAGTTGCTCGACATCCTCCTGAATCCAAAATCCATCAGCCACTTCATCATCCTGATCTGTACACATGACATCTACTTCCTGTCTGTCCATCCCGCAGCAGCGTCCTTCCTGAACTTTCTGTCAGTCTTCCTCCTTTAAAGGTTCATGAGCTTCTCATACTGAACACCTGAACGCTTTAAGGCAAACTTTGGGTTTTGGGGCTGTTTTGTTAAAACTGATTTGGTTATTGACAACATGCCTTCAAGTTTTCAGTAGAAATGCAAACATCAGGTGATCGGTGTGGACCAATCAGCAGCAGGAGCAGAAACTCACCCACAGTGTAGAGGCTGGCATCTGTCAGCTTACTGATGACGGCCTCGCTGGACAGACCCTCGTTAGTCTTCACCTCCACTGTGGAGCCCACCTGAAGGAGACACATGCGCGCACACACATACACATACACACACACACAGAGTCAAAATCCACATTCAGGAAAACGGATTTCACTCTTCTTTCGAGGCCTAAAGTTCTCATCTCACATCAGACGTTTCACTTTTAGGAACAGTTTCCTCTGTTTCCAAGGCAACGGTGACTCACTGTGCAGAGCTGAAAGCTCAGCATATGAGACACTCATCATCATCATCATCATCATCATCTCACCCTCAGTGGTCCTTTGACCTGGTCGTCCTGCACCACCTGGGATGTGCTTTCACCTTTCAGAGTCACCTGCAGACACAGTGAGACAAATGTGAGGGCTCACCTGGCTGACAGGTGGGTTAGGTTTTACACAGACAGGAAGTGGCGACACTCGCTGCTCCATCTCAGCTCCTACATCAAATGTCCAAAGCTCCCTGCAATTTGCCTTTTTTTTTTTTAACCTTGTCTCTGTTTTCAAAAGATCAAACATAAAACAGACCAAAGTTAAATGTAGAAGGGTGAGAAGCCTAAGAACAACAGAGAGCTCAGCGCCTCACGCAGGCGTACGATGATACTGCAGAAAACCTTTACAAGTTGTTTACTTGATTTGCTCAAATTGTCAAAATCATCATTACAACAGAAATTCCCTGAAATCCCTGTAATATCTCTCTAGAGCCATTCTGGCCAGCTGGACTCAGGTGTAAACATGGACTTGCAGTCTGCAGGTGAGCCTCATGCCAGCAGGTCTTACCTTGACCTTCACCATGCGCTTCACAGTCTTGATCTTTGCCTCGCAGAAGGCTCCTCTGTACTTGGCACTGACATCCGTCCCCACTGTCAGGTAGGCAGGCTCGTCTGCTGCCTGAAACACACACAATCCCACAAACATCAGTCACATCAAGACACAAACACACACACTCCCAGCAGAGGAACTGCAGCTGTGGGTCTCTGAGTGGATCCAGATTGAAGCCGTTTTATTTAGATTTTGATGGTTTGACTTTTGATGTTTGGTCAAAAGTTTCATTTCAGCTTTTGTCTCAACCTCTGCAGTCTGTAGCTTAACTAGCATAGACAGCAGCTGACATTAGCCTTATGATAGCAGACATGCTAACGTGGTGATGTCAGTAACCGACTTCAAGCTTTTCCTCACTGAAACATAAGTAGTTCGTTGTTTTAAAGTTCAACTCATTCTCTATAAATGTGTGCACATTCGTCTGCACACATTCAACGGCCTCAAAGCCAGAGCCATGTAGAGAGGAGGTTAGGATTATCCTCTCAGTTGCCAGCACTGCTTGTACTTATCAGGCAAAACTCAGTGCTATTTATGATGTCTTTGTATTTGTGTACTGATCACACGTTAGAACGACTGTGTGTGTAGTTTGATCACGTCATTGAGATAAAAAACTGCAGTCAGTGAAACATGGAGCTGAGAAGCAGAACGACAGCAGCAGGTCTGACTGGCCGGACGTTCCCAACACAGCTCCATGAAACAAGCAGTTTGTTGGGGGGTTTTTTCTTGAGCAGAGAAAAAGAGGCCATGTTGGAAACATCCAGGCAGTGCTGCAGTGAAAGCAGAGGTAAGGCTCTGCTAACGTGAAGCTAAGCTAGCTGTCAGCTTCTGCGGCAAATGCTGGCTGAGGCTGACAGCTGACTTTGGAAAGCTTCTCAGATAATGGAACGGTCAGAAGAGTTAGTGATGAATGAAAGGATGTTTGCTGCCTTTTCATCTGTACAAATTAACATTACACTAAAAGAGCATTTCATTCACTGAGCTACTGAAAGGCTGCAGGCAGCTACCAGCGAACTGTAAGGTGGAATATTTTCTTGGGACATCGTACACCTACCACCTTAAACGTCAAAATGACACCTTTCCATTCTGATGGGTTTTACTGGCTCTCTTGTGTGACATGTTTCATTGGCGACTTTCATGTGGATTATCTGAGCGTTCAATATTCAATTGTTCCAGTATGCCTCAGCAGATAAGGAGCTGCGCTAACAAGGTGTCAGCTAATCAGAATTTCTTTTTTTTTTTACATTTTAATAATGTATGCAATGGTCGACAGCATGAATTAAAAACAATGTGCCAAATATGAACATGAAAAAGCAGAATGACAATACCTCATCTGAGTATTAATGCACATGAACCTCAGTGCAGACACACACAGGTGTTTGACTGAAATAAACACACACTGGTTCTACAGCCGGATCGTTCCACATGATGGGAACACTGAGTGTGTGAGGCTGCGCTCGTCTGTGCACACACACTGACTGAAGGCTTTAAAACTTTTCAACTAATAACTGTGTGACAGTCTCACAAATGAGCTGCTGTTTTCCTCAAAAAGAACTAAAACAACGTGACTAACTGATTCACATTGTCTCTTTCCTCTGCTGCACTGTGACGGTAGCTAACAAGTTTCACAAGGTTCACGTCCACACTGACCCAGAGGCACAGAGCAAGCACATTATAAAAGTCTTTCACTGACAGCTGCCATCTTTGTTTGTGTCCCTGAGAAGAGACTTCAGAAATGATCTGAAGCACCCCTAACAGTTCTGCACGTCTTATCATTAAGTAATCTGCATTACTTCCTTGTAGCCTCTGTATGTGTATAAAGTCAAAGAACTCTAAGGTGGCTTGTCTGAGATGTTGACAGTGGAATAAAAAGAGAGATTTTTTTTACATGTAGGAAGATGCAAATGTTTGACATATTTCCTTGTAAACTGACTGAGATAACAGATGATCACAACAGTTGGCTGTGGATTTTTTTTTAAATACATTTCCAAACAGATTATTGGACTCCTCATCGTGTCAGCCTGCCTTGGTCTAGCTACGTTAAATATGTTTTGCTTGTGTGTCCATCGGTGCAACGGTATGCCATGAAAAGACGGATTAAAACTGAGAGACAACAGAAACGTGACAGAGAGGCGTGTGAGCGGCTCAGGACCCGGTGCTGGACCGTCAGATGCCAGTTCAGCTCGGATCTCTGCGCCTTCAGCTTGTGTCGCAGGTCAAACACTCACCTTCATCTCTCCGGTTATTTGAGGGAGTCCAGCTCGAAAGATTTCGGATCACTGAAAGACACAGACACAACGGCACTTGTGATTAAAGTTGGTGATATCACCGAGGACAGACGGGGACAGAGTGTCAAACTGTCCTTAGGTTGTAAAATAATGCTAAGCTAACCAACTAGCCACTCACTTGTGTTAGCTCAGGCATTCTTTTCTGGCCCCCTCCCTCCTCCCTGCCCGGATCAGATCAAATATGTGGCACAAACAGCTCACACTCACTTAACTAGCGACGTTTACTTCGACTGAACATGGACTCGCTGGTTTCGGCGGCTTCTACGTTAAATATCGGCGGCTCGGAGAGGAGACACCGACGGCTGCCGATCAGGACGAGCAGCACTGCCGGAGAGGAGCGTTCCTTCCCGCTCCGCTCCCAGCTCCACTGAGTCACGTCGCCATCACAGCTCGCCATGTCAGCTCTGCTAGCTTCGCTAACTTTACCTCCCCCCAAAACCGCCAGCTAGCTTCCACAACGGGGCGCTTCCACGGAGTCCGCTTATACACAACCGAACACCGACACCAACAAAACCCAAACAACAGCCGCTTGCCGCCAGAACAGCGAAGACCCGAGCGGGTGTTTACTCTCCGGTCCTGAGCTAAATTTAGCTAGTTGGCTAACGTTAACTAGCGACTCAACTAGCTAGTTTTTGAATCATATGGCGATTTAAACCGTCTGGTAACAGCAGAGCACGCTCGGCTAGCGTCCACGTTAGCTCCCGTTCCGAGGCTTAACTAAGTTTCTACCAAACACAACGAGAATGTTTGACATTTGAGCGAACAAAAACTGTTGTGGATTTATTTATTTAATATGTGTCCGTTCCACAAAGGCGCAGAAGCTTCACATTTCTTCACTGCAAAAACAAGCCGACTGCCGCTGCCATTCAATTCACAGCCAGTTCATTACAACAGCGACTAACCGGAAAGCTCCCGGCCTCCCCCGTGACACCGTGCCGCCTTTCTGTCCCCGACCTGCCGGGGATTGAACCGTTACAAGTCTGAGCTCGGTCCACAACACAATGTGAAGATTTTTATACTTACATACACGGACGCGGCTGCTTCCCCTCTCGCTTGGGTTGCAGAGCGATACACGAACAACAAGCTGTTGAGCCCCGAGCTCTGTTTCCCGACACGCGATTGGCTGCGCTGACAGCAGTGGTCGCAACGGAGAAATCTGATTGGTCGAGCGATTTCACAATTTTAATTGGGCATGGCTTTTCTGGTTCTGCTTTTGGCTGATACGAACGCGGCGCCACGAGGGAAATGACGATATCGGCCGGATAATTGTCCAATCAGATGCGGATTCAAAAGAAAAATCCGCCGCTAGAGATCGCCATTGGCCTCGCGCGTTTCGCTCCCAGCAACCGCGCATTGGTATTGGCTCAGCGGGCTTCCTCGTCTGTGCCTAGATCGTCGGAAGCCCCGCCCCGATACGTGCTGGAGACGTGCACACCAGACTCCATTCAAGAATCTGCCGTTAATTCGGATCTTTCAGTTACTGTGAATTTCTTTATCTACACGGCTGTACGTCAGAAAATATGTTTAATATTTCCGAAATTCATGGAATTTAAATCATATTTGCACCGCTTAATGTTCGCGACATCGAGGTTCACATGGTTTGCGATCGCGCTCCCATGAGAACTCCACCGGATCGTTGCAACCTTAAAGGGAGGTCGAATGGCGCGAGTCTAAGTCAGATTTGTGTACCCACTGCTGACTGTAATGACAGGTATGCCGGAAGTAAGAGGTGGTTTTATGACTTTATTAAAAGTTCTTGGTCTTGTTTGACTGCCTCAAAGACTCAGAGATGACCGCTTTAATCTTTCAGTAACCGCTTTTGTAAATGGACTTCGGCGATGTGGTTTCCATACGTGAGACGTCGTCACGTATCAGGGGTTGTGTTGACCTGGGATCTACAACAAAGCGCGCGACTGTAGTTTTTACAGCACAAACATGCAGGAAACGAGCTGGACGGAAGCCTGGAGACGAATACATACACACTGACGACACAGTCACAGGGACAAACGTCGGTTTAAGCTGCAGACAAACGGCGTTTGTGGCGCCGTTTGTAAAGAACTGGAGTGGGTGGACACAACAGTGCTTTTACGTAACAGGAAGAGAGTGACGGCAGAACCATATATGTCATCTTCCTCTTTAGGAATGTCGAGGTTATTTCTAAACAAATGCGGAGAGGGCGCAGTGATGGCGGCCGGTCACGGTCCGTTCACACCGCGGGGCCACGGCCGTCTTCACGCTCCCGGTCTGATCCGGATCCGTCAAACATTCATGAAGAATCAAACTGTGATGACTGTTGCTCATGTGAAAATATCACTTCCGTTTAGCGCACACTCATCGAGTGTTTATTGAACTTTTTTTGTTTTTACTGCTCTGCCCACCTTTCTGTTCATGTTCAAACTTTAAGCAGGTTCTTGTTCCTTGTCAGTGTGACGTCTGCAGGTCATCAGCCGACCGAGTCACACAGAAAGAAAAACAGCCAAAACGTTTCCTTCAACTTTTTTATTTTTAAAGCTGAAATTTATCAAACCAAAGCAAAATAACCACATGAAAGTTCATCAACTATAAAACATAAAAAAGACTCTGCGGTGTGTGTGTGTGTGTGAGCCATCTGCACAGAGAGTGAATGTTTGTTTACATGTTGTCTTCATCGGAGTCATCCTCCTCCTCCAATGAATCCTGAAAGACAAACAAGAGATCAGCACACTGACGCTGTGAAGGTGTGAGTGCTCGCCACAGGTGTGTCACTCACCTTTGCATATTTCTCTGCCTCCTCTCTGACGTCTTTGGGAACCAGCTCATGGCGTCCGTTTGTGACTGTGGGAGAGCAGACAGGACGAATCAGAGTTGTCACCATGGCAACATGAGAATCGCATGTTCACCTGTTCAGGTTCAAGCCACTGATGTTTTGAGGATTCAACAACATGACGTCATAACATGAAACCTGTTTTCATCTCTAATCTGTCAACAGAATGGGAGCAGTTTGAGTCTTTGATGTGGAGACACCGTGTGTCCTCACTAACAGCAGAGACGTCAGTCCCCAACATGTGAACAGCATGAAGACAGACAGGTAAACGACGACTTCTTCTCGTTGCTTCACAAACTGTGAAATGAGTGCTAACAGGCAGTTTTATTGTGAAACAGAGAAGAGAATCTGAACGACAGCAGCTGATTGACACTCAACTCACTGACTAACTTCTCAGTTTGTCGTGTAGAAGATGAATCTGTCTCATTTTGTTTCCTGTTTGGGTTGTTTGACAACAGCAGGAACCACATGGACGACACTTGCCTGCCACTTTGTGACCAGCAAATGACACAATTCACTTCATGAGATGCCGAGTAGAGACGACACTTGACAATGTGACATTTTTAACGTCTGAATAAAGTTTATGACTGAAATGTGTTTTATTGGTTTTGTTTTGTTTTGTTCCAGTAAACTTGGTGCTGGGAGTTTGGACTGGATGCTCTGCAGCGGCTGATTCAAACCACCCAGAGCATCACTGTTTCCCATTTAGCAAGCATCAGCGACATCAGTGAGGTCACAGCCTGTTCACCTGCTGTCGTCTGACAAGAGGTACAGAAGTCCCAGCAGACACTTCTCATCTTCTGTTCAGCACTATGCCAGAGAAGTCCATCCACCAGTAAAGGTGATGTGTAAGGAATTAGATTTTAGTTTCGAAGTTGCTGTCGCACTACTTTCTTAGTGTTTTATTTAATTTTTTTATTTTACTATGCTATGATTCCACCTTACGTTTTAAAGGAATTGTTATTTTTATGCGCTGGTGTCAGATTGGTACTCGTTATCGGCCATTATGCAAATTTGGGGGTCAGAATCGGCATCAAGAAGGAAAAAATGGCATTGGTACGTCTCTAACATGCACAGTAAAGTCAAGCTGCCCTTAAAGCTCATTTGGACCATTTAAATGGACAGCTGTCCTTGTCCCACTATGCAAGCACAGAAAGAGTATCGATTTACTGATGGACTATCATACCAATGTCCAACTCTGCAGACAGCCATATGCCCCATTCAGCTGGTTGCTGTTGGACCTTCTTCTTGTTGACAAAACAAGTGACAGACTAGCTAGCAAACAGCTAGTGGATTCCATGAACAGTGAAAACATGGACAACTTTACAGCGCTGTACACTTTGTATCTATGCTTTACTTTTGGTACAAATTCGATGCACGCTTCCCCTCGTGCTTATGGGATTCTTGTTTTTCTTCTCAGCTTTCTTCTACAAATTTATGCTGTTAGGGTCGAGGGTCAAAGACGCCGCAGGGACCATCGATCATGCACAGAACGCTTCGGCCAGTCCAGGTCCAATCGAGGTGTAAACATGCAGGAGTAAATCGACCACAAATTTCATTATCTGAGCGTGTTAGTGCGACTTTGGGATATTTGATTTACTTTGATTTCAGTCAGACTGACACAACAGATCAACTTTCTGTGACGTCATGTTAACACCATGAGTGACGTGTGGTAGGCAGTCCAGCAGAGCCAGTGTTTCATCTGCTTAGGCCTCCATGATTCTGTGTTTTATTGGTTTGTTAACACATTTTGCTTTTGTCATCACTTGAGCACATTTTAAAAAAGTCATCTTTTTGAAGAATAAATAAAAAGAACTACATAAAAACCAAATTTGTTGATCTGTGTTTTAGTAAGAATAGATCTAGAAGCTGTCAAATGGAGTAACAGCAGAGACTCTGAAAAGAGATGAGGCCGCAGAAAAAGAAAAGAAGGGCACTGATTGGTCAGGTTCTTACCTTCACCGACCCAGCTGAGCTCCAACTCAAAGGCTTTGTCCTTGACCTCATCGTGAACAATGTAGATTCTTCAATCAAGCAGAGGACACATTAATCAGAGACAGAGGTACAACCAGCTCCACAAAATATCAGAAAGACGTCATCAGGTGAACATTGTTTGAAGATGTGACTCAACTATCTACAAGTTCATGATTTACGTATGTCAAAACATTTCAACATATTCAAAGGTTTAAGGGACAAGATCTGTCAGTCATGTTAAGTACTTCCTCTCATTACAGTATTTCAATATACATCAGTGTGTACTTGATTACTTTTCAGCTGGTCGTCAGACACAAACTCACAGATGTCCTGCCGAGGAGCACCTGCATCTGTTTACACCCACACTTCCTGTTTTCACATCAGTTTCTCAGAGACCTCCGTCCACACTGACACAAACAGGAAGTGATTTTTTTTTTTTTTGGGGGGGGGGGGGGGGGGTAAACGGCAA
>JAPZDX010000007.1:236135-247743 GCA_029783625.1 Naso annulatus | reverse complement strand
AATCCCAATATAAAAAGGCCAACTCAGAAGGACGTGAGGCTGAAAGCGCCCTGTGATTGGTGGAAGCACAGACGAGACGGCAGGCGTCAGATTTGCCACAGGCTTTTATTGCAAAGTGGCTTCCTGTGATCTCAGAAACAACGTTCCACTTTAAGGCTCCAGATGTCATTGTTGTTGTTGTTGTTTGTTGTTGTTGTGGGGTCGTCTCTCACTGCTGGGGTCAAATCTGCTTCCTGTAGTGATACTTTACAAAATAAAAGAGCACTCTAACTAACTGGTGTGACGGTTACATTCAAACTGAAAGTAAGGCGACGACCAAACAGCTAGAATGACGGTGAGTCCGACAGGAATGAAACTGAGGTAAACAGACGTTAGCTTGGTGATATAAATACAGAGAATTTAACATCAGGAACTTTTCTGTCTCAACCTGTAGTGTTTCAACAAAAAGTGCTGGGTTATAATCTTCTTCTTCTCCTCTGAATGCATAGTCTAACAATAAGTCTGCCTGGTTTGAACATACCGAAGAAGAAACAACAGTTTACAATAATAAATAAAGTCATATGTAAAAAGCTGCAGGAGGCGGAGCTTCGCAGCACGACGCCCGCCTCCGACACATGTGGCTGCTTCCTTCACATCGACTTTTTGGCAAAACTCTGGCTGTGAGAGAGAGACATCCTTCCTGGGGGTTGGTAGTGTGTCATTTTCTGTGTTTTTTTTTTTTTTTTTAAATGCCAGGTGATTGGAAGTCGTGTGGCAACAAACTGGGAGGTGTTTGCATATCATTATGTTAATGAGATCTCCTTCATGTTGGAAAAGCAAAAAGAACAAAAAGAAAACAAAGACGCCTAAAGACGCTAACTCCTTCAGGACATGGATACACACAGAGCAAGCTGCTGAGTGAAGCGGCGGTGTTCAGGTGGGGTCAGGTGCTTCGGTCCGGATGGCACGGCGGTTGGCTTGGCTCCGCTTGGTTCGCCGCAATGACATCACATTGGCTTGCCCTCAAGAGATATCACCACGTTTCCACCCAGCTTCTCAGCCAGCGTGCTGCGGTCCTGGATGTCGTCCAGCCCGTTCACCTGCCACTCGTGTTTGATACCTGAGGAGACACAAAGGAACACACACCTGAGCCCCACGGAGAAGAGGACGTGTTCCAGGTGTCAGACAGCTGACTTCCTGTGTCTCACCTCGAACTGTTCAGGTACACTGTGATCCTGAACACCTGAGCAGACAGCTGTGACCTCATCATGCTGCTACGTGGAGCTAGCTGTAGTTTCAGCACAGGAAACAATACAGAACGTTTTGCTTACAAGCATCATAAAAGTTGTTAACAGGTCAGTCACTTCCTGTTTCGTTTCCCACTGTGGTTGTCATGGTTGCCATTAACAACGGAGGCAGCAGCCAGCGCTCACTGGCTGAAAGCACCTATATGATGACTTGACCTCTGGCCCCAGAAGGTCACATGATGACTCACCTGTAAACTTCTTTTTGATGGCATCTTTAGAGCTGGCATAGATCATCTTGCTCTTCAGTGGAGCGCTATCTGGAGCCCTGAGCGAAACACAACAGACACGTCACTCTGTGATCACACACAAAATCACTCAGTAACCAATCAGCGCGACTGTTGTTGAGCAAACTACATGGTTGCTATGGCGTCAAATAAAGGAGAGGATTTTTTTCTTTACAGATTCACTTTGCTGTCGGGCTTCATCTGCTCACACACCTGTTGGACTGTGTGGAAAAAAAAACACTGACGCATGATTTCATCATGTTCTCTGGAAGTGACATCCTGTTACGACCGCTCTGTGTGTCTGCAGCCGAGCTGTCCCCAACATTGACCCGCTGCTGCAGCTGCAGCTTCAGTCTGCAGGCAGCCTGCATGCTGCTTTCAGGAACCTCCGTGAAGAGTCGAGGCAGAGCAGTCGGAGGACATCAGAGGGAAAACCAGAGGACATTTTCTCTGTAAAATTTGACCTGGTTTTACTCAAATTGCTGTTTTGTGTGATGTATTGACGTGCATTATTAAGTGCCGTTTTCGAAGCAGCGGGTCGCGGTCAAAGTTATACGGTGTTGCTTCAAAATCTGATCAGTGCCGGTAAATCAAACCTGACAGACCCTCAGAGCCCCCCTGATCAGTGACCACCTCTGATCAATACTGTACCAGAAGATGAAGACGAGGTCCTCCTTCTTGGACTCCTTGGTCTCGTAGGTGGCGTCGTACAGACCGTATCTGCAGTCGTTGGGGGGGATGAGCTTGACGAAGCAGGCGTATGGGTCGTCCACCGTCTCCCCGATGTCTCCCACCAGGATCTGCTTCCCCTCCTCCACAATAATCTTCTTCTTGTCCTCACTCAGACAGAACAGCACTGCCTTCTTCCTCTTCTTCACCTCGTCCTGGGTCGAAGACTTCCTCACCTTCATGTCGTTGAACACCCTGATGACCTCATCGTTCACTGTCACACCTGATGCCTGCAAACAATCGCTAGAGTTAATAAACTTTATTTATACGTCCCTTTAAGACAAAGTTACAAAATGCTTCAGATGGTTGAAATAAAAAGTAACAAAAAAAATCAACAATAAAAAATTGAAAACAACAAATCCAAATTAGCACAGTGTGCCGAAAATAATCAAAGATTAAAAAAAGAAATGCAGCTCAGAACGTCAGAACGGTTTTGTCTGATCCGGGACCAGCAGCTCCGTCACATGACCGACAGCTGAACCACCAAACACTTAGACACGGATCAGTGCCATCTGAAAATCAGCTGACTGCTAACTCTGATGATGATTGGTTCATTTACACGCAGAGCTGCAACCACAAGTCCACGAGTCATCGACACGTTTTCAGTTTGTCTTTCTCAGCAACAAAAATTAACTTTAAAATTCTGAGTGTGCTCAAACTAGACTGGTGGAAAAACGACGACTGCTAACATAGAGCATCTCAGTGACATCACTGATTCATCACTGGAGTCCCCTGCTGGTGGACCACAGGTACACTGTGGGTTGTTGCTTTAAAATGTGCTGAATTTCCCAAACAGCACCTTTATTGGTTTGTACTCCTCCCTGGTTAGCAGATCTTGTGGTCACATGACACGACGTGTGAGGAGAAACAAGCTGCTTTTGATGCCAAACACGAAAACAAATGTAGTGTTTTTTGATGCAGCGAAGGCCTGAGTGGAGTTATCA
Organism: Naso annulatus; assembly: GCA_029783625.1. NCBI lineage: Eukaryota > Metazoa > Chordata > Actinopteri > Acanthuriformes > Acanthuridae > Naso > Naso annulatus. The sequence continues at coordinate 244,560 of JAPZDX010000007.1, read as the reverse complement.
CCTGTTCACATGTTCTGCTGTACAGACAGTTTGACATGGAGGAATGACGGACGGACGGAAGGACGGACAGATGTTAGCATGCTCATGTGTGCATTGAGCTCACAGCACCAGTGTGTCGAACCGTGCCGCCTCTCACAGCCTCGAACATGGCTGGAGACTCTTAGTGTCTTCAACATTTCTTTACACTTCAGTGAACCTGCACCATGTGAAGTCATGCTGCATTAGCTGCTAGCTATTAGCACTGTAACCATGGAAACAGACCACAACTTTTGGATAGTGAAGTAAACATATGCAGCATGCTGGTGGCGAGGACAGAAGCGTGTCATTAGAGAGTGATCAGAGATTCAGTCCAACGTTACAGTGATGAACTTCCTGTTGAAACTATGTGTGTGTGTGTGTGTAGTTATGACATCATTAATTGTTTGAAATGAATGTGCTGCTGGCGACAAACTGATCAATCCGGCTAAAACTTCATCGTCCTTGTGGCCACAGAGTCAAGTTTGTTGATGATCAGATCAATGAATCATTCTGAAAAGAAGCGCCATCGCTGTTGTTTATGGACAACCAAACACCAAGCAATACGTCAACAGACCAATGACATCACTTCCCTTGTTCCGCCTGATGTTCAGTTACTGTGTAAATGAAGTTTTGTTGCAGCTGTTGCACAGACTGAGCTCTGCAGCAGCACCGTGAGCAGAATGCTGCTCCACATCACACTGATCAGCTGACTCGAGCTGGACAAACACGTCAGCTGATCCATCACACTCTGTCTGTGAGTCTGTCTGTGTCTCTGTGTGTGTCTGTCTGTCTGAAATCAGTCCTCCATTGATGACGATTGTTCATGTCATGGATCTGACCGACTGTACTTTCTGTGCACACACCAAAACAAACAATTCTTGTTGGCTGATCAATAATGATCAATTCAGAGTGGGACATCACTGATGATGTCACATTTGGAATCAGTCTCTGATTGAGACAAGCTTTGGATCACATGGCTGTCTCTGCTCTCCATGAGTCTGGTTTTCATCTTTATCAGTTTGAATCTAATCAATCAGATTATTTCTCTCATTGATCGTTTCGTTGGTGAAATGTCATTAGATAGTTTTAATTGCACACACTGATGCGTTTACACGTCTGATTTTATTTGACCACCAGTCCAGAACAAGTCCTTTGGCGTCACATGTGAAATATGTGACGTGCTGTATGACTCCCACAGCATGAACCGTGACGTGCACTGACCACAGAAACGACTGAAACCGTCAAAATAGAGAAAACATGAAAACTGTCATGAACTGAATTCAGTTTGGTCAGCGGTACTTCAGCTGTTCGAGCTGAACTATTCATGTGTTTATGATCGATCAACAGGAGACACGTGATTGAAGTCACATTCAAGCCGCTTCCCAATATCCGGTTTAATGAAACACGTGACGTTCACAAAACTGCAGCCGAAAGTTTCCTCAGCACTTCAGTTTGATCCGGTCTCACTGTGCGTGTGTTTTCATATTTACTGTTGACAAACATGTCTGAGGTCAGTTAGCTGGTTAGTTAGCTGGTTAGTGGTTCGCTGCTGGTGACGGTCAGCAGAGCTCAGCCTATAGGCAGGCAGGCAGGCAGGCAGGCAAACAGACAGACAGACTGCAGAGTCACTGTCTGTCTGTCTGTCTGTCTGAGTGACGTTGGCCCGGGTTAAATCAAACCTCCTGGACTCGCTCCTTCAGCTGGACCGCTTTAGTCTGGCGTAGCGGGTCCAGCTGGCCCGGTTCAGTCCGGATCCGGCGGCTTGTCCATGGCTGGGTGCGGGCCGGTCAGCCAGCAGGACCACAGCGGGAATAAGATGGCCGCCCCGGGCCACACGGCCTGGGGGCAGGCCCGGCCCAGCCCGGCCCTGAACGGGAACAGTTACACTCATTAAATCTGAAAAACGCCCGTTAACGACACCGGATAAAATTCCCTTACCGGGAGAAGTTTCTGCGCGGCATGAACGCAGAATAACCGTCGGTGTCGGCGGACGGAGCAGCTAACTAACGGGAGCGGCAGCCATGCTAGCTAACGTCACGCTGCCCGCGGAGCCACATAACGGTCCTCCGAAGACCCGCGCGATCCGCTCTGCTCACGAGCCGCTTTCTGAAGACCTTCATCAGACCCGCGAGACCGTCTACCGGCGGCTCTTACCATGTTGTCCCGGGGTTAGTCCGCGCTGCTTCGCCGTCAAATCGGGGTTTCTCTGGGGTGAAAGGTAGCGGGGAATGTGGCCGTCCGACCGGAGGAGGAGGAGGAGGAGGGGGAGGGGGGAGGGAGGCGGAGCCACGCGGGAATCGGACCTGCGGCACGAGCGGCGGCGCGGCACGCACCGCTTCACCGAAGCTGACCGACAAAGTTATTCAGTTTCTCAAATACTGTAACGTTACTGATGAAAAACTTGGAGAACTTGAATCTTTACCATTCTCTGCTTTATACTTGTATTCCTCATAGCATGAGTAACTTCTCAGATATACAACAGAGTATAAAAATATGACGTAATGCTGTAAAGTAAAACTTTATAGTCTCGCCATCAGGTCATAGTTAAATGATTAAATCAGCGGCAACATTGAAGTGATGAACACATGAATGAATCGACAGTTACAATAACGTCACATTTTTCTGTATGAGTTGATTTTTTATATCAAATGTCTGACGTGAGGATTTGCTGCTTTGATGTCTCTGAGGCAAAACTCAACACACACTTTTAAAAATAAAAACTTGATCACAACGATCGTTTCCTGTCAGTGACTCTGGAGCAGAAACTGGACTCTGGCGACCCCTGTGGACAACAGCGGTATGAGCATCAGTACCTCCTGACTGAGCTCGAGCGGTGAGCAGCTCCTCGGTCAGTGTTTGTGTTCCTGTGCCGGTGTGAAACGTGAACATGAAGGAGTGAATGTAGGCAGATCAAGAGGATGCAGCTGGTTATAAAATGTCAATTTATTTTACATTAGAACAACAACAACAACAACAACAGGTTAGAGAGCATCAGGAGGCTGAAAGCGTCTATCAGTCATAAATTAAGACAACTTAGAGAACTGAACTAAATAAATATGCAGCAGTAGAGGCTGCAGCGGCTCCAGTGTAGTGTCTACAGCTGACCTCCATCTACCACCACACACACGCACGCACACGCGCGCACACACACACACTGACCGACTGAGCTGCAGCAGTTGCACTAACACCACAGAAGAAGAATGCAGCAAACAAAACAGCCTAAAGCAGGAAAAATGACGCAGTAGTCAAAATACAAAAACTACAAATCCACAGAGGCCACAGCTGCGCCGCTGAACATGTGACGTCACGTCTGTGGTTCGGAGCTGAGCTCAAGTAAAAAGTACATGTTCATCAGGGAGCAGCAGGCTAGCTGTTCCCCCTGCTTCCAGTCTTTATGCTAAGCTAAGCTAAGCTAAGCAAAACCTGAGAGTGACATCCATCTGAGCGGCTCACTGAGATTAAATGTTGAGCTGTTCCTTTAAGGCTCAGTCTACAGAACCAGGTCCTGAACGTCCGAGAGCTAACAAACTGAGATCAGAACAACACGTCAGTATTCTTTAGTGATTTTATCAAATATCGTTGTCTCAGGTTTTTGTCTAAAGCTGTTTTTTTCTCTTTAAACCCTTCATCTGAAACATTAATGTTTTCTGAAAATAAACTTTGTGATCAGGGCCTCAAGCTCAATTTTTCGTTGGTTAAAATAATTTTTCCCAAGGAGAACTGAAGTGAAGGGGGCGTGGCCTGCAGGTCTCAGGGGTGCAGTCTGTGTTAAGGGGTGGGGTTTGTGTTGGGGGAGGGGCTGTCGACCTCATTAACAGTTTGATATCTTGAGATGAAGACAATCAGGTTGTGATCTCTGGAAGTCTGAGGCCTATTACATTTATTTTCCGTTCGTAGCTCCTGACGACAGAATTACAGACTCCGTTTTCATTTGGATGATCAGAAACGCAGAAATGTTCTCGTGTCTGAAAGGAATTCATCACTTTAAGTCATGAAGGTGTCACGATCAAGAGCTAGTAAAAGTCTTCAACAGTGAAAACTATAATTACTGCTAATGTGGAAACTGTTGTAATGAGGGACTTTTTCTGCAAAAAGTGAAAAAACACTTTCAAATTCAGTGTGCAAACTGGCCTGAATCAGATCTGGATTCCATCTGGTTCCAAATGAAAATCGACCTGTTTGTGAAAATATCTGATTTGTTTTCAAACTGAGATTCAGCCATTGAGTGAAAACCTCGTTACAAAACAAACTCAGAACAAAAAGCCAGTTCTCAGCACGGCAGCACACTGACGTCTGTGTTAAATCCTCTAAATGCAATGTTCACTTAGTGAGCCAGCGCCTGAGCTTTCAACCGTATTCCATGGACTTTGTTCAGAAGGGACCTTTGGTCACATGGTGGCGGTTCAGGATGGAGGTGCTCGATGACCTTTGATCTCTTCCTGTCAGCGCTCCCACTGTTTGCTAAAAACCTTTCCAACCACCTGTCGCCATGTGATCAAAGGCTTGTACCTGAACAGGTTTCATTTCTGAAGAAGACCTTGAGACACATCTGACAGCTCTGGACAGAGTTTGAGAAGACCTTTTTTTCAGTAATTCCTTCTCTTCAAACATTCAAATTACACCTTTACACTAACTGAAATTCAGACAACACAGACTTCCACAGTGATATTTAGCCTTGTTGCCATAGCAACGCTCTGCTCCAGCTGCACTGTTTGAACTTTTGTCCCTGAGCAAACACAATCGGCTGGTTCGATTCTGTTTTACTGTCAGTGCAAAGCGGAAGCTTCTTCAGTGGTTTTTGCTTCTCTGGATGGAAAGAAACTGTAGGCTCTCTACAGGAATGTCTGCTACATGTCCACCGTCTGTCCACAAACACGGCAAGTAAGAGTCAGCAGGCGGAAGGACAAATCTACTCCAAATTTTTCTAAAGGATGATGAATTCACTGATGAAGCTGCTGATCAGGTGATCAGAGAGAGGAGACGTCTGTCTCAGGTGAGCTTCAATCAGAGCTCCATTATCTGTGTAACTTTATCTGCTTTCATCATTAGTTTCTTGTTTGTCTGATGGATGAGGGGAACCTCACTGAATGACTTTTGACCCCTGCTGGACGGGTTCACGGGGGTCAGAGGTCATGAAGGGGCAGAACAAAGTCAGTCCATCAACAAGGAAACCGCTCAGGCCACGTCCCATCCCTGGATTAATCAGCAGAGAGGATGACGCAGAGGTCAGAGGGGTGTGCTTGGTTCAGTGTCGGGAGCGTTTGGCGGGTGGAGCTGCGTTGCGCTCTGATAGGCCGAGTCTGCTGAGCTCCGAGTGAAAGAACTGCTGCAGGCGGAGACCGGCCTTCGCCTCGTTAGTGTGACGAGGGTTATACTGAAGACAGTTAGAGAACATCAGCTCCACGTCAGAGATATACTCACCTGCAGACACACAGACAGACAGAGACAGGCAGAGAGAGAGAGACACACACACAGAGAAAGAGAGAGACAGACAGAGAGAGAGAGAGAGACTAATACTGAGTTCTTTTGTTGAAAATATTGAATTCTTTCTTTTCTTTTCTGGGAAGTTGTAGAAACATTTGAAGACTCCTGGTGAATTTGGGTCAGTCACATAATCAGAACCAATCAGATGTGAGGCGGCCTGTCACATGACGGCTAAGCTAACTGATAGCAGCTATCACCTTGTTATGAAGCCGTCCTGTTCTGTGAGATCACAGCAGTTTTGTGTTTCGCCCTCGTGTCATGTGACCCAGCTGCTTGTTTAGTTGTGGGGTTACATGAGGTCAGTGTGCAGCTGCAGACAGCTTAGCTTTTCTTTCTCCTGTTTGTGCCTTTGAAAGCATCACTTGAAAGGAATATTTACACTTCATCATGATAACACACAAGAGTCACATTTTCATTACATGATAAAATATGTTTAACTAGCTAACTAGCTTAAATATGTTAAACTACCTGTTTCTTATTGTAATAGCTGTTTGATTCGTCCCTGCTGCATTGATATACTGTCAGTGTCTTTAGGCTGCTGAACTTTAAGTGCATTATTTATGACAAGATATTACAAGTTCTGCACAGATACTATCACTTGTGCTATTTGTATTTTATACCATTGCAGCAGTAATTGACATCATTCCATTGTGTGGGCGTCTGATGCTTGACAGTCCTCCTGATGCTAGTCCTGAGCGGTTTCCTAGTTTATACCGTAAACTGGTGCTTTTTTCAAGACCGGTTTGAATTTTTAATATACTGGCTGGAACATTGTTTAAAAGCATGCCGTTTCGAGGGGATCCTATTGAGTGCTGCACTGCTGCGCGCACAGGAACTACTTCTGCAGCTTGAGCTAGGCTAGCCAGCTGAGCTTATGCTTGTAGTGTGTGCGTGTGATGCATGAGGTGTAAAGTAAACCGAACCAAACATACAAAAGATGTCCAAGTCCAATCCAAGATGAAAGCGCGTAATTGAAGATCAAAACAACGATGGGGACGAGCTAACGTTAGTGCCTAAAAGAAGAGGTGTATCAGTTGCAAAAAAAAAAACAAACAAAACCTGAAAATTTTGATTATACAATCAAAACTTGACAAAGTCAAGTGGCGTGGGCAACGCCACTTGACTTTGTCGACTCTTTCAACTAACTTAACTCATTTTCTCTCTTGGTGGCCGAGCAAATTGCTGGTATTTCCTCCCCCAGCAGCAACGTCCGTGCAACATAATTTGCAGAAAATAGTTTTTTGGACCACATCGGATGTTTTAAACCCAAAGTATTTCCACACAACTGATACTTTCTAGTTACGACGCCTCATCTACTGTAGCAAATTATGGCATGAAAGCAGAATAAACATGAACATTAACACTAATTCTTACATTAAAAAAAAAAGTTTTAACAACTAACTGAAACAACACAAAGGTAAATCTAAGACAAACAGGTCACAGCTACAGCTTAACATCAAGAACATTTGCCTTACGAAAAGTGAGTTGAGTTTTATTTTGAAGGAGGCTGGTCACAGGAAATTCAGCTTTTCAGCAGCTGCCGTGTTTTACGGAGCAAAACAACTGTCATTTTGTTGACAGTGGATCAGTTCAAAATCTGTGTTTTCATAACATCTGTGAAGGTAATGGAAGAAGAATTGAGCTGCTAACGAAACGTTAGGTGAACGGCTGCAAGCTAATGCTACAGGTGAGCTAAGAAACTTTTTCATTGAAGCTATCGAGTTTTCTGTTACATTCTGACATATTGTCTATTTGGTTCTTTTTGCGTTCTGCTGTAAAAATGAATCCTCCGCCAACGTCCAGCTGGTGAAGTCTCCTTACCCTCGTCATATTTTAAATGTCACCGTGTGTGCAGCATGTAATCATGAGTGCCGTAGCATGACTGCTTGCCCACTGCCCAGCTACAACTAGAGAAGCTACGTACTAAGGTGGTACGTAAAGAAGTTGAACATAAGGCCCACCGCCGAGGTTGGAAATGAAACTGTATTTTTTTGTGTGTTTGTAGCTGATTTACTTGTTTCTATGTGTTTGAGTGACCACTTTATCAGATGTATTTTCAACAGCGGGTGTGGGCGGAGTGGAGAATCGATTCTTGTGAGACGGGATTCAATCTGGCAATCGCACAGCTTAAATTCAGGAATACTCGAGATTCGAATATTTTGCGCACTACTATCACAGACGCACTTTCAAAACACTGAAATATGAGCCTGGCTCATTAAAGAACACACCGATCACTTTACAAAGTGACAGTGGCTCTCACAGAAGTCACCCTTTAATCTGTGTGTGTGTGTGTGTGTGTGTGTGTGTGTGTGTGTTGCCTCACCTGCTGTCTGATATTCACAGTTGTTGACTTTCTCTCTAATGGTGCTGAGAGCGATCGGCTTCTTGATGATGTCATAGTAGTCAGGGACCTGCAGACAGACAGACAGGTGTTCATATAAATCCAGGTGTGTGTGTGTGTGTGTGTGTGTGTGTCATATCTCGATTTTTTCACGGCAGAGTGACGGTCTCGGTTTTATCACGATTCTTTAGTTTTTCATGTTGGTTAAAAGTATTCTACAAGTCACGGCACATTCAGAGCCACAGTTTAGCTCACCAACACATGGTCGGCTTATATTTGGTTCCTGGTCCCTCAAAATGATTTCATTTTGATTTATAAATTATTAAACTGTAAGAATTACATGTAGAGTAAATGTGTTTAGTTAACTAACTGCAGGCTCTGTAAAGGTAAAAAAATTAAAAATGAAACTCTTCAGGTGAATGACGCTGTGTCAGTGTCAGTGCTGACAGTCTCCTGACGTCACTGACGTCCTGAAGGCACAAATGTCTCGACGTCCGGACTTTGAATCAGACATGGCCGTCAGAACAGAGCTGTGTGTGAACACACTGAGCTCCTACAACACGACTTTACCACCACAGGATT
>JAPZDX010000007.1:181934-191977 GCA_029783625.1 Naso annulatus | reverse complement strand
TGGAGGGTGTCAATTAACTTTTGAAATATGTACACCTGTGGAACTCCTCAAGTAGTTCCAGTTAAACAGTCTGTTCACTGTTCCAAATTAATGCGAATTATAATGCGACAAATTAAATGAAAGAAATCTGAATATCTTTCTTCCAACACTGTGTGTTCCTGCAGTGCAGTATCTTCACCACAGGGAGGCGCTCGTAACACACGAGCTGAAAGAAGTAGCCTACACTCGGGGTTTAAATAAAGTGGTTAAACTGTGCGAATGGTTATCTGTTTGTCCACCGTGTGCTATGTTATTGACTCTGAATCTAGCTAGCATGACATTAGCTCTCTGGCTAACAGCTGAGCAGACTAGTTTATCTCCCGTTGCTACGTCGTATCCACGGCCCGTCCTATTTGCTGGAGTACTGAACTACATTTCATTACATAAGAACCTCATTTCATTGTAATGATTACTCCAGTTATTAGTCAAGCTCTCAGGTGTTCCCAGGGAAACGGAGTTGTTGCTTGTTTAAAACTTTCAGTTTTGTCTGCAAAACACATGAAGATGTAAATTAATGGTCTAATTATTGTTTTCTTTGGTAAGTGACCGTGGTATAAACGGGTTGATGCCCTCTGAGGTGTCCGTTATAGGACTGAATGGACTTTGTGGAGGCGATCATCCTCGGCTGCGTGTCGGACGGTTCATGCCTTCTTGTTGTCCGTTCGTTCCTGATAATGGTTACCTCGTCAGGATTATTTCCTTACTTAAAGGTGAAACGATTATACCCAGAATTAACGAGGACAAACAAGTAAACATGCTGAGTTTATATCAACACATGAGAACCTGTCACTGTGCAGGTGAACAGAGACCGCAGCCACTGACTTTATGGTGCGTGTTTGAGAGAAACCTGGTCAGGAGTTGTTAAAGATGATGCTGTAGTTATTTCCTGTGTTCCTGTAAACGTCCCTCAGGCCTCCTCTGTTTCATCACCCGTCCTTTAACAAAGACAAGATCCACAGAGGACCCTCATGTTTGGCTCTTGACAGGATGTTTTGGCATTTTCTGATCTCTCCAGAGGTTACATGGTGATGGCGGACTCCTTCAACACATCTCTGTTTAAACAGACCTTCCAGAGAGTTTTCACCAAAGATGTCCAGGGTTCCTTCAAGATGGCCTTCGCTGCTACGCTGGAGGTCAAGGTACAAACCACAGCTGAGCACAGTCAGCCAGTGCCAGCAGAGAAATGTTAAAGATGTGCCTGAGCACATTTTGTCCACCAGAGAGGGCTGACGAGTAGATTTTTTACACAGTTAAATGTCCCACTGACCTGAAAACTAAACTCAACATCTTAAGGAATCTTCCATCAACTTGAAACGAAATTCAATCAATCCGTTTTAGTCACTGAATTATTAAAAACACTAAAGTATCAACATTGATCTTGGAATCAAGTATTGGTCAGCTGTAGCAGACATCAGCCCCACCCCCGGCGAATAAACCATAAGGTGTTTTGTTTCTTTCAGACATCTAGAGAGATCAAAGTATCGGGAGCCATCGGACCCTGCGTGTCTCTGAGCGCCAAAGGACCCTGTGTCTCTGAGAACGTATGTAACACAAGCAACTGACCTTTGATCTGCAACGCCTCTGATGTCCTCTGCTCTCCTTTCAAACAAAACTTCCAGGATGAATGTCTTCTAAACTGTTTGTTAAACATTTTTTCCAGAAAAATGGAACAGCTTTTCTCTGATAGAAAAACACAAAATGTGTTTTTCAAAGGTCAAAGGTCAACCGCCAACAACAACTGAAGAAAATCATCCAATTTAAAATCAGTAACTGGTTAAAATGCTTTTAGTTATTGGCCTGTACGCTGCAGTGTACTGCAGTACTCTGTGATGTACTGCAGTACACTGTGATGTACTGCAGTATGTACTGCAGTACACTGTGATGTACTGCAGTACTCTGTGATGTACTGCAGTATGTACTGCAGTACACTGTGATGTACTGCACACTGTGTTGCAGAGCAGTGTGGTGGACGGTGGAGTAACTCGCCGTCTGTGTGTTGCAGGAGATCGGGACAGGAGGAACGTGTCAGTGGAAGATTTGTGGTTTGGACCCGAGCACCACACTGGCTGTTTACTTCGAGGTCGTCAACCAGGTACGAGCACCTGACCTCTGACCTGAGATCAGACTGAAACTGCTGATGGGTGGATGTTGTTGCTGCTGTGGACAAATGTTAGTGTTCATGTCAACAAATGGCTGAAAGCAGGAAGCTTTGATATTAGTGACCTCCCCTAATCACTGTGATGATGTCACAGGAGCAGTGGTTAGCACTTACTTGAATCAGAAGTCAGAGGATAGATAATGAAAACCATAAATACTCAAGTAAAGTACATGTACTTAACAATGTACTGAAACACAATACTTGAGTAAATGTAGCTGCTCTGCACCACTGGGGAGTACAGAATTATGTCTGCTGTCAAATCGAACTTTTTATCGGCTTCAGGCTGCTGAGCCGCTCTGAACCAGCAGGTGGAGGCAGAGAAAGCAAAGAGAACAAAAGCACCAGCATCAGTCAGTCAGTGAAAAATGTTGGAGTTGAGGTGGATTGTGGAGCTGAAAGCTGCAGTCACAGTGAGAAAAACCGGTTTCCACCTGCTGGTCAGGAGACGTCTCCTCTCAAAAGTTACTGTTTGACCCTGAAACCCTGAAAATGTGCAGCCACAAAAGAACAAAAATCACACAGAGTTCATATCCATTAATAGTTTTTATTATTATTATGATGATGAGAGCTTTGACTCTTTTGATGTGTTAGAGTCAGAGATACTCTAAAAGTTTCCTGTTTAATGTTGTATCTTCAGTTCAAGTCCCAGCTGCCTTACAGAACCAGAACAATTTTGCACCTAGAACCAGACTTCAGGGTGGTGTCCTAAGAAATGTTCCACTTCGTTGATCCCTCTCTACAGCAGCAACTGCTCTCTGCAGATTGGAAAACGTTTGAATAACATCAGTGAGAATAACATGTTTACTGTTTTACAGCCACACAGGCAGGTGCAGGTCATTCCAGAAAACGTACATAACTGCCGGCTGCTAGAGGGCAGAGGATCAGTCAGTAGGATTCATCCTCAGAGGACAATGAATATTTGCACTCAAATTCGTCACGAATTGTCCAATAGTTGCTGAAATAGTTTACCTTGAACCATCGTTGTAATCAGACGTCTCTGTCCATCACACCTGCCTCATGTATGCACATGCAGGATTTAAACCTGAAAGCTGGAGTCGAACATCATCCTCCTTTCTGTCCATGTTCATCAGATCTGCATTGTGGCTGTCAGAGGTCAGGTTGATGACCTGTGCTCAGAGCAGAGGGTGTGTCAGCAGTGCAGATCATGGTGATGTTGGTGGTTCTTGTGATGAGGACGGCCGTGTTGCTGCCGTAGTCGTCGTGGTTGTGCTGATGCGATTGGCTGTGTCCAGATGGAGGGCAAGACTCTGGTTGCGGGACTCTAGAGGTGTCCCAGAACACGGAAACATCTGAATAAACCTGCCGACGCTCCGACGCATAGCTGCCCTGTACCTGCTGGACACACATGAACAGTCAGAGAGATGAAAAGAAGTTTTGTTCCCATCTAGAATTACATTAATGATGTCTTAATGGATGTTTCACAAACAAGTAGATTATTCCTCACAGTTTTCTATGTAAGTACGTGTAAGTTGTTCACTCATAAACTGCTTTTCCTTTACTGAATCCCACTTACGTCTGCGTCATACAGGTGATCCAGGGGTTGAGTGCAGCACTGGTCAGAACCAGCCAGGCAGAGAGGGCAGATATCACAGCAGGACTCTGTTGACCGCTAAGCGTCTCGTACAGACACACTGAGATGTAAGGTAGCCAGCACACCAGCAAGCATACTGGCAAGCAGAAAGGAAACATAATATAGCTGATATACCAGGAACACGTGACCACACCAGAACGAATCAAAAGACAGTCCGCCAGCTGAGGTCTTTGGACTTGTCCTTCGTTGGAGGGGCAGCTGAGGATCATGGGTATTGTAGTGTTTGGGGCAGCGCACCAAACAGATTTTTTTGGGAATAATCTAAACTGTCAGTCACAACAGAAACATGTAGTCTGGTTCTTGCGTCACCCACTGTGTCTCCAGGTTTCTGTATTGACCTTTGACCCACCCTGTTTTTAATGACGCCACTGTGTGTCGCAGTAATGACAGGGAGTCACGAAGGCAAACATAGTAACTAATCCTCAGAGACAATCAGAATGACTCAGCTGTCCTCCTGTTGGACGTCTGCTTATGGCTCAGGATTTTTCTCCAACACTTATTACGTCCTCCCTGCTCTGTTGTCATGGCAACATGCATGTGTTGAGTTTTATGAGTGCATGTTCTTTCCACACATTGGAAAGCTTTCCTTTCCGTGATGTTTGCAGACTGACTAATTAGTCCAATCACAACTGCTTATTGATTTGATACCAGTCAAGATGGCTGCAACAGAGAGCTCAGGCTGCGCAGAAGCAGGTGGTAAAATCCAACAGTTTTACATGTCACTTGGTGAATTTAGGATTTATTTTGACCAAAACAGAGTCAGTGTTCAATGTTAGTGTTTGTTGGAACAGTGGAAAGATGAACCAAGACTGTTTGGTTGATTTGAATTTTGTTTTGTCAAGTTTCAATAAGTGTATTTACAATGTTTTTTTTATAAATGACTCTTGTGGCTGTAGGACAATGCAACAGTTTTTTGTTGAACAAAAAGGACGTTATTCTCTAATGAAAAGTTTAGCCCCTCAGAGTGTTGTCAGACACTTAGAATAACAGTCTGGGTTTAATATACTGGTCTGTTTCCAAAGTATTTAGATACCAAACTTTGTGAGTGTGAATTCTGAGAGGGGCCCTGGTATGGTGTATCAGTGACCATGGTGGAGCATGGACTCACCTGAGGTTGTTATCATGACGATGGAGCTTCTCAGGTAATTGTTGGCAGGAACGTAATAGCAGTGTAGCTCGTTGCACATGAACGTTCCCCTCCTGGCCTGTTTCCTGGCCACATAGACAATGTATCCATACAGAGAGCTTATGGTGAGGATCGGCGCCATGATGCCTGCCAGTATCCACAGCACCACAAAGTACTTGTTTTCAGGGGTGAAGCTTGGACAGCACAGGAACCTGGACTCACTGTAGACGTAGCTGCCGAACCCCAGCAGAGGCAGGGCGGCACTCACCAGGCAGAACAACCAGACCAGGACCAGGACCGCCCGACTCCGCCTGGCCGTCCAGATGCTGCTGTAGCTGAGGGCGAAGCAGATCTCTGTGAACTTGTTGACGGTGGCCCAGGTGAGCGAGTGAATGGAGGATGTTTGCAGGAGGAGGAAGATGAAGCCGCTGCCCTGACAGAGGGCGCCCTCGCTGGGACAGCAGGAGGGCCAAGCCAGGCTGTTGTAGGCCCCGAAGGGGATGGTGGAAAGTCCGAGGGCAAGGTCACTGAGGCTAAAGCTAAGTGTGAGGCCCAGCGTGTCGGTCCGGAGTTCTTTGTTAAGGAGGAGTACCAGCAGGAGGAGGAGGTTCCCAAAGACAGAGGCCATGCCTGACAGTACCATGAGGGCGGCGTACAGCGTCCTCAGAGCATCCGCCATCTTCAGGTGGTCTCAAAGGACAGGAAGAACGTCAGTGACATCACAGATCTGATAGGTCATCTGAGGAAATTTGTATGCGAGACTTTTGTCCAGATTCAGTTGCGACTCAAATGTATTTAGCTGTAGTTCTTCACATCTCCACTAGATGCTGCTCCAGGAAACTTTTCTGTATTAACGTCAATAAGAAAATCCCCCGTTTCTCTCTACAAATACGTCAGTACATGTGATACCATGAGAGAAATTACAGACTTATGTCACTCAATAGATACCTCAGTCCATGAAACTTCATCTGTCATCCAACTCAGGGTCTTTAAAGTGAAAAAGACGAGTGGCTCTCTGGAGCGGAAGGGTGACGGCTCCAAACCTCGTCTGTGTTGTTCAGTGTGACGACCAAACCTGAACTCAAATCTCTTGTATAAACACACTGTAAATCCAGAAGCCTTGAGTCTGAAGGGCTGGTTGGACCTCAGTCACCACAGTGATCCAATGATGTTTGATGAGTCACGGCGGTGAGCTGACTTAACCTGAACACTCTTCAGTACCACAGTACACTACAGTATGCGTCACATCACCATCAGATCTGGAACAGTGTTGCTGTCCTTTCCTTGAGTCCAAACATCAGCTTCTACTGATGCAGCCACACGCTGTGTTGTCTTCGCCCAGGCCTCCATCTCAGCTTCACTTTGGCTTTTTGGTGTTTTACAAACATTGAGCTTTCTGGCTCCTGGATGATGTCAAAGTTCAAACTCAGGCAGTGAAGCTGTCCTCCATGTTGTTCTTTAGACCTGAGCAGAGGCCCACAAATCTCTGAAATAAACAGAAAATCCTGCAGGGCTGCTTGGTTTCACCTCAGTCACCACAGAAAATTGGTTAGTTCAATTTATATATAATGAGTCACAGTGGTGAAATTACCAATTTAGAGCACACTGTGATGTTAAAATATCTACTTTTTTTAAAAGAAAAACTTCCCTATGTTTCCATCATTGGAACCACGGTTGTAATGAGGTTCTGGTTTGCCCAAAGGTTCCCCTGCTCTGCTCTTAAAGCTCTTAAGAGAACAGGAAGTGATCGCTTAGAGTCTGGAGCTCTGAATGCCATCAGATCTGGAACTGTGTCGCTGATTAGTCCAACAGTTAATCTTCATGAGGTGCAATGACGAGCTTCAGTCCGCCTCGAAAACTCTCTGATCTGATGGAAAGCAGGTCCACGTGCCGTCAGTCCTGCTTCAGAGCAGAGTCTGAAGAAGAACAGAGGTCAAACGAGTCAGAGATCTGATCGAAGACAACAGAGTCTCGTCAGCTCTGAGTGTGACAAAGAGGAGAGACTGCAGGAGGTGTGTCCTGCTGTGTGTGTTAGGGTTAGGGTGTGTGTGTGTGTGTGTGTGTGTGTGTGTGTGTGTGTGTGTGTCTATCTCAAGAGGCAGCGTTGCCATGGTGCACCTGTCAGTCACCTGCTGAGATGATGATGAGAGGACACAAATACACTGTTATCAGCAATGTCAACACGTCACGAACATTCAATATCCTGTGTGTGTGTGTGTGTGTGTGTGTGTGTGTGTGTGTGTGTGTGTGTGTGTGTGTGTGTGTGTGTGTGTGTGTGTGTGCATGTCACACAGCCTGACTGGTGTAATAACAGGTGTACAGGTGTGTAATCTTCATCATCATTATCCGCCTGCTGCTGTTGAACCTTAGACGACTGAGGAGCTCAGGTGTGAAGCATCCAATCAGAGAGCAGTGTGTTTCATTTGGAGTATGGACGAAAGATGCTTAATGATAATAATTAATATATAACCTGGATTTATTTTAGTCACCTCAAACAAACACTGTTTTTATAACATCTTTCAGAAAAAGCTACAAAAATCTGTTCAAGACAATGAAACAGAAAAAGATAAAAACACTTAAATTAACAGTAAAACACATAAAAACACCGGAGAAGGAGAAGAGCAGCATGTCAGACCCCTGTAGAATATTTCCCACTTCAGCAAACCACAAGATCATCAGGCGTTTTCTGACCGCAGGAACCTTTTCATAGTCCTAAGAACCTCCTGCTGTATTGCATCCACACCACCGGAACCGTCAACTGTTCAAGTTCTTAGGACAATCAGAGGAACTTTTTTTTTAGCTCCAACTCCAGAGTAGATACTCTCACAGCACATGAGGAATTTAGCATTTCACATGCATAATAAAAAGCATCAAAAAATTTCAGATGTTAACCTCAATCCAAACTTGAAATATTGTCATTTTAAGTTTTTAGCAGTTTCCTGAAGCTGGGTTGGTCTGGGCGTGGTTATCACCGATCCATATCACGTAATATGGATAAAGCCAATCAAAAATTCAAAGTCTGGTGTCTGTTGATACAGAGCCACTCTGACTCCTCCATTCTGAGCCAACCAGTTCTTCTTGCGCCCGTTGCATTTAACCAGTCGTTCATCGTCTGTACAGTCATTACTAAAGCATATGTCATCATGCAAGAACAGCAAAATGTTTGATGTACAGACATTTCACTACTGTGCCTGTACAATTTATTTATATGACAAATAAATTCTCTTCAAGTCATCATATTGGCATTTAAGGTAGCTGAATAATTCACGTTGTAACTCGTGCACTGACCAAAATGCAAGGAAACATTCCACCTTTAAAGATACACGTTACGGCTGGCCTTTAACCTCAGCACAGATCATCGCTTCATCATTGAACTTGCTCCCCGGAGAGACGGCCTAACGAGCCGAGCAGCTGCAGCGAGCACACCGGCAGGTCTCGCCGCCAGCTGCAGCTCCTCGCAAGTCCAAAAACTTTGTGACAGATTTACAAACAAGCATGATTTGGAAAACTTACATTCTCGCCTAAAAATATATAAAACTTCCTGAAGTGATATATTAACTGTTGTGCAACAACAGGGCTGTTTGCTCCATAGTTGTCATGGAGACAAGGGACAGTTGACAAAGCTGGGATGCAAAGAGCTGTCAGTCAAACCGTAATCTGCCACGCCCACAGACTCTTGAGAAATGTCATTATCCCCAAAATACACTCTGAGCTAGTTATTCACAAAGGTTTTCTAATAGTTGGAACATTTATTTTCACCCAGACTTCTGTAGATACTTAATGAGACACTCAGCTCTGATAGAATATCTGCACTCTGACTGTTTCAAGCTGTTTCCAGACACTTTAACAACCAGACAGCACAAAACACGAACCAGAGCAGACCGTCATTGTTTCAACGTTGCATCCTCTCTGAGATTAAATGGCGTTCAGCTCAAGATTCATTGTATATTATCACTACATACTGGACAAAAGAATGGAGCAGTAATGCAGGAACCTTCATTTGTTGTTGTTGTTGTTGTTGTTGTTGTTGTTGTTGTTGTTGTTGTTTAAAGACATGCAAAAGTTACGCTGTAAGTCACAAAGAAGTGACGTTAGTATACTAACTGCCGGCCAGTTTATGTCGCTACATGAGGCTCCTGTTGGCAAAGTGAATGCAAACAAACAAACAGACCAAAAAAAAAACCTTAAATGTGTTTAATTCCTCACAGTGGACTGTTCCTCTCAAAAAGTTTGTCTGTCAACTGTTTGGTCTAAAAACACCTGTAGTTAGAAGAACTATTCAGATTCTATATTTTAGAAAAACTATCATGACCACAGTGTACAAATACTCAAATACTCTAAGTAGTTTGACTGTATTTGGAGTTAAAGTATAAGCTAGAAGTACTAAACTGTGAAGAGAAAAATCATTGTGCTACAAATTGAGAAACAGCGTCAGTGTTGGCTGGCACAGTGAATTAATGTTACAGTATGACTGCTGTGCTAAATCCTGTGTGAAAGTTTTTTTCTTTCCACAGAAAACAGATTTTTCTTGTATTTTGTTCCACAACTAACTTATCTGTGTTCAAAAGAAAGATGTTTCTGGATCCAAAAAAAATCTGGAAGTTTCCAATAATTAAAACGCACAAGTGGAGCGTAACGCTGACGTGACACTGAAGCATGCAGTGCAGAAGCTGCTCAAACTCTGATACACAGTGGAACCACAGCTCGAATTTCACATTTTTATGTCACTTTACTCATGAATCCTTAGTTCAGAGATTCTGGCGCAGCACGCACAGGGCGAACTCTGAGCACGCTCAGTTCCTCTTCATTAGACGCACACATTAAAGTGGAATAAACAGTGCATGTGAGGACAGCTGACCATTGATGGTGTAGGTCTGATCGATGATCGATCAGCAGATGTTTCCAGCTGTTTGTTGTTTGTGTTGCAGCACAACGCTCCGATCCCTCAGGGCGGCCGCGGCGCAGTCCAGTTTGTGACTCAGTACCAACACTCATCAGGACAGAGACGCATCCGAGTGACGACCACAGCCAGGAAGTACGACACCACACACACACACACACACACACACACACACACACACACACACACACACACACACACACACACA
>JAPZDX010000006.1:26578027-26595197 GCA_029783625.1 Naso annulatus | reverse complement strand
CTCTGATGTCACTTCCTTTGTAGAATATTTCGAGTTTGACAATTTTTACAACAGTTCATTTTGTTAAACACATATTAGTCGACTTGCATTCATGAGGCAGATTTAGATTAAAGTGAGGTGTGAAGTAAAATAAAGGTGAATCACATGGAGATTAATGATTATTTTTTTAAAAACTCTGAATTACTTGAACAGTTTGGTTGGTGGTTGGAAACATTTCCAGACTCAGTGTCACTCTCACTCCTTCATAAAGCTTCATTTTGAACATCTTTACTACAGATAGTAGAAAACACAAGAAAAACTGTTTGGATTGGATTAATCAGGGCAGCTGATAGATGTTCTTCATCACTGGCTCCTTCTCGTAATCATCATCATTGTCATGGCATTCTTAAAGAGAACAGACGGAGGGGGGGGTCACATTTCTGAGGGTAAATTGTCTCTTAGCAACAGCTGATGTCATGCTGGTGAATTACCTCTCTGGCTGCACTGTTCTTCTCCTCCCTTCAGTGTGTGTATTCCTCTGACCTCCTCTTCCTCTTCCTCTCTGCATTCATCAATGTTCCTGTATGGCTGATGACATGAGGGGGAGAAGAGACACAGTGTGTCCAGATACAGACTGTTTAAACCTGCCAGACGAAGCTGAGGGCACAGTTCTGCAGAGGCTTAATTTGACCTCACCTTGTTGCTGTGACGTGGTGATGTGTCACTGGTGGAGGGGAGGAGCCTGTTAATGAGCTGACCAATCATTTTAAAAGTTGGTCTGTCTGTGGGCTCTAAACTCCAGCAGAGTGTCATCAGCTGATACCTGAGAGCACAGGTGTGTGTTAGAGTCAAAATAACTTTCTTGCCATCAAAGGAAATGTGTGGCTGTGTTTGAGACTGTGCACTCATTCACTCACTCACTATCCCCTATGTAGTGTTTGTTATATTGTGAACTACACAGGGAATGACCAAACGAGATTTCAGACACTACACCGAAATTTTCTAAACATCACTGCGTCAGTAGATGTGACGGATATTCGTGTGACGCAAGCAGGCGGGCCCAGCACCCCTGAAACAAACGGAGCACACGGGAGGACAGCGCCAAAATGTTTGGAGGTTGTGTTGATGTTGCATGGTAATTTTTTCAGTGTTAAACCGGTGAAATTCCAATGATGTGGAAGTTTGTTTTGTCAGCTACGGTCCTGTGTCCTGATCGCAAGCTGCCCACAATAACCGTAATAGTTCACAAACTAATGAGCTAATGGCTAATTTAGCTATCGGTGGCTAAAGCTATTGAAATAAAATTCCTCTGAATATTTTGCTACTCAGGGTAAAGCTTCTGCTTCTCGGCACAGGCGGAGGTGAAGGCAAACTCTCCTCAGGTGTTTATTTAGACGTTTTTGGTTAATTTGCCAACTTCTATTAGCTAACATGCTAACTAACGTTAGTGAACCCTAATGGCTTTCTGGCTACTTCTTCTTCTCCCTCAGTAATTTCTGACTGCGTTGCATTGCGGTATATGGGCGTAAAATGTAGGTCCAGAAGTAAAATGGTGTACATCGTATGCACACTGAAATTTGCTGTGCATTGTGGGTGTTTTACAGTGCTGACGAATTAACTGTTGAGGATTCAAAGACCACTGCAAAATGGCGAACACACTACATAGTGCACTTTTTCCGTGATACAGCCTTTGTGTTTTTCCTCACATCTCCGCTGGAGCGAAGTCTGGCCGATTCATGTGGCAGCCATCTTTAATCATCTTGTAGAAGTTGGTGTCCACAGCAATATTTGGGTAGGGACTCTTACCTGTACAGGTACAAACATGTACATTAGTGTATTGCTGTTTGGAGCAAGAAGACAATGAGCTTCGGCCTCTTGCTCTTTCTTTCACAATGTGGCTTTTTTAGTTGCTTTTGTTTTTTCACCAACACACAGACACAGTTTTTTGTCACTGACAATTGTTCGTAGAAAAAATTACAGACTATATGCAGTGAATAGTGTTTGAATGAAGATATGCAGTGTTGACATGTAAACAGAGAAAACAGTGTGTTGGCTGTTCTCTGCTTTGTTCTCGTGAGGCGATACAGCGCTGGAGCTAACACTGCTAACAGGACGCTTTGCATGCGAACGCATAAAGTTCCTCTTTCACTGTTTTGGGGAACAGAGACGTCGGGATGGGCTACAGAGGTCACTGCATTCAACACTGCAGGTTTTGCTCGAGAACCAGTCAAACCTCACGTTGCTGTAAGCCCAGCGGTAAAAACTTTTTTTAGGCTTCTGATTGGCCAATATGGCTGTAGGGTTAAATTGCTGCCTGTTGGTTCGTTGGCTTCAGTGGTGCTTTTATGTTTTCATAGGGACTTAGTTTTACGTGAATCGGTGCTCATGTGGACGGGATTTCTTGGAAAATAAAAGAGAAAAAACTTGTTTATAGAAAGTATCCTCTGACGTGTTTACTAGGCCTCTGTTACTGGGCAGATCATGTATGTGGGGTAGCTCTGACTTAGGGTGTGATGTCACTCTGATGTCACAGTTCAAAACAGGACAAAAACACAATTATTGCAATTGCAGCTGTTCTGTGATTTGATGAATGATTTCCAGTGTTGCCATGGTTACCCAGAGAGAAGATCTCCCACAGTAAGACTCCATAGGACCAGACATCACTCTGGATGGTGTAAATACACTGAAAGATGCTCTCTGGAGCCATCCACTTGACGGGGAGTCGTGCCTGTAAAAATTGAACAGGAGATGTCAAAATAAAACAAACAGGAAGCAAAAGTCAGTGTTGATGTCAATGTGAAACCAACGTATGTGTCACCTGATTCTACTTCTGTAGATATAGAAACAGCAAAGCTTAACAAGTGTTTTTATCTGATTAGAGAGTCAGAAAATAATGTCATAATATTTCCAGGGTTAAAAGGTTAAAGACTGACGTTTCCCTGTACGATGTAGCTGTCGTCATTGCGAATGTCTCGGGCCAAACCGAAGTCACAGATCTTTGCAACACAGTGATCAGTGAGCAGGACGTTCCTCGCTGCTACATCTCTGTGGATACACTGACACATGGACAGGTGAAAGAGAGAGACAGACCGGTGGACAGACAGTGAGACATGTCTAAAAAGCGTTTAACCCAAGCATGACAACACTGATGTGTGTTTTTGTGGAAGCTTGCATTGATATTTTATCTTTATATTATGTTATTTTTCCATCAAACTTTAGAGTGCGGTTGTTTCTGTTTATTGAAGAAGTTTTGTCTTTGTGAGGACGTTTCTGCACTGTGAGGACATTCTGTGGTTCCACAGAATAGCTGACTAGTAAACTAGTGGATCACTGACAGCACTAGTCGACACTGTGCCTTGCTGTCCAGAAATCATTTAACAGTTTGTATGTGTCAGTCTGCCATTGCGAGAGTATTTCAGTCTACATTCTCCTTTCCTTCAGCAATCTGTACATTGGCAAGTATGTTAGCATATCAGGCAATAAAGGAGAAGGAAACAACAGACTGAATAAAAGATTGTTAAAACAAAGTCAAAATTTTTCTATGTTAAAAATATTTAACTTCCTTAGAGAGTCTAGGCGTCGGTGTCCTTTCTTACTGATGGCCTCAGCATTTGCATCAAATTTCAGTCTGTTGTCAACCAAGATATTTATACTTGTCAACAAATTCGATGGCAGTACCTTTGACAAGGGTCTGTGGTGGTGAAAGAGGTGAAAAAATCCATCACCTCATCTCAGTGTTAAAAAATGTTCACATTTTCACAATGTGCTTGTCCCCACACTGACTCCTGCAGTCTTTGGTGTAAAGGACAAACAGCAGAGGGGACAGGACACAACCGTAAGGACAGCCAGTGGAAGAGCAGCACCATTCTGATAGATGACCATTTACCTTAACCCTCTGAGATCTACCTCTTAAAAATATCAATCTAGCCCACAAAATGGCCTAGATTAAAATGAATAATTAATTTTTTAACTTAAACATGTGGTTGGATAGTACTGAATGAAAAATCCAGGAAGAGGAGCCTGGCATGTGCACCAGGGTCCTCTAGGTGGCTGTACAGAAGACTGAAAGTGTGAAGGTGTGATTTGTCTGTATGTAAACTGCACGGGGTCCAGAACGTCCCCCACCCTCTCCAGCACATCCCCTTTGACCGGCCTCTCAAATGACATCATAACCAGTGAAGGTCGTTCTTCCATAATAACACATAGACAAAAACACACCTGCTGCTACAAGAGCAGCACCCCACCTCACCTATTTCCAGCTTGGTCCCGCCTACTTTAGCTAATCATTTCTGGCATGACTCCATCATGTTGTTGTGTTAAAAACAAATTATATATCTGCTGCACTCAGTGGTGAGAATCAGGTTCACGTCACAGAATGTTTGTGTCTGTGGGGGTCCTCACAACCATTCAAAGAACAAAAGTGTATGTGTCCTTACATTCCTGGTAGACAGGAAGTCCAGACCCTGAGCCACCTGGTGGGAAAACCTCATGAGGTCACCAACAGTCAGACTGCCTGTCTGCTCACCTGCGAGACACACAGACAGTTAGCAGGTTATGTTTAGGTGTGTAGGTGTGGTCAGGTATGTGTAGGTGAGTTCAGATGTCTTCACATGTGTCTAAGCTTGTTTGAGTGTGTTCAGGTGAGTTTGGTTTTGCTCCTGTGTGTCCGGGTGTGTTCAGGTGATTTTCAGGGTGTTCAACTGGCCAGATGTTTACCCAGATGTGTTTGTCCCGGATTGAGAACCGGCTGCATCTCCTGATAGTCTGAACAACACGAGATCCCACTGTCACTGCAACAGAGACACACACACACATAAACACACCCAAACAGCGATCTATTTTTGACGTTACAATGATGTCATCACAGGTGATGTCAACTGCCAGAATACAGCAATACAATAGTGTTTCATATCAGTTCAGTAAAAGTCGGGTAATATTGAACGCTGTCGTAGATATTATGGGATGGCCTTATGCCAAACGTATGATGAAGAAGTGTGAATTCACGATAGCTGCAACGAGCAGTCTACGACAAACATGTTACACAGATCTGTGTGTGTGTGTGTGTGTGAAGGTGTGCGCTTGTGTTCATGCCAACTGGCAAAAAGGAGGCGTGGCAGTGGGAGTGGCCTGTAACAAAATGGCGCATAACTTCTAAACGGATTCATTAACATGGGGCCTAATGGAAAGTTACGTGCCTTTTTGTTACAGGCCACTCCCACTGCCACGCCCCCTTTTTGCCAGTTGGCATGAACACAAGCACACACCTTCACACACACACACACACACACATACACTTGATCTCCAATTTCAGCCTCTGGGGTGAAAACTGTGGCTGCCAAAGAGAGGAGAACTTTTGTGGATGAACCGACCAGCTGACAGGGCTGCTGGTCGCAGCGAATGAGAACACTGAAGCATGAATGACGCAGTGGATGAGAACATGAATTAATGTTATTATTCGTGTTGTCAATAAAAGTTAGTCATAATAATAGGAAATCAAAAAAATAATATTCATCGGATTTCAACTGCAGCTTGTTTCAGCAAAGAGTCTTTCTCACTAATACATTCAACTCCGCCTGCCCACCTGGTCACCTGTAGGTGAGTCTGCACATATGTGACATCACCCAGGGAATATTTGTGAACCTTAAGCTGTAAAAATGATTTTGTATTGAATAAACGTGTGTGTATGTGTTGCAGCTGTTTTATTTGGTCAATGTAATGAGAAAAAGACCTGCGGAGTCTGGCGTGCTGTGCAGCCATGTTCTTGTAGAAGGCCTCGCTCTCCACCTCATTTACACACAGAATGGAGGCCATGAAATCCTGAGCGTGAGCCCGCAGGAAGTTAAGCAGGTCGCCGTGGCTACAGTACTCTGTGATCATCAACATGGGGCCTGATGGAAAGAAGACAGGTCAAAGGTTAGAGAGGTAAAGCTTTGGACCACTGACCTAGTAAAGATGGACCACATGTCTCTTCTTCCTCCCACTGTATTGAAAAACAAAGCCAAAATATTTGAAGCAGCTGCTGCCATCTTTGATGATGTAATCTGGGGCCAGAGTCTGTGTGGTGGCGACAGACGGACCAAGCTGCTGCATTGAGGTACCGTCTGAAAAAGAACCTGTCAGGTTGAAAGCTGTTTTATGGTTGATTAAAGTGTTGGGTCTTCATCCTGCACCTGGCAACCCTGACACTGAACCAAACCCGTCTGAGAATTGAACACCTGAACAAACATGAGAGTGATGCTATGGTTTATGACATGTACTGCAGCCAGACACCAGGGGGCGATCAAGATGTGTGGCTTCACTTTGGAAGAGCTATCGAGACATCTGTCTACTCATAGGTTTGGTTTGTGTTCACGTGTGTGTGTGTGTGTGTGTGTGTGTGTGTGTGCCTACTGTGTGGACCCCTCAGTCAAATATTTTTCTGTTCCGTCTGTTAAAGGACCTCTCGAGGTTGTCTAACAATGAAGAACCTGTTTTATTGTTGCGCTGAGCAGGTGCTGCAAACCCCCAGATACACCTGGTGGAGATCTGCATCACTTCAATGAAAAATTCATTTTACTGAATGTTTATTCAGTGAATTGTTTTTAATGCACATGTCAGGAAGTAGTGACGTTTAAAAAGCTTGTTTTGTTGTACCAGCCACAATTAAAGCCACAAAATATTCAGTTTACTGCCACAGAGGACAAAGAGAGTAAAGATTCACATGTGAACATTCTGTTAGTAAGAAACAATGGCATGTGTTAATAATACTGTGATGATCAGTGTAAAACAGTTAGTATACTGTGTGACTGTGCCACATAGCAACTTTTTTACATTTAGTTTTTAAGTTTGTCTCTCAGCACTGTCTGGTTTCCTGTCTGTGGTTTTCATCTCCAAGCTCGCTGGGTTATGACTGAAGATGAGAATCTCTCAAATCACCCCACAGATAAGTAGTTTTATTTTAAAAAACTTTGATCATTTTCTCAAACACATTAACGCTGTAGTTTTATCAAACAAACATCAGGACTCTTTTCAGCACCAGATGAATTCACATTTGTATTTTTGTTAGTAAGAAGAAGTTATATTTGACATGGTTATAGTGTTGGCCAATAATTTAAACCATTACCTCCTTGAGTGCAGGCGCCCAGCAGGTTTACAATGTTGTCATGGTAACCAAGATGGCTGAGGATCTTCAGCTCTGACATCAGGGCTTCACGTTCCTCAGAGTGAGCGCTCGCTGTTGATAAAACATCAAACAAAAATCTGTTTCATCACAACAAAAATGTCTGGTGCATGAGATGAATGAAGATGAGGTTGATGAGGATGATGAAGATTTAGAAACTGACGTTTAAGCATTTTGACGGCAACTCTTGTGACATCGTTGTCAGTTCCCAGGCCATACGCTGTTGCCTCGACGACCTTGCCAAACGCCCCAGAACCCAAAACAGCACCTGATAGACAAGGAGGAGGGTCAAACTAACCCAGAAAATGAAGACGAAAAAAACTTTTCTAGAAGAAGCTGAACACTGAGGTCATGTGGGGTTTCTCTCTAACATTCAGCTCGGAACAAAAGCACATGACAGGATCAGTGTGTCCAGTCAGTGTGTTTACATGCACAGCTAAGTCAAGTTATGGTTAAAGCTCGATTGGGACATTTACCGTCCTTGTCTCAGTATACAAACGCCGAGGGGGAATCAATTTATAGCCTGACTCTGCTCCAGCAGGTGACGATATGCCTCGTTCAGGTGGTTGCTGTTGGACCCTCTTCTGGTTGACCAAACAGGCTACAAACAAGTTAGCAAGCGGCTAGTGGAACTCATGATGAACGGTGAAAACATGGACGACTTTACAGCGCTGTGCACTTCTGCACTTTGTCTAGTTTATGGTCGCCGTAAAATGCCGGGTGCACGACAAAAATGACGTCACATCTTGTGTCGTTCCAGGTGCATAGGCTTCAAAAGGTGTTGCAGCACTGCATCGTGTAACTCTGAATCCTTGTGACGAGCTGGGGACATTGTGCACCAACTCTTCATTTTTAAGAAGAGAGATAATCAAATGGCAAACTCGAGGACAGAAATGGACAAAATACCGTTGGCCAGAAAAGAGGGTCTGAAATGTAACATGTGTCTGATTTTGTGTGACGTTCTTCCATCAAACACCAGCCGGCCAGACAACAACACCTCAACGTACACAGAGACTCCAATGAGACTGAAGCCTTTCGCCTTATTTTTATTCTTTGTTAGACTCATGTGTATACTACTTTTTTTCTTTTACCTTGTGTACACTAGCAAGAAGACAACGATGGATAAACAAAAGTTTGTGTGTGTGTGAGTTCAGTGTGTAAGACTTATTTTATAAAAAGAAAAAAAAAACGCATCACAAATTCACTTCAGAGAAGACAAACATCAAACTGCCATTGCCATGAAAGCTGTCATTATATATTTACCGATCGACAGAAAGAGTGAAAATATTATGACATTTGTCCTCAAGTAGAGGTGCTGGTACGTGACTGACATGTCACTCATCGCCACGGTCAAAGATCAGCAACAAGCTGGTGATGTAAGTGATATGGAATGTTTCTAGAAACATTTTAAGGTAATATTTACAGTAACACAACCATTAGTTGAACTTTCTGTCTTTATTTCTATTATTTTTCTCCATAGAATGTTCATACTGAAGACATCAGAACTATGAAATATAAAATATACCAGGCAAAAACTACAAACTTACCTTAATCTACTTCTACTTTACTTTCAACTCTACAAAGCAAAATGACTTCCAGACATTGCCCTCTGTACTTTTACACAGCGGCATTAAATCTTTAATTACAAGAGCAGGAGACAGTGTTGTTGATCAATGTTTGACGGCACTGCATCTTGTAATTCCCTCCTGGAATTAGATTATTGTGCCGACATATCTCTAAATCTCTCATGAGAACAGGTTTAGTAAAACAGACTGCTGCTCCTTAGTATATCATTTCTTTCTATTTCAGGTGTGTGTGAACATGAAAACACACTTGTGCTGGTCTTCAGGTAGACAATGCTGCTTGTGTCGCCATGTTGGATAAAGACATCTATCCAGTAGCACATGTTGACTTGACAAGATATTTTGGTTGTACGCCCCCTGCCGCTTAGGAGGGTACAGCAACAAACAACACGCTGAGCATAACCGTCTCTGTGTGGAGACGCTGGTAGGTTGCGTGCCATCGACGGGGATCCCCGCCACAGTGTCGTGCGTTAGCATAAATTAGGTTTTACTTTTGGTACAAGACAGATGCCACAAGGACTACCGATCACGCTCAGCACGCTCAGCACGCTAAGGCCAGTTAGGGACCGACTTAGGCAGATACACGCAGGAGTAAATCGATCCCCAACACCATTATTTACATTTGTTGATCCAACTTCAAATCCTGAGGCTTGTTAGCAGCTAGATGTCCCTCTTCTCCACAGACGACTTCCACAAAATTCTCCAGAAAGCTTTAAACTAAGATGTAACATTTAGAAGATAATGTGGAGGTAAAAGGACGGTCAGGAAATGATACCGTGGATCCATGGAGAACGTGACATGACCAAATAAAAGCATCTGTGTGCCGGGCAGTAAGTCCACAGCACTCTACATTTCCCTGGGAAAAGGAGAAGAGTGAGAGCCACAACACACACCCTAAGACTTGCTTGATCTTTTATCTTGTCATGAAATAATGGCGAAACGGCTCATAACTGAACATAAAACTGCTCCATATACTTTTGAGCCTTTGAAAATAATTGACTATGTATAAAAATGTAATTTCTTAATGATAAATGTCATATTTCTGTAAAACCCATTGAGAAGAAGCTGAAAGTCTACACTACAACCTAATCTTGACTGATTCATTTCAGATCCATTGTTGTGGTGACAAGAGGCAAAAATACAAAAACTGTGTCACTGTCAAAACACTAAACTCAAGTCCATTTATGGTTAAAATAAACATATCTGTAAATGCTGCATGCCGCTCTCTGGGAAATAGAAGCTGCAGCCTGGTTCAGTTAACAGAAGTGTTCAGTGTTCAGTTGATGCTCTCTCATACCGAGGCGGAGTTTGTCTCGTGGAAACTCCCACTTGTAGTTGTAAGGCAGCTGGGTGGGGTCAACAAAGGTATAGTTGTTTCCGTCAGTACTCTCGATGATCTTCCAACGAATCTCATACTTAGGTTTCTTAGGAAAGAAGAAGCAACATGCAGGCAAGTTGAGAATGAAGCAGTTTAGTTATCTGTCAGTGTTGGTGCTGATGTATTCAACATGTACAAGCAAGCAAGGACGTGCACAGGTACGGGCTACTGTTGCCCAGGAAACAGAGCATTTGCCCTCTTTGGCTGAGCTTCCCCTCTGGAGGAAAAAATAAATATCAATATTAATTATTAGAACTTATTATTTCAGCTGTTGTGACCGCATAAATACAAGTAGCCCATAATTGCTAAAACTGGACCAAATTAAATCATTGTATAACCAAACTTTTATTATGCCTATTTGACTGGCATGCCTCTGGGACACGGCGGCACACGGGAGTGGCCAAAATCAAAAAACAAACAAACGTGGCTGTCAGGAGGATGCTGTGTCACGTGTTGCCTGTGAGGGCACAGGGTGAGTGTTTTGACGTTGAACGGCATGCTATAACCCGCAGAATGCTCCGTAACAGAACTTCTCCTCGTAAGCTTCTGAATGATGTGAAGTGCCAGCTTGTCACATTTGCATCACGTTAAGCAATACTGCCGTATTTATGCTGTCACATGAACCAACCTCAGCTACAGCAGCTTCCTGACAAATACGCAGACTACATGAAAGATCATTCTGCAGCTCTGTTACGACCATTACATGAAATGTGACTGTTGAATCATGCCAGATAAGACACTGTTCAGTCTGTATGAAGCTGTGCGATGTGAAAAGCTTTTTTCTAGCTTGCGACATGCTTTGAATGAACTTGCTTCATTCAGGTTGTGATTAATTTTCAACTAAAAACAGGGATGTAGCTGATAGAAGTCGCCTTTGAAATGATAATTTGTAATGTTCGAATTGGTTAAAATGTGGCTTAGTGCATGTTTTTAAGGTGATGTTAATTTTTGGTACTTACAGTAGGTTATGCCTTCACAAAAGAGGAGTCCAGCAGAGAGCGGTGGAGCTGAGGGAGGCAGCGAAGGGCCGTGCACGTCCGGAGACCAGCAGGTACGCAGGTGAAACATTACGATAGAAAAGTCTTTTCCTACATAAACAATTTGAAGCAGGTCTATTTCCTCAGAAGCATTTTTGTGAAGGTGGAAGTAACTAAATAACTAAGTAAAAACAAATATTTCTATCAATTATAAGTAGGCTATACATATACTGTATCTTTGTATAATGTCGAGGTCAGACTACGAGATCATTTTTTTGTCAAATGTTCACTGTGTCAGACAAGGCGATTAAAGAGTCATAAATTCTTGCTGTGTCGTTGCGGAGAGACATGGCTGTTTACATGTCGCTTCCCGATCAATCATCGTTTGCAGTTCACATCGTGCGTTACGTCACCAGCAAGGAAGCACTTGCCATTGACTGCAAATGCTGACAAGCCATCGTGAGAGGTAAACAAAAATCAAACATATCATGACACAACATGAGACGAAACGATTGATTGTCGCGCCCGATGCTCGTTGATAGTTTCCGAGCCCACCCAACACCCTACGTCTTTCCGGTCAGGCTGTTATCAGGCTGATGCACTAACTCTAACCCTTTTCTGTAGCCGGCTAAAACGAAAAGCTCTAGCTCAGAGAGCACTGGAGAGCCTGGTGATCAATAAAATACTTCTAATAGCTTTGTGAAATTAGGATGGTAAGGCCAGACTTTTTTTTCCTGAAATCCTTCATGTGATTTTGTAATTGTTCTGTGTTCTGGTAACCTACTTATCTTTACATCCAAAAAACAAAATCCTCAAAGACTGAATGCTTTACGTAGCTTCTGTTGTCGATTTAAAGTAATTAAATGAAGGACCACTGAGCCACGGAGCGTGATCGCTGTACAGGTACACATTTTTTATGATGAAGTGATAGTTGGCATCATGTTGCTGCTTAAGTTACATGAAACTGTGTGAGCAATAATGTGTTAGCTTTCACCAACAGTGTGCTGTTTTTTCTCATTAAGCTTTAGAATGTAAAAAAAAAACTGGGATTTTAAATTTGATTTCGCGGTTAGTGAAATAACCATATATTACACCATTTAGATACATGCTGATGGCGGGGTGACTCCTGGATTCAGGGTGGGGGTGCCCTTTTTTCAGGTTAGAGCAACAGCCCCTCAAAATGTCTGTGCACGTCCCTGCTTTTAAGACCATCTTTAAAAAACGGAACAGAATCAGTTCAGTGTGTTTGCAGAAGATTCTGTGAAATGACCCGACAGCAGAAACTCAGAAACAGGAAACAGCAGAAACAGGAAGCTGTGTCGCTTTTGTTACTTAAAAGGTTGTTGACTATTCAATGTTTCAGTATTTCCTGCTTTGAACTTGATAAAAAATACTTTAAATTTGTTTTGTCAAACCTATTTAACAATATTTATATTCCAAAATTACAGGTGTAACAAATGTATTTGAGCTGAACAGTGATAAATATTATTTTAAACTTACAGCAGTTTTAAGAGAGAAATGAGTCGTGCAGTCATGTAGTTTCTGGTTCCTGCTCATGAGTTTGTGTTGTTTTTTTGTATTTTGTCTGTTTGTATTTTCTTGTTGGGATCTGTTTACTTGTCCGTTAGGAACAGGAAGTACAGACCAGGCTATGGTACGAGGCATCGGTCTGTGATATTTTTACCCTTCCACACAAATATGAAATAATCTAATGAGGCTACGCACTTGTCTCCACTTGTAAAAGACGACCAATAGGAGCAGGAGGAGGACAGCAGCAGCACTCAGAGCTCCAATCAGAGCAGGCGTGAAGAACTCTGAACCCGCTGAGCCTGAAAATATCATGTGTTTATCATCATCTCATGTCACAAACGCTGCTTTTCTAGTGACACGTTAATACTTACGATAGTTAAGGACATGGCGAGCCACGCCGATGTGGTTGCTGGCGACACACTCAACAGTGACATCACCAGCAGGTGACAGAGGGAGGTTCAGGTGTTTTTTTACTTCCTCCTCCTGCTTCTCCTCCCATGGGGTCGCATCAGCTGGAGAGACCTGATAGGTGGAGATGTCTCCACACCTGCAGAGAGACGTGACGGTGAAACTGTTTGATTCCTTGTGTTTGTACCTCATCCATTTTGATTCAGTTACTTCTGGAATTCTTTATTTTTTAGTGGTCTGATCACATGTATTTTATTGTGCTAGATGATTTTATTATGACACTTTTTTTACTTGGTTTTAAAAATTGTGAATAAAATCCACTTTCATTAATTTTATCTCAAAGTCACAATATTTATCACAGTGATTCAGTGAATCCACACATCATGAAACAGCAGCCGAGATTCAAAGATTTCATTTTCACATGAGAAATCTTTCAAAAACTACAGCACACACCCACAGAACCTGCACTGAGAAAAAATCTAAACATCTGAACACTTCCATCTCCTTTGCACCTAATGTAGGTGATGTGACACACACACACACACACACACACACACGTAGTTTTGACCTGTGGCTGTAGAAGCGTAAAAAAAGCACCACCAGAAAACCAAATGATGAAAAGAAATGAGCAGAAAAAATAAGTCAAAGCAGAAAAGCTATCATAGTTTCAATACCTAAAAACTGTCAAGCAAAAATATTATGAGAGAATTCACCAAAATGCAAAACCACACCACCACCTTCAATGACATCACGACCTTTCTTCTTGTGCCACCTTCAGGACAAACTCCACATGTTTAGCTAAACACAGATAATATCAGGAAGTTGTTGGACTCTGCAGCCTGTAGGGGGCGTTAGTAACACTTTTCACTGTCAGTGTGTTTGGTACATACGTGTCCTGGGGCCCAGGGCAGGTGTACCAGAGGATTGTGGGTAGTGGATATCCAGAGCTGCTGCAGGTCAGAGTGTCGTTCTCCACACTGACAAAGGCACTCGGTGAACCTGAAACATGCAAATCATTTCCCACATAAATTTATTAATAGTGGCAGAAAATAAAAATAAAATACGATGACAGAAAGTTAAGGTCAGCATTGTTCATTTGTCAATAAAAAATAATCCTGACCAACCAAAAAAGACAAATTTAAAGATTTACATGAGGTTTGATGAAGTTCAGACATCACGTGATTATCAGAAGTTGAAGAGGGAGAGTGGAGGAGAAGAAGAAGAAGAAGGGAATAAGACAGTTCCTTACGGTAAATTCGGAGGTCAATATTTTGTGAGCCAGTGAAGAAGGAGTTAGAGAAGTGGAATGAGTATCGACCTCGATCCTCCTGACGAACTCGTCGCAGCAGCAAACTCGTCTCGGACCTGGACCGTGAAACACATGGCTTTAATACTAACAACACCTTCTTCACAAAACGCAACATCAAACGTAACAACTTTAGAATAGAGTAGAATGGAATAAATCTTTGTCTTTGGCTCACCAACACACAAGACAGATCGATGAAATACAGACGCCATACAGACACACAGTATTGCAACAGCACAATAAGGACACAGTAAAACCAAGTAAGTTAAATATACTAAATTAATGAGTAAAAGCAGAGACAGAGCAGTTCAAGTCAATATCTATGGGTTGGTCACTTTGTTGAGAATGCTGATGGCATTTGGGATGAAGGACTTTTTGAAATCACTTTTTGCCAGAGATTTTTGCCAAACCAGACCGCCCTGCACCGCAACTCCCTAATCCTTGAAACTAACAATACCACCTTAACCAGCGTACACACCAACATAAACAAACCTTAAGGGGGTATTGCTGTTGTAGCAGGGTTCTGTCTCAGTGTTTGCATGCTAACCTGCCGTCGTTAGCAGAGAAGTTGTCCTGGTAAACAGTGCTGTTGTTGTTGATGACGTTTATTGGTGGCGTCCAGTGCTGATTCCTGATTGGAGGATACGACTCCATCACAAAGGTCAGCATCACATCTTGACCTTCATACACCTCCACTGTTCTGCTGCCACTAATGTTAGCAGCCATAACCTCATTCACATCCATTCTGCTAATGTTAGCAATTAGCTCCCTGTTCATTTCCAGTGAACCGCTGCTGATGTTAACTGTCAGGTCCTCATTGACCTCTGCGGTCCTGGTTTTAATGATACTGTTCTTCAT
This sequence comes from Naso annulatus, assembly GCA_029783625.1. Lineage (NCBI taxonomy): Eukaryota > Metazoa > Chordata > Actinopteri > Acanthuriformes > Acanthuridae > Naso > Naso annulatus. The sequence continues at coordinate 26,580,019 of JAPZDX010000006.1, read as the reverse complement.
TGGCTGCAGGTAGATCCTCAGGTAGGGACGATCTGTTTAGGAAGAAGAGGAGAGTCAGTATATATCCGTACAGATTCAGTGGATTCAAATCTTTTTATCTTATATTAGCTTCCCAGCAGAGAGCAGAACTTATCATCACGTTCACTCGTTGGATATCTTGAGTTTCACCAAATGTTCTTACCCAGAACTCTTAGCTGTGCGGTTGCCGCATTCAGTCCAGCTTCATTGAAACCTGTACAGGTGTAGGATCCACTGTGTGTCTGACTGACCGTAGAGATGGTCAGAGTGCTGTTAATGTACAGGCGATGGTTGTCATAGCGATGGCTTGTGGTGACATTAAATGTCTGAAACAAACCAAACAACCAATGAACATCAAGACAGTTTGTCAGGAGGAAATGACACCCCAGTAACCTCTGACCTTTATGTGTGGATGTGTCCAGGTGAGGTTGTAGAGATGAGATGGGTTACTGGTCAGACAGGTGACCTCAAACGTCTCTCCTTCCAGACGGACCGACGTATCCTGACTGACAGACACGGAGGGAGGATGATGCAATCCTGCAGAGAGACAGGTCAACACTGTGAAAGGCAGACAGACAGGTCATAATGGAGTACAGGTAGTGAGAAATACAGACAGACAGACAGACAACCAAACAGGTAGGCAGATAGACAGACAGACAGACAGACAGACGGGGCTTACTGGGGACCACCAGCACATCAAAAGGTTTGGATCTGAACTGCCTTCTGCCCCTCCAGCCTGAGCAAACGTAGCGTCCATCAAAAGACCTCTGCAGATTTCTGATCAGTGCTCCTCTCTTGGGGTCAAATGTCACGTTCATGTCCCGGGGTAGGCCCCGCCCCTTTCCTCTGGCACCGCCTTCTAATTGGAGGGTGAGGTTAGTGACGGAAGGGTCAGTCAGCAGACATCTGATTAGGACGTCATGACCCTCGTTGAAATCTGGGCTTCTGTGAGATGTGACGAACACACTGGAGGGATCAGCTGGGTCTAAGAGAGAGGCATTATGGGAAATTGAGGTCATATTTAGAAGATGAGGAGTGCCACAAACTACAGACGGGAATTGAAACCTGGTATTAAACAGACCTTTGAATGATTAAAGACTGTAATATTGATAAGCTCCAACATTATGGGTGCTGCTATCGACACAGTAGAAATTGAGAAAATATCTTTCCTTTTTATTTTTGCTACAGAAACGTTATCCTGCACATATTATCACACCAACGTCATTTCTAATTTGCAATATGATCAAGACATTCGTCTGCATTTTTGTTATTCCCAAGCCAGAAGGGGGATCTCTCATCAGTAGCTTGTCTGCAGGGGGCGGGGCTGCTCTTTCACACACACACTTCAGCACCGGGCAGCACACACACAGAAACACACAGAGACCTCAATCAGTGACAATGGCCAAGAAGACCAAAAGCTCAAAAGTCTGGCTACACCTCACCAGAGGTGATGCTGTGCAAAAAGTCTTAATCGTGCAAGGGCTGAAAGAGGAAGTGCATCAGGCACAGTTTTCAGCCGCCATTCTCACAGTTCATCTCTCACTGCCTCATCCACGTCAGGTAGTGTGATGTTGAGCCAGCAGGCTGCAGCCAAAACACAGAGTTAGTGAAATTATACGAACATAAGTTAAAAATGTTGAATGATGAATGAAAAAGGTCCGCACACTGTAGCTCCCTCAACTGCATTTCTTAGCACATGCAGTAGTGATGTTTTAAGCTACGTGTTCAGTCTGGAGAAGGACACGTAGCTCACAACACAAGGACAGGTGAGTTGTTAGCTATAGGTAATTCACCCTCCTAAAGAGAACATCTGCGTTTATTTGGTCAAAAATCACTGAGCAAAAAAGAGAGGGGAGCCGTGGAGCCCAAAGTTATTCCGCCTGGAAAAATAGTTCCGTCCTAGCTGGAATATCAGCGTGAAGAAGGATTTTGACACAGACGTTCTTTTGAACTAACGCTGTCTCACATTTTCAG
>JAPZDX010000006.1:26326726-26338968 GCA_029783625.1 Naso annulatus | reverse complement strand
TATGTTTTTTTTTTCCTCCCAGCGTTATTCCAGGGTAACGTTTTTTTTTCCAAAGGTGTGAGCCACTCACTAGCTGCTTTTGCTGGCAGTCTGTGGAGATACAGTTTCAAAACATCAAAACCATCTAAAAACGTCCAAAAACCTCAAGAGCTTAATGTGGTATAATTCAAGACTTCTTTATCATGCCATTGGCTCAATACTTCCAAAACACTATTTGGGCTGCAAAGCTACTAAATCCAACATATTCAGTATCTAATGCACATGCTAGGCCAGGTATGCGACAGGGAACAGACGTGTTGTTAAATGGCTTTGAGAGGCAGTTTACACGGCGCAAGTTTTCGCATCCAATGACACACTTTTGTTGTTTTGTTTAGCCTTCCATTTACATGACAACAGTGTGCTGGCGCCCCTGAGACCACAAGCGTATGAAACCATGTTTCAGAGTGCAATCTTTTTAAACCGCATCCTTCTTTCCGGCTGTGTAAACTAACAAGTAAAGTGTTTGTGCAAGTCAGTGCATCCTCTCTGGCCACTAAGAAACTGTGTTTAAACACTCCGCAGTGCACTGAAAGCAGGTCGAATATGACGACAGTCTATTGAGGCAGATTCAAGTGTTCGTAGCATAGTTTTAGAAGTCAGTCTACGGCTGAATTTCTTAAATTTGTGGCTGCTTAGGGTTTAGCAGCAACAGGATGTTAACAACTTCAGCAGCTCTGACGGTATGTCATCGCAAAGTTAAACCGCCGACTACTGGCCTTGCATGCATACGACAGCATTTTTGGTTGTTTGTGCAAACACAGTTTTTTTTAAAGACGCCAAGGAAAGATTTTTCTGTTTTTAGTGGGGCTGCTCTCGTGGCCTTATTTTGAAGAAGAGACAGCAACTGTTAAGTGACCGTTTTTCTGTGGATTGGTTTGTATGGTAGCACTTTACATTAAACCTATTCTAATAAAGGGTTATAAATGGCTTATAAATTAGGCTATTAATTAGTTATGAATACCTTATAAGTCATTAATAAACAGTTACAAACATGTTAGAATGATTTTTGTACATCGATGCAGATTCACTGTTTGGCCGGATCAAATTACTTGTGCATTGCATCTGTTCTCTCAAATCTTAGATCTTGCTAATGCCTTAGCTTACTGAATCATTTTCGTTTTATGAGATAGCATGTTCAGCCCCTTCATTTGGATATTTGATATCCACTGATAGAAGTATGTATGGATGTGCCACTTCATATTAGAAACGTCAATTTAGAAATTACCCAGTAATTACCTGTTATCATAAGGTTATGTACTGTGATGCCTCATGTTGTTGGTATCTTCTTTAGGACAGCATTCCGGATGTGGCACAGTTGGCAACCTTCCTTTACTTGGTGTACTACTCGACTATTCTTGGTCCCACTTTCAGATAACTGTGCCCAGCCTAAACCTTTCTTGTATCTGTTGTTTACTGAGCTGATTCTCTCCCCATCAGTCTTCATGGGGGTTTTTTTGCATTTCATGTTAATGGCCATTTACTAATGAGTTAATAACATTTATGTCTGGCAGAAGAGAGCCTTATTGTTTTCATTTTATCATTTATTAATGACTTTTAAGGTATTAATAACCTAATTTATGAACCATTCATAACCAATTGTTATAACTTGTTCATAACTATTTATTTAATACTAATTTGGTATTTATAACCTAATTTATAAACCATTTATAACCCTTTGTAAGGGTAGACTTAATGTAAAGCAGTACTGTTGGTATTAAGCAGCCTCCTTACAAAAGTCCACATACTGTAGAATTATTGTATTTGTAGAAACAAACAAAAAATTCTGTTATACAGTTTAAACTCTGCATGTCTTGTCTTTATCTTCTTGTTTTTCAGTCCCTGCTGGACCCGAAAACCCTCACAGAGTGCTGGCCCCCAGATGGCTTGATGCCTGGTGAGTGTTTCAGATTTCATTCCAAATAAATTAATATCTTTCTGAAGGCTTACCTGTGTACCTCTGATTTGCTCTAAATGAATAAAAGAGTACTCCAGACATTTATTGCTTCCTTTCCATTAAATTGTTGGACTCAAAAGAGACAGGTTTAAAACAGAATGGTCCGAATCTGATTATGACCTTTTCTCTTACTGTGTGTGTGCGTCTTCAGAGAGCAGCTACTGGCAGCTCTGCCCTCCCTCCAAGTCTGGCCTGCAGGGGGGGTTACTGAGCTCTAGTTTCCCCCCTGGCCCCGTGCCCCTGGTGCCCCCAGATGCTCACCTACAGGAAGGGGGTGACCTCCTGGATGGCACCCCCTCTCAGCCGCAGCAGCACCGACCACTGGCACCCAGCACCTCAGCGTCCGAGCTGTCTCTTCCTGGAGCGCCGGCAGCCCCACCAGGCGCCGGGCCTCCTCCCCCTCCTCCACCACCACCTAAACGCCACTGCCGTTCGCTGTCGGTGCCCGAGGACCTGTCGCGCTGCCGCTACACATGGCGGCCCAGCGCCTCACGAGTCTGGACTCCTGTCAGCCGTCAGCAGTGCCATGGGGGAGCTGGGGGAGGGGTTACAGGTGGGGGAGCGGGAGCAGGTGGAGGAGGTATAGGGGCAGGTGCAGCAGTGGGAGGAGCCTGTCCTCTCCGTGCTCCCAGCTCTTCCCTGAATTCGTCGTTGCACTCCTCATCCAGCCCCACCTTCTTCAGCCTGGCACTATCTCCAGACTCCCCGTTGCCCTGGAGCTTCCCCTGGGACCCCAGTGAGGCAGCGGCAGGGGGAGGAGCCTGCTGCTGCTTCTTCCCCTCCCCTTCCTCTTGCTCCTCTTCCCCTTCCCCCCTGCACCCGCCTCCCCCTCCTCAGAGGCGTTTCTCCCTCTCCCCTGTGCTCATCAGAGACTCGGCGGCCTCCACTTTTCTGCCTCCACCTCCTGTGCCGAGCCAAGCAACGGCGCCTCCACCGGGCTGCTCTGCCGTGGCAGGAGCGGCTCGGGGGGGCCCGGTGCCTGCCTCACCCTCCTCGGCATGCAGCACACCATCGTCTCTTCGACGCAGCCTGCCACCGCAGCTGCCACGCTGCAACTCACAGCCCTGCGACCTGCTGCTGCTCAAACCAGGTCTGAAGAGACGCCGCGACCCCGATCGACCCTGCGCCCGACCTGTCCTCGACTTCACCAAAATGACTCAGGTACTGCACAAAGTAATGTTTTATGTCCGAAAAAACTCGTTTGGTCGGACAAAGCAAAATTTGAAGATGACTCATTAGAGTCTTGAAGCAGATTGTGATCAATTGATTCAATCAGGTATCATTAGCTGATCAGTGATTACAACTGTTTATCAGTGTATATCGCCCACTAGTGATATTTTCATAGTGTAAACACATGAAGAAATTGTGCTGAAATGGATCCCCGAAATTTGTTTTCCACAGAAAGGGTCGTAAAGATGCAAACTAATCAGGACACTGTAGTCACTGTTTCTGAATGACTTTCTGCCTTAGTTACTTTTTGGTGGACACACACTGATACAACATATCTGCAATAAGCCCATATCATCTCATTTACTAATTTAGCAGTAGTTGTCAGAATCAGCTTCAGCTGATTTCTGTGTTTTGATTTCTTTCCTCCTGTCGTCCCTGCAGACGCGCAGCATCGATCCACAGTGTCTGGAGCGCGGCGGCAGGCTGGCCTGCGGCGGTGATGTCTGCATGGGCATGGAGGCCTTCATGGGCGACTTTAGGGGCTCCTGCTCGCCGGCCGAGTGCCTGGGCAGGACCAGCATCGGTCCGCTGAGCGAGAGTGACGAGGAGTGCCGCGAGGACGACGACGACGACGACGATGGCGAAGAGGAAGCCGAGGAGCGCGAGGCGGCGCAGCAGGCGGTGTTTGAGAGGGATTGTACAGAACTTGACCTGAACTTAATAGAAGAAAACTGACGCATTTGTAAATGGAAGGCTGTTCTCTGTTCCAGTTTTTTAATTTAGTTTTATTTTGAAGTGATCTGAACCCCTTCACTCCTCCTTGACCACCGTGTCAACACTCTGCGTTTCCTTGCCACCAATCAGCAAGGCTCTCAGGAACAACACCTTCTCTCATTGGATGAGCTGGGGTTAACGAAGCTGATTGATGACGACAGTGATGATCTGACTACCACTGGTAAAGACTCAGGCTGTGGCTTTACTTGAAATCCTCCTGACTGTTTTTTAACATTCATGATGTTGGAAAGCTGTTTGTGTTTACAGTGAGGATCTCTTAGAGAGTAAGTCTGGTCGCATGTGATGAGAGAAAACCTCCACACTCTGAATCCCAGTCACTGCGGTTTGTCCCGCTGCATCTGACCTTCAGTTACCGCGCCAACAAGCTGTTGCTCAGGTACGTGAAGCCCAGATGCCGAGTTTTCCCACTCCTGTGACTGACTCAGACTGTCCAGGTGCTTCTTGGCGTCCAGGTGTCTTCCAACACACAGCTGCTGAGTCTGTTCGTAACACACTACAGTCTGATGAGGCCGTCGCCGCACTGCAGCTCCAGCCTGAAACAGCATCACCACGTTTGTCACACAGTGTACCACAACACAAAGACACTTCTTTCAAAAAGCAGCTTCAATCTGCTGTCAGTATTTAAAGAGTCACTTCACCCAAATCACAAAAACATCTCTTTCCTCTTGTAGTTAATATACACAAAACCCAAATTTAAAGAACTTCCTGTAAGACATCATTTACAAAGTAGCAAAAAGTAACAGCAAAACTTCTTTTCTCGTTTTTCCGTGAATAAAAAAATGTTTTTGTTGTTTTGTTGACATTGCGTTGCCACTCTTGTTGGATGTTGTCTGAGAAAAAAAATGGAAAAAAACAACAACAAAACATTTGTTGGTTGCTTTTGGTCATTATTGGATACATTGACAAGAAGAAATTGGGATAACATCTTAAATCAATTTTTTACTGTTCTTTAAAAACACACAAGTAGAATGCCTACCGATGTACAGTTTTCCTAATGAAATAATTTGATCACAGTCTGATGTCTCAGTAGAGATTTAGATTTGGATTTTGAGTAAAATAATTCACATTTCAGAGTAGGGTGGTTCCTTAGAAACAAACAAAAAGTGGTTTAAAGGCCGAAACAAACACACACAGGTGTGTGATCAGTCATGTGACCTCAGTGTGGTGATGCGTTCAGGTTTGCTGTTGTTTTGAGGTGTCGTCCCATCAGTGTTTGCTGAGGGCAGGTAGCCACTGATGCTGTTGTTCACCTGAGTGTTCACACATTCCTTTCACACACCTGTCACTGGAAAACACCACACACTCCTGCTCATTCACTCACCCTGTCCGTGTGTATGTGTGTATGTGTGTGTGTGTGTGTGTTTGTGTAACCTCTCGAGCCCCCCTGGTAGTCATGTGACTTCTATCCAGATTAAATCCAGATTGAATCCTGGAACAGTTTATCACAGAATCTGTGCAGACACACAGTTTTATTACAAAGATACTAAATGTTGTGTTCGCTGAACATTTCAAATCTTCCTTTTGAACGGCACGTATGTGTGATTTCTGCTCACATTAGATGAATTTCCAAATTTTAAATGAACTTTCAGAAGATTGACAGAGTGTGAAATCGTGTGTGCTATGAGACTGTTAGCAGATAAACAGCAGGTGGCGCTTATTCTCCAGACAACGCCGTTAAATCATTGCAGAAGTAGACGCTTAAATAATGGAAAACATGACAGAAATCTGACATTTCTGTTGTGTGTTTTCTGATTTACCAGATAAAATCTTCAACGTCTTCCATCAATACCTTTTGTTTATCCACATACCAACTTGCACACCTCACACTACAGTTTTTAGTGTTCACTCAGTGTCGATTTCACTGTTATCTTAAAGTACATGACAGATTCCAATGCTCAGTGCTCCAGGCACATATGTAAATGAATTCAAATACTGTGGGTCTGATATGGAGCTTTGAGGAATAATGGAATAAAACATTTATACAAGCAGATTGATGAAATTTCAGTCTGGATTTAATTTTAGGGTGAAGATGCTCAGAACTGCCAGGTGTGAGCGTGTTGTTGGGAGAGTCGACTGTAAAACGCTCAGAGGTTATAACGTGATTCTCTTCTTTCAAATTTCCCTTGAAACCCACAATGAGAACAAAAACTGCACATGTAAGGTCTCTGAACCTTTAACAGTGCTTCACAGTTTTCACTAAGTGTCCATGTTGTTGTTGACAGCTGCATAAAGGACCACACAGCTTGTATTCTTTTGCACTGAGAATCATAACCTCACATTCCTGCTGATCTGTTCAAGTTCTCCGTCAGGTTTCACATTGATTTCTTTATTTCCAGGCAGTTTTGCTTTCTGTTGTCTCTAAAAGTCAACCTGCAGTGAGATAACCCATCATGGTCGGTGTTTAGAAAGTTTGTTTTACTTTTGGTTCAAATTTCACAGTTAGAAAAACTAACTAGTGATTCTTTTTGAGGACACACTAATGTCCCATATTGACAGTCAGCTGCTTAAAAAAGCATCGCGGAACAATGTTAGGAACTCAAACCCAGAAGACAATCATCAGGTAAACATGAACACTACAAAAAGATGTTTGGGTTTTTTTCATTTTAGCAGTTGACTGTCAGATCTTAGATCAAAATGTCCCTGAACACAACAAAAACGGTAGTAACCGTTCCATAACACTCATGATTTAAAAATAATAATAACAACAAAGGTGTTTAAATGTTGACTGATGGGTTATTTTCATGTGGTTGTGGCGACTTTATCGTTCAATCATCAGATTTTTCAACACTAGCAAATTTAGTTCTTTGAAAGAAGAGATTAGCCATGTTTCCATTAAAGTATTTTGATGGGCGTTTTGAAGTATTGGATAAGAAATGGTAAATGGAAACGGCCAAATTGGTGGTGGTGGTGGTCGGGGGGGGGGATTCTCGCCCGAGGTGTTTTTTCCCCCTCGTCGAAAAACAGTTCATGCACAAAATGGGAGATCGAAACAGCTGTGTCGAATATTTATCTGCTGTTTTCACTCCCTGAAAGAGGTAGGAGTAGTGGAAGCTTATTTCCCCGTCTTCCAGGATATTCCCCCACCGTGCAAAAACATGGCTGATAACAACAACAACAACAACAACAACAACAGGTATGTGTGGAGCAACAAGGTGACCAAAGTATTCCAAGATCTCGTCCAAAAAACATAACAACTTCAGATGGTAAACAGGAACGGAACGCCACAATGTTTTGTTTCTGGTCTGCAACCTCTACTACTTCTACTGTGTATTACAGCCATGTGTAACGTTGCTTATAGCGCCATCTTCTGACCAAACTACACTTTGCAGCCCAGTTTATTTGCTCCAAGTCAGTTACTGGAAACGTCCCTAATTTGCATTTTCCTTTTTGCGAGATTTCAAAGCTTCTCTTAAAATTCGCTTCACAATTAATGGAAACATGGCCAGTGTTGTTTTTGCAAGCTGTTGCATTCTGGATGTCAGAGGGTTTAACAGTCATCTGTGTTTGACGTGTGAATGAAAGTTTCCTTTCTGACGTCTGTTCTCACCTTTCAAAATGTGGGTTTAAAACATCTCTGTATTCTAAACTGAAAGTTACTGCTGGTGACACTGGTGTAGTGGTTGTAAAGGAACAGTCCAACTTTTTAGAAAACGACCACATTTTTAGATGTTCCGCTAATATCAGTCTCATGTTTTTGCGTTCTGTATCGAAACTGGAGTCCTGGAATTAATTAGTGAGCTTTAAAGGTGTTAGTTAATTTTGAACTGAACCAGACCAACTGTTAGTGCTAACATTTTTTAATGCTAAGCTAGGCTAACCACATCTTGACTCCAGTTCTATCCACGCATGGACATAAGACTGATAATCATTTGAACATCTCACTCTCTGAAACAGAGAGAGAAAATTGTTGAACTACTCCTTTAAGGTAAGGTTTGCTGTAAAGCTAGTTTGTTAGCATGTGCTGTCAATTCAAATTTGATGACTGACAAAGTAAACTGGAAAAAACAAATGTTAGTTCACCAAAATTTTGAAGTTAAAAAGGAAACTGAAAATGAAAAATTACATTGTAATAACAGGAAGCGGTGTCTCTGTAACACACATACACTCACACACACTCTTCCCTTAACACATGTGACACATGTACACACAGACATACAATGTCCCTGTAACACACATGTTCACACAGTGTCCCCTCAACACACATGTACATACATGCACACACCCCTCCACTGACCCCCCCGGTCAGTTTGTTTGTTAATCGCTCCATTACACCCAACATAAGCCTTAACTGAACATATTCTATTATTCTGTAAATCCAAAATGTTAAAAAGAAAAAAAAGGAAAAGAGAAAAATAATGGAGAAGAAAAGGAAATGTGTACTGTAGCTGTTAAATTTTTAGTCCCTCTGTTCATTATTTTCTGCTGTTTTTCTTAATATTTCTAATCTGATGTCTGAGCTTGACGAGGTGTCGGCGATGAACGCATCGTGTTTGGAAAAAAAATAAAAGAAGCTTGAGAATAGAGGAGGAGGAGCGGTCATGTACAAAGTGGAGAGACTCGGACATCTCTTGTCTTTTAGAAATGTTTTTTATTGTATGTGATTAAAAAAGAACAATGACAACATGGCAATTTGAAAAGCAGTTTGTGAATAAATTAAGTTTATTGAGAATTATTTTACAGAGAAAGAGAAAACTGGTGTCCTGTGTTTATTGTCATCATTCCCATCGAGTCTGTCAGAAACCAGTTCATTCAAAGTTTAGGAAGATTCTTTCTTTATGGTCTCGCTCTCAGGAGCATACTGATCGTTTTGTATGTCTAAGTCCAAGAACTAAAAGTTTAGCTTTAAATTTCAAAGCACTTGATTGGAGGCTGCTGTCAGTCTCAGAATGATTTGGCATGTCAGTTGATTTAGGGATTATCAAAAACTAAATCAGTTACTGAACAGGAAGAAATTTATTACTTAGGTGTTAACTGTCATTTTAAAGTGGAAGTCTGAGAACAAAGTCTCAATTCTGTAAGGAAGAAAGACGTAAAATTAGAATACAAATGCAAGTTTACAAGAACAAAATGTCATTATTAGAAGAAAACTACTTTTAGAAGAAGAGTCATGATTTACGATAATTTTAGTACAAATTAACTGACTTTTCCATATTGTGTTATAAATATATGTAATGACTGCCATCTACTGGGTGAAACACTGCTATTGCAAGGCAATTTTTCTGATGCATTTTAATTGGTTGATAAGGTGAAACGTGATGTCACCAGTGCCAAGACATTATCTTCAGGCTGAGACCAGTTGCCAGGCAACCAGAGGATTCTAGATGCATTTTTTTGAATACCAGGGATGAGGCACTTCAGCCAGAACTCTGGGTGTTTAGTTACACTTTAAACAAAAGTTAGTAAAACAGTGATAACGTTTCACTTCTTAACCAAAAAAAGCAATGCATGGCGGGTCAGAATCTCAACCACAACAGAAAAAACAGCATCTATGTTTATTTAGCAAGTCGTGGAAACATTTTTGGATCAAATAGTCTCGCCCAGCCAGACTTCTCACAACACACACTCCACAGGCGAAATGCCTCCTGGTGACGTAATGGCTGTTCTTGTGGACTAATTCTGAAAAGGCAACGACCAGTGAGAAAACACTGTCTGACCAATTTTGAAATTCTGTCGCTCACGTAGTTACAGAGGTCTGGCCCTGCTGCTGTGGTCCAGTCAGAAACTTATCACTGAATACTTATTGAATGGATTTTTATTGCTTTATTGAACAGGGATGGGCACAATAATAAAGCTTGTTGTGATGCTATACAGAAGAGTCAGAGGTTAAAAATTATGCAAAGATAAAATGTTGAAATATAATCGGGATAATTCCAGGTAGTGATCAAAATATAAGAGACAAATGTGAGGATATGTTCCGTATTTTCGAGCTTTAATGTCACAGTTATGGCAAAAAAAAAGAGTCATACTTCTCTATCCTGGAGATGTGTTACCAAAATAACTAAAACTTCATTCTTAGGCATCGCGTGAGACTTCATTAGTTCATGTTAAAAATCAAAGTGCAACTAAGAGTAAATCTTCAAGTCCAGGTTTCATTTGATAGAATAAAATCACACTGAAACAACAAATATATGAACAGATGAGATGGTTCAGTTTTTCTCAGCGGTGGTGCTCTCTGAGGAGGTGGAGCTGCTCCCATCTGACTCCTTGCCAGGGGAGGTGATGGCCGGGGCCGAGATGACGCTGATGGGGACGACCCTCTCCTTTCCATCATTAACTGGTTTCTCACGGGGTGCCTGAATCTGCAGCCGGCCGTCCACCAGCGAGCAGGTGACGGTTTGGGGGTCAACGCCGTCTGGCAGGTCAAACTCCTGCCTGAACTCCTCACACCTGTAGGAGTATGAGCCCTTTTCATCCTCCTTCTTCTTCTCCGTCCTGCCGCTCACTCTCAGTTTTCTGCCCACCTGTTTGACTGACAGCTCCTGAGGGGAGAACTCCTTGGTGTCCAAGCTGAGGGCGAAGCTGTTGCCGTCCCTTCCTAGCTCCTGGAAGGCGATGGGCTTGAAGACCCCCGTCAAGCTCGAGGTTTGGTCAATCTCGTCGAAGATCTTTTGGTGCAGCCTCTCCATGTGCTCCATGCTCTGCCTCATTTCCTGCAAGTGACGGATCATCTCCATCTCAATGTGATAGAGGAGCGGCTGGGTCTCAGGCCACAGACTGCGGACGGGCCAGTGCAGGTCCAGGAGGGGCCTCATGTTGACGGAGGATGGCTGGAAGACGCTGGGGCACATCATCTTGACAGTAGTGGAGGTGGAGGTCTGGTTTCAGATAAGCAGCTTCAGTCTGGAGTCTGGCTGTGTGTCTGTCTGATGTCCTGTCTCTCTGCTCTTTATATATGCGCGCACAGCCCCCCAGAAGCTTCCAGCAGCATTCCTCAGTGTGTGTGTGTGTGTGTGTACGTGTGTGTGTGTGTGTTAACAGTCTAAATGCAGCCCGGCTGGTATTCCTGCAGCTTGCTGCCACATGCCAACACATCTCAGCTTTGTTCTATTTCTGCTGCAGGACTCTGTCATGGTCTTTATAAAGCAGGTGAAGCCACGCACACACACATCATGAGTTTACAAGAATTAAACTATATTTACTTTGTTTTTTGTGATTTTCTTCTCTCAGTTTACCCTCCATATTCGGCTTTTTCTTTGTCTTTTTACTGCCTGTCTAAACAGTAAGTGGGATTGTCTGTCCTGTTCTGCAGCTTATTATCAAATATCTGATCAGTTTTATTATCTAACACACATCTGATAGATGGAGGAGCTGGTGGAACATTCATTGATCATTAGATCAGGTCACAGCTCTGGGATCAGCTGCTCATCATACCAGTTGAACACCCACGGTCACTGGTAACTATGGCGTTTTATATCTTTATAACACTATGATCTCATAATAAAAGACGTAAATGGTATTTATAAAATGCTTTTACAACACAAGTCAGCATTCACACACACATTAACAGCAAGGTGGCCTCTCTACAAACAGCCACCGTGCTCATCAGGAACTCATACACACACCTTCACACACCATTGAGACAACCATCGGGAGCAGTTTGGGGTTCAGTATCTTGCCCAAGGACACTAATGTGTCGACCGGGGAGGAGCCGGGGATTAAACCACCGACCTTCTGATTGGTAGATGACTTGCACTATCAACTGAGCTACAGCTGCCCTGATTAGACATTATAAAAGTGTGTTAACGTCCAAACTCACAGTGGAGGCTCTTGAATGTTGCACGTAACACTCAGTACAGTTGTCCTATTATTGTGTAATGATTTGATTTTTCCACTTTGTCTTAACATAAGATTACATTTCATAGTTGGGTCAATGATGTTTTTCATGGTGATAAATGAAATCAAAATAAGGCAAAATTCAGCTAGTGGAAAATTTTGCTAAATTCAGAAATTTAGCAAAAATTTAGCAAAATTTAGCAAAATTCAGCTAAGGAGTGTAAATAATTGACTACATCATTAGTCCTTGCATTCAGTGTAAGTCATTAAAGCACACACAAGGTCGCTATAATCTCCTAATTTATTTTATTTTTTAAAGCCATTTAAGTGTAACATTATCACTCTAGGCTAAATAACACAACCTCTCTAACTGTTGTTTAATCCGAGGTTACAGCGACAGCTACAGGCGTTTAATTCGCAAAGTGCGTCATTCTGTCAAGGTTGAAGTTCCCACACCTTACGCTTTTATTTTTGCTATTTGTGGGGGAAAAGGATTGTACGGCCTCACCCT
>JAPZDX010000006.1:26310280-26326626 GCA_029783625.1 Naso annulatus | reverse complement strand
AATTATGGTTATTATTTATGCTAATTTATTCAGCCATTGACCACAAGTTTTATTCACCGGTGCAGCAAACACGTTTCAAAACATGCAACCTTTACTTTAAAGGCGAGCTGTCTGTGTTTCCGGCTCTCGACTTCCTTGTGTAATTTCCATTGTGATAACTGGAGGTAAAGTGACTTACGTTGACTGTGTGTTGGCTTCAGCCAACAGCGAGAATGGCTTTGGACTGGAGGAGGTACGACAGCAGGACGCCGCCGGGGAGCGGATGGACAGCCACGCTCTTCTGCAGCAGCCGTCCGGCTTGTATAATGACATTGAGGTTGAGTGATTAAAGGAAAGTAATGAAAGTTGATCAGTTAGTATGATGATAGTGAATGTCTTCCGAATGAAGTGTCCATATTTTTTTCCCGACATAGAATGAATTCTTATACTCTGGTAGACCCTCGATGAGATAGAGGGGGATTAGATCAAGCGGTAAGGCGCTCAGTTAGCATGCGAGAGGTTGTGGGATCGATGCCTGCACCCTTCAAGAGTACTTCTTTTTTTTTTTTTTTCTCGTGACATTACTGATGTGCCTGTATGTATAGTTTGTCGAAGGGAACATTGATCTTAATTTGAAAAACGTTCCTCAGTTTTATGTTTGATTTTTTTTTTAACCACTGTTGCTCTGTAGCCTTCTCTCAAAGAGAAAAAAAAGTCAAATAGTTTCTTTTTTACTCAGCAGGCTTCACAGGAGTATTTATCCACCGGTTGCTCATGCACGTTTCCTCTCAAATTGCTGTTGAACACATTTTGCAAGGGGACATTTTTGCACTCAAAATGTGTGGCCTGCATCAGTAAGTTAATGTAGGCTACTTAATAAATGTCCTGTGACTGATATTCTATATTAGGCGACATGTAGATTAAGTTACTTTGTATTAATAAGAATTTTGTACTTTTAGTGATGATATTTATAGGTTTTTGCTGAACTTTGTAGTAACAGAGTATATTTAAAGTCATATCTATCTATAGTCTACATCCATTGCTATTTTTTTCTTAAAGTAAAGGTTTTGAGTGGGCTACTTTAAACAACTACTGGCGTAGCCTGTACAAACACGTTTGCTTTCATTTCTGGACTCACTGTCATTAAAAGTGTTTGAAAGAAGAACTGCACACATTCACTGTTCGTAAGCAGGCACCAAAATTAGAGATGATTTTGTTCTTTCTTTCTCTTTTTATAAATCAGCGAACGTTAGGTTGCATGTCTGAATGACATGTACTTTTTGTTTATAAATACTTGACAACACAACCTGCGCTTTGACCCACTTTTTGGATTAGGTTTTTACAAATGAAACAGTTTGTAAAATAATGACACATAGGCCTATAAAGCAACTGTAGCTCTCAAAACAGCTACTTTCAAAGTATTTAACTTCGAAAGCTTTATTGATTTTTGTCAAACCTGCAGCAGCATGTCATTCATTTTTGTTGTTTGCCTGAGTTGGACTGCAGGACGGGACGGGCCTGCTCTCGATCAGCAGTCTGACAGGAAGACACCCAAATAAGGCCCGAGGAAGTGATGACGCCCTGGACGATCTCCATGTGACGTTGAGCCTTAAAAACTGATCATGAGCTGTGACGTGTCGACGAGGTTTCCGGCCATGGCGCCTGGCTGCGCTCCCTCTGCGCTCTTTAACTGCTGTAGTCTGTCCGACAGAGAACACCCACCGAGCCGGGCTGAGCCCCGCTCTCTACCTGATCGTTCACGCTCCAGAAACGACAGCACAAAGAGCGCAGAGGGCACCGGAGGGTCCGCGGGCAGCACGGGCTGCACGCTCACCTCTAAGACCAAATATGGGCTTCCCCCATGCCATATTTAGGAATGTACGTCACGCAGGAGTCTATATAAAGGCGGGGATCCTCATTGAGGGAACTTGATAGAGCTCAAGTTCAAGTTGTCAGCAGCTGTCAACTTCAAACATTTGAAGTTGTTTACTTTTCCTGATGACTTCAGTTCCCGAAAAAATCTTTTACGGCGTCTAATCTACCGGGACTCCGGACCTAAGACCCTCCAGCATTGGCTTCCTCCGAGCATCACCACCCCCAGCAGCAGCAGCCTCAGCCCGATCAGAGCGCCTCCCCGCGGGGTTCAGGAGAGGATACCGGCTCGGTCTCCCTGCAGGAACAGCCCGGTGCTCAGGAGCTCCAGAAGCGGCTGAGCTCCACTCCCGTCGCCGCTTCTCGCCCTTCTTCCTCCAAAGAGATGGCAGCAACCAAAGCGGAGCTGCTCCTGCCCGCGCTGCAGATCTCCGACCCTCTCGCTAGCTTCCCGCCGCCTCTCTCCCCGCTGGACGGTTACTCCAAGCTGGAGGAGCTGCAGATGCTGCTGCAGAACGCCGCGGCGGGAGGCTCACTGCTGGCCGCATCGGCAGCGGAGGGAGCCGGGCTGCTGAGCGGGGAGCCTGGGGAGTACGGAGGTGAGGAGCGGGCAGTGCCGGCAGGGGTTGTGGTGGTTGGGGCGAAGTGTCTTTAGCAGGGAACAAAATCCCTTCAACATACATTAAATCCCCTTTCATGTTGTCATAGCCTGTACAAAAGGTTAAATATGCAGAAAAAGCCATTTTATTGAGCAAAAAAGTTCTGACTGTATTTCATTCTGCACCACATGATGGGTTTTAATAAAATTTAATGGATCCTGGGTGCTGTTAAGGAGTGTTTACCCTCTTTAAAGCTGTTTTAAGGGATATCTGACTGAATGGTAATGATATACAAATAAACACTGAGCAAATAAAATTTAAAATAATTTCTGTTGGTGGATAGAATAAAATATATTCTGATTACTGAAGCTCTCCTCACCTTTTGCCAAAACCTAACTTTACCAACAACATAATGTGTAAGAGTCATCTAATATCAGTTCATAACATATATAGGAGTCAAAAATTTTCACACTGCAAAAAACAAAATCACGACTGTTACTGAGTTCCACATAACTTATTTTCGAGATCATATGAACGTCTTTCCACAGATCAGCCTGTTTACATTTTTTCAGTTCTATTTTTCATTCTGATTCAGTCCTGTTCAGACACGCTGACACTGAACAATCCTGAAACAAGAGAAACTGAGAACAAACAATGAAGATACAAATATCTTAAGTTTAGAATAATTAAGATGCTTATAAAATGACGATGATCAACCTATTTATCAACATGTGTTTATTAAAGATTCCTTGGCATATCATTTTTATTCTCCTGTATTTTATTCTCATTCTATTTATTACTCCTTTATTTTGTGCCTTCATGTCTCTGTATGTTTCAAAATGTGTGCAAGAGAAGCTGTTTAACCAAATTGTCTTGTTGGATTAATAAAGTTGAATCTGAATCTGATGTGAAATTGGAATATTTATGACAGGTTAAGAGTTAAAAAGAATCGTTACTACTCTTGAATCTTTACTGACAGTCAGCTTACTCACTGCAGCCAATCAGAGCAAACTTTACTCTCAGGTGCTTCTTGTGTTGTTGAGCAGGTAAAATCAGCTGTTTCCTGTTAGAGTGACTTGTCCCTGACCTGCAGCTCTTTTTTTTTTCTCTCTCAGACTCTCTGTCAGAGCTCCCAGACCTGCAGAATCTCCCCCCTCTCACCCCTCGGCTCGCCCCTCTGGCCTACAGTGGCCGTTTCACCTTTGAGCCATCAAACTCCAGCAGCAGCAGCCTGTGGGCGGAGCCTCTCCTCAGCCTGTTGGTCAGTATGACGGCTCCTCCCCCTGCAGCCAGCAGCCTCCCGTCCTCCTCATCATCAGTCTCATCGTCATCATCATTGCTGTCCCAGTCGAGCTTCAGCTCCGTCCAGAGCAGCTGTGGCTGCAGTGATGTCACCTCAGTCTTCTCTGCGACGCCCACATACACCACCGCCACCGGTTCAGATCTTCTTCTCCCCCTGTCTGACTCGCAGCCTGGCCCCCAGACTTTCCAACCACAGGGCCCCCCTCCAGCCTACCCCACCTCCAGGCTCGGCCTCCAGCCGTCCTCCCTGGTGGTGCCGATGCTTCCAGACTACCTCCTGTCACAGCAGCAGCAGGATGGTGAGCTCGGCCTGAACCAGGACCAGAAGCCTGTTCTGTCCCAGAGTCTGAACCCGCCTACGTCACAGCTTCCGCTCACGCCACTCTCCACCATCAAAGCCTTTTCCTCGCAGATCCAGACGCAGGGCTCTGCCTCCGGCCCTGCTTACCAGGGACAATTCACTAAATCCTGCCGTGTCAGAAAGTCCCCCACAGGCCGACAGTGCAAGACACCGCCACATGAACGTCCGTATGCTTGCCCCGCCGAAGGCTGTGACCGCCGCTTCTCTCGTTCTGATGAGCTGACGCGCCATGTGCGGGTGCACACGGGCCAGAAGCCATTTCAGTGCCGCATTTGTATGCGCAGCTTCAGCCGCAGCGACCACCTGACCACCCACATTCGCACACACACTGGCGAGAAGCCGTTCGCCTGCTCGGAGTGTGGACGCAAGTTCGCCCGAAGCGACGAACGCAAGAGGCACACCAAGATCCACCAGAGGCAGCGGGACCGCAAGACTGACAGGAACTCCTCTTCCTCTGCACCCACCCCAATCAGCAAGCCCCCTACTTACTCCTCCCCTGCAACCTCCTCACCCCTCTCCTCCTACTCCTCCCCTGCTCACAGCTCATCCTCACCTGCTGCCTCACTGTCCTCCTTCTCCTCCCTCAGCATGCAGGCTGCCTCCCCCTGCTTCACCTCCTCCTCATCCCTGTCACATGTCTACACCTCCTCGCCATCACCCCACCTCTACTCCTCCTGCTCCTCTCCAATGGGTAGTCCTCAGTCGGAGCTTCCCTCCCCACACAGCTCCAACATCTGCTGACAGGCAGGAAGTCCACCTGTCCCATCAGGACATCAGACTGACACTCTGCCATCAGCGTGAACTCTCATATCTGACCGACGCATCAAGATGTAGGTCAGAGGTCAAAGGTCAACAGATGTGAGGACTGTTTCTCTGGCAATGTGTCAAAAAGTGAAACACCTTTCTGTGTTTCTGCTGCAGCTGAGGGCATATCTGAAAACAGTTTTGTAGGCTCAGCTGCTGGTTCATTTTGAGCCTTTTCAGCCACCGTAGTCGACGCACAAACACAACTGACTGTCTGTTAGATGTTGAGTTAAAAAAGGACTTGCTGAACATGAACTTTGACCTTCAGCAGTGGATGAAAAGTGAGTTTCAAAAATTCTCAAAGGATCAAACTTCAAAGGGAAAACTACGAATTTACGAGACTTTTGATCCACTTCAAACTCAGACTTTTTATGTATGAATGAGTGTAAATATGAGTATTTTTGTGAGTAGAATTTGTTTACGTAATGTTTACATATAGTATCATGTACATGCATGAATATGCTATTTTGCCTACTGAGTAGGCCCTGGGACATTTGTATGTTTACATGCAGGTCAGTGTTTGATTTTATACTGAACATGTTTCCTCTTATAACGGAGCGATAAAAGAATAAAATGTCAAAATTGGTGCTTTGTTTCAGACTGATACTTTGTTACAGCTGCCAACAGTTAAGTTGGATTTATATGTTGAGATGTAAAGCTTTTCAGCTATAACACTTGACTTTCATCCGCTGATATCTCAATAAAGTTCATCTGCTGATGATGACTGTGAAACAGTTGGAAACTCCAGCAAGGGAGTAAGAGAAACCAGCCAACATAAGCACAAACAAACAAACACACAAACATAAACAGAGGTCTAAACATCTACAGTTTCATGACTGAAACAAGAGAAACTAAGAACAAACAATGACTCGCGTTGCTGGAGAAGTACATGTAATATAACCGAAAACCTCAGAACAACCGTTAATACAAACCATGAGTTTGTTTTAAAGACATGATTTATTACAGTGCTCCAAAATTGTACATTTTCTTAAATACATAAAAGTAAAACTTTTGAACACAATCAAAAGCTTTAAATGAAATTCAGATTGTTGATGAAAATCACGAGTTACAGAATTAAACAGATCCACATACAGCATTTCCATGATTGAGTGTTTAAAACACAAACATTTAAAATCATTCAGTGTCAGAGTTGAAAGGTGCATTCTGCAGATTGTTGAATGACATAGTTATTTAACACACACGCCCTCTGTTCTTTGGCATTTATGTCAGCAGTTAATCTTGTGTGTGTGTGTGTGCGTGTCAAACATCCAATAGGATGAGATTTTGTCACGGGCAGACGGGGTAGCTCTGCAGAAAAAAAACAACACAGCTTCAGCCCAAATATGGTGTTTCCTGCTGCTGCAGCGGAAGTCTGGCTCCCAAATAAGGAGCTTCCTGCTGGCGGGACAACAGAGCACTCTGTGTGTGTGCGTGTGTGTGTGTGTTGTATAACGTAACAGCTAGACGGGCAGGCCCAGCAGGTCTGAATCGAGTGTGTCTCTGTGTGTAGAAGTACTTTAGCTGCAGTGGAAAAACTTCAAAGTGGTGGTTTTTAAAAGAATCTGCAGTAAAATCAAAATCCTCTTAGTGTCTCGTCTAGGGCACAAACATAAGGCTCATCTTTATAAATCGGTGAAGAAATACTCAAATTGGAAATACAAGTGGTTATTTTTCTAGTTTAGGGGATTTTCATGTTTTAAGCCCTGTGTGAAGAGGCAGACAGACAGGCCAGCTGTGGTCAGGTGTAGAAGGCCTCAGGTAGAAAGCAGGTTCGAATCCCCCTTTCCCCAAACAAACAATCCAGTGTTAATCCAGATAAAGTTTTTTCAGAGTATAGTAGGACTCACACAAAGTGAAAGTAAGGATTTTAGACATGTGGAAGCAAAAAATCTTTCGAGACGATAATTAAATGATATCACTTTATTATGCGAAGCTTCATTAAATAATAATTCTCCTTCTACATGCTGCTTCTGGTAAACGTTGAATTTACTGTAAGTGATACTGGTGAGAATAATTAAAAAAAAAAGCTTTAAACCCTTAATTAAGTAGCCTATACAAATATGATAGTAATTTTCAAATATTATTTTACAGTTTTATTTACGGTGGGCCTTTGTGAACACAGGAATATAAATGTTTGATATGAATATAATTTGAAAAATTAAATAATAATTGGCATCATTAACCATATCACCATAAAAAAATCGACGCGTTAAGTCCCTGAGATAGCGTAGTAGAAATGTTAAATGCATAAAATGAAAATTTCACAACGACACTTCCCACTTCTTTAATTCGACCTTACCGTGCGCACAGTAGTTGAGTAAATGCACTCAGTCAAATTTCACCAGTGATTACAGGGACACTGATGTGCATGTAAAGAGACCAAATGTTGATAAGAGGACACAGGTGAATAGCGTTGAATTAAACTGACATATATTAAATGATTTGGTTGTGAAAAGGTCAGGCCAGTGGCTGTCTGGCATACGGAGAGGTGGGTCAGCTGTCACTTCCTGTTCTCCGCAGCCTATCTGTCGCTCTCAGCCTCATAAAAATCAGACTGTTGGAACTTCCTCCTGGTCATTTCCTTGATCATACCATGTGCATTGTACAGGGAAAACACTTCTGAGGGGCAGTGGATGTATTTCCATACCCTGCTTTATTGTCTGGAGACAGAACCTGCATATTTGACCTGTTGGCCGCTCCACCTCTGATTTTCTCTTTGCCCTCTCCACTGCCACCTTTTTCCCCTCTGACCCCCTCTCTTCAGCAGCTAGAAAAACAGAGCCAGCAAAGTCCTCAAAAGACATCCCTGTATTTTTTATGCCTTCATCTGTGTAGGACTTAAGGACCTTTGTTAAACAGTGAGATATGAATTATTATTGTTTAATAAGAATAATTAATTGAAAGGCCATCAGCATGATACCTTAACTTTGGCTGACTGCAGGCTCAACAGTTCCTGGTCATCTTTTTATTTTTCTTCTTCTGCTACTGCTGCTGTTAATGTTGTTTTTCCAGGATCTCTGTGACAGTCGTTTCCACTGTGGCCTGGTTCAGGGACTCCTCCTAGGGAGGAACCATAAAATGTCATATTAATATTAATAGTATATCGATAGATAGATGACAATTTTTCTCTTTGTCTTCTTTTATTTTGAAAGGTTCAGTTGAGTTGAATAAGCTGTAGCTTTCAGCAGAAAGTTTTGTTAGTTGAAAAACCAGCTGCCTCCTTGACTCCCTTTGGTTTGGTTTCGTAATACTATATTCGACTGCCGATTTGAATCTATTAAGTACATTATAATAATACTTTAAATGTATGATTTATTTGTTTATTTATTTATTTATTTAATGATTCTGTATATGTATGCTATCTTTAGCTTTAACTGGATATAAATGTTTAATTTTTAAGCAGATGCTTTTAACCTATTGGAAGAGCAGCATGCAGCGGCTCAGAGTGGCTTACAATGATGGACTGAGATTGCTGCTTCAGGTGCCCAGGTGGCATAGTGTGAGTCAGTTGTTTGTTAAATGTAATATACCTAATTGTGAAGCGCTTTTAAGGAACTTAATGTATAATTTTATGTGTCGCTTAGAGGATTCTGAGAACAGCATCATCAAGGCACTAACCAGCCCCAAGAGCTGCCTCAAATATTCATCCAGGCTTAGAAAACACTGGCAAGATAGCCTGTATATGAATTGTGCGGAGGACTGATTTGTCTAGCGTGTATTGTACTGTATGTCATGTATGTTATTTTTTTTACATGGACCACTGTGTCGGCAATAAAGATTATTATTATAACCTGTAGCTTTACTTATTTATATTTACTATATTTACTTTTACTTCTTTCAAATCATCCAAAATATTCTTTTATTTATTCATTTAGCAGTTTCTAAGCACCAGAAGCAGCAGATGCTCAGTGAGAGACTGAAATGTTGTCCTTAACATACACAATCCTCAGTGGTGCTGTGCAGGTACAGAGTAGTTACGATAAAATTAAGGTAAAGGATGGATCATGGATAATATGAATTGAGACACAAACTTTAATTGCAGGTCTGGAACTGAAGTTGCACTTTGCTCTCCTGCAGTAAAGTCTGATGTACTGATGTGTATGTACTTTCTGCCTCCCTACATACAGTGTTTATCATACATAAATTAACATGCACATGATTCCAGGGATACTGGGCTGTTTGAGTCTTATTCCAACCTTCTGGATTTGATACAAAACGAGAACTAAGAACTAGGGGCCAGCTGAGGGCATTTGCATCCAAATCAAACATCCTTAAACTCACATTGAGTGAATGTAGGCCTAATGTAGTCTTTAAATACTAGGGGAGAAAATGCATTCAAGACTGCATCATTGTCCTGATGTGGGCTGCACAGTATACGCTGGCCTGTGAGCTTTCCTAACATGTACATTTTGCATTATCTCACTCCATATTCATACAGAGATGTCTTGAGCTGATTTTGGTTCAGTTCGTATTCATCATCACTCAAACTGGATCGACAAGCAGGTGGTGCCTTTCCAACCACTGAACTTCAGAGAATTTCCTTCACTAAAGACGTCTTCATCAGCTGGCCACTCAGTCGACAAACTCCCGACCTGACCACAGCGAGTGAACCAGCCAACCAGTCAGCTGATACACCAAACCAGTCAACCAACCACTCATCAGTCTGGCAAGAAATGCGGCAAGGATCCTTATTTGAAAAAGCTCAGAGGAGCTTTCTGTCTGAATCCTCGCCTAAGCCTCCCTAATTACACAAAATTAAATCTGTTAAAAGAAAAAAAAACCCATTCATTTTGCAGAAAGACTCCACTTGTGTGGGACATGAAACAAGCTATATGCAATGCTACAAATAATTGAAAGCAAAATAACTGACTTAGCTGCAGCTCTGCAAGACGAACTATAAAAACACGGAGCCCGTAGTCTACATTTGGAGCAAGTGGTTGTAAATTTTGAAGGAAAAGAACTGACAGCAAACAATCCACAAATGTGTTACCAAAGTCACTGCAAAAACATCACTTGTGATGCTCTACATTCTGTATATGAACAATATTTTTCTGTTTCTTGTCTTTCACCACTGAACCATGAGGATCCAGATGGTCTGTGTGCTTCTGGTGCTGCTCTCTGTCACAGAGGACTCAGTGTGGGGGATTTACTCAAAACAGGGGGGCTATCAAAAAAAACCCTGAATATTGCTGTAAGGAATGTTTTTTCATTGAGCCAAACATCTGAAGTGGACGAAATCCGTTGGCCAGGTGACAATGGTGAAGTAAAATGTAAGTAAGAATTTATGTTGAGTGTAAATGTAGAGACCTGTGCAAACAATCTAACTGTAACTGTGCTGGATCCTTGACAAAATATTTCTTTCAATGCATGTTTTGGCTGCAATGACTTTAAACAGGTTAACTGAAAATGTTTTTTCTGCTTGCCAAAACATTAGAGACATCATCGTCAAATTAGAGATAAAATAAATATAATAGTTAAGGAATGTAAAAGAAAAAAGTTTGAAATATGATTAGAGCAGTGTGTGTGTGTGTGTGTGCCCAGTATTTTACCTTAAAATAAGAGTTGCTTAGAAAGTTTTTTTTTAATTCCTCTGTACAAACAGCAGAGGGCGCTGCTGCATTTTTCATTGGAGACAGTTTGGAAAAGCAGAGCATCTTTTCTCTGAACTATATATACACACAAATGGGGGAAATGTGGGAAAATGTTCTGCAACACTTGACTTAAAGCATCTATAATGCACTATGAACATATTTACAATGCATCATAATGTGTTATAATGTGTTATAAAATGCCCATCTATAGTCCTGTGCAATCATAGTTGTTAGCAGGGTTGGGGTTAACCCTGACTGTAAGAGTAGGCAGCATGGTGGCTTAGTGGTTAGCACTGTTGCCTCACAGTGAGAGGGTCTTTAGTTCAAATCCAGATCTGCTTGTATATTATCAAGAGGGTTCCTAGTTCAATACCTGCTGGGGCAGGGCCTGTCCGTGTGGAGATTGTGTGTTTTCCCAATATCTGCGTTTACTTCAGGTGCTCCACCTTTCTCCCACCATCAAAACAAGCATATTAAAATCATCTACCTGTTGGTCCAAAATATGGAAATTTAGCCTCTGGCTGGAATCTGGCTTGTTTATATTGCTGTTAGTAATGTTCATTACATTGCAATGTTCCTCTCAAATAAATAAATTAATAATTAACCACCTTTAATGCATTATAAGTGTGTTCATAATGCACTACATGTGTTCATAACGTGTTATAATGCACGATAGAAACAGGCTTCACAGAAAGTGTCACCAGGTGTTTATCTAAATTTGCATTCATACGAAAAATATGAATTTAATTTGTATGAAATCACAGAAGGGTTATGCAAGCTGCCAGAATTTATGTGTTGTAGCCATAAGGGTGCCTAAAGAAAAAAAAAAAATCTTTGTAGATGTCAATCATCATGAACATCTGTGTGTATTCAGCATAACAAGACATCAGCTTGATTAAAATGATAAATTTCGCCACACGAAGATGTAGAATGTCTGTCACAGCAGCAGAATTAAGCTAAGTAACAACTTCACGGATAAAACACAGCTTCATAGACTCTAACAGTGTTTTTTTAATTCATGAGGGCAATTTGTATCAGTGTATTCTGAGCTTCTTTTCCCCAAAGTTGTTAAAACATGCTGATGTTTCCTTACACTTAAATGGATACAAATGTTTATGATGACTGACGGTTAATGTCGCTCACTGCCGTTGCGGCCTTGCTATGGGTGACTGGGGTTCAAGTCCCTGATGGGGAGAAGTATATTATTATCTAAACAAAGAGAATCCCATGATGTATACAGAAAAAATAATGCTGATCTTTACAGCCATTACAGTTTTTACAGTTTGCATTGCATTGCAGTTTTTTAGTGTCTTTAATTCACCCTTCATTGCTAATTAAGATTTACAGCACCTGTTTTCTGAGTTCACACTGCTCAGAGAGGAGGGGAGTGACTTTTTCATCAAACAATAAACAACAAAACGCACAAAATAAGGCTAAAAAACCCACACCAATTAATAAATGAATATTTTATTGACGAATAAAAGAATAAAGAAACAATAAAAGATGAAATAATTACATAAACATATAATTAGTAAATACTGTATGTATTTAAAACACACTATACATATCTTTACATCACATTGTGTCAGTATTTTTTTTCATGTGTATTTACAGTCAATGAAAGACATTTCTGGTTTTCTTTGGTTCTTTGTTGTTTTATTGCTTTTCTATTTATTATCTGACATCCAGAGTTTATAGGGTGACATTAATGTCCTTATTGTTTTAACAGCTGAAACACTTGTGGTTAATGAAGGACAGAATAAAATTACTGGTGTGTTAAAAGTTTTTATCTTTTTTTCTGTCATGGTATTACCATAATACTATTCTTGTATACCATGGTTTGTGCTATAGTTTACAATGGAAAAATTTCTTATAGGCAGGCATTTTTTACAGTGTGGAGCTCAGCTCGGTCTGGGTTTTGAGACAGGAACCCGCGAACAGGAAGTCACTGACCGTGCGTCACAAACATCTGTACTAAATGTTTTCACTGACACACTGCAAACTCGAAGAAGCTCTAAATCTGTGGGAGTTTCAAGAAACAAGAAACATAACATTTCATAACACGAAATGTAGACACTCGGATTGTATGGTAGAAGATTTCTCACAAGGAATTTTGACTCAGTGACCCTGAATGGGAAAAAATCATTTGCAGTCAGTGAAATAAGGTCAGATCCAAACCAAAATTTCGAATTTGACTCATAATGTTTAAGACTGCTGAGCTGTTTGATGGTAGTCGGGCTCTTTGTGTTTGCAGAGGAAGTGAGCGTTTTGCTCTGTATATTAACATCTTCCTTGTTAATGATCATGATTACGAAAACAATTTGTGTTTTTATATTTCTGTAACCAGAGACGTCATTTTTAATATCTCAGGAACATCTGGAGGGAATTCTGTCTTTGTGTCAGATGTCTACTAAGTCACTGTAACATCACTAAACATGTTTTGGGCCATTACGCTGTAAATTCAAACTGGATGAGTTTGCCCACAAAAATTAGGAAACCAACTTCCAAAGTAATTAAGAGAACTTAACTGACTAAAGTTGTACTTAATGATCGTGTGTTTTAAATGAACATGCACTAAGTTGGCTGTACTTTGTTGAAGTTGTGAGAACTTACAATATATCGATAAATTGAAATGAAAAAGTTGTTGCAACTCTGAAACTTTTATTTACTCATATTTACCTGATAAATTCTGCTGAAACATGCAGGTGAATTGTGGAGAGCATTAACCTGTGTACACACCAAAAGCAAATTTAATTTGTGGTGCAATGAAATTATACACAAAGTTGAAATCGATGCAAAATAGCATTAGGCACCGCAAGGAACCCCTAGCAGGACAGGACGGCTGCGTCTTCGCGTACATTCAAAATATTGAACATCAGCGATTTGATCACACAATGAAAATTGCGTGTTCACGCAACGCAAATTTTTTTATTTATTAATTTTTTTTGCTTTTGGTGTGTTCACAGCTTTACATTTAAGGTGTGTTCAGACCAAAAGGGATGAATGCAGTGATCGCCACAAGATTACATACAAAGTCAATGTAGAGACGCGATTAGATGCAATGTCACTTCGGGCAATGTGAATCACGCGTATCCATCGCCTCCATAACCTTCATCGCCTCTTTGCTGGAAGCTGAAAAATTTTGAACTTTTTGGGCCACATCGTGTGATGTTGTGCCGCTAATCAGTGTTGAGATTCTCCCGCCATCAATGGCATCCCAATGGTACAAACGTTGCCGGAATTCACTGAACGAGCGTTGAATCAGACGTAGCGGTCAAAACAACTGTTGCTGTGTGTGAATATCATGGAGCTCACCCAACACAACTTTATACACCACGGGATTATCTTAACACAGACACAATGTCATTAAGTTTTCCAACATTTCTGGGACTTTCACAACTGATAGTGTGTGAAAAGGATGATTAAATCAGCTGTGGTTAATAATAGAAAATGGTAAGAACTCCATCCTCCTGATGCTACTAGCTAACGCTAACTGTGGCTGACATGGAGCTGCGGGACACAATTTAACAGGATCCGGATTAAATTATTACCCAGATCCAACGTTGTTAAGTTTTCCAACTTGTGTAGGACATCCACAGCTGATAGAGCACAAAAATTATGATTTAATCGGCCATTATAAATGACATAAAGTGGCCAGTCCCCCCCTGCTCTGACCGAGCTAATATAAGCAGACTGTATGCATCGCGCAAATGACACGATTGATTTGGTGATCGAAAATATGATCCAGTTACGATCAAGTGACACATTACTGACACTTCTTGCGATTACATCACGTTCATTGCTTTTGGTCTGAGCACACTTTTAATGTAAATACATGTAGTTAACTTTAATGAAGTTGACAAAACTAAAGACCAGTTCAACATAAGGAAGCAAGTTGCCCCATTCCAGGTCATCTCCCGTCTCTTCACTGGAGCAAAAAGCCCCAGTGCAGGAAGAGGTGACAACTCAAGGTACAGACACACCAAATACGCTGATGTACGTCAAATCAACAGATCCATTTCATTTTCTACAGAGAGGAGGTGATCTGACCGCACAGTGCATGATGGGACTGTTCGCCGTTTTTGAATTTGCATAATCACGACTAGACCCCTACTTCATACAAATGAGGTCCGACCGACGCAACGTAGCGGACTAACAAAAGTAAGGTCAAACTGTCAAACCAGGCGGTGATGATCGAATATGAAACAAGGTTCTGTTAGTGCATCGTCTATTTCTAGCTTAAAATATTTTCAGAAACATGTTTACCTGAAAAAATGAGAAAGTTTGAGACTGATTTGCCATCTGAAAAAGATTTGAGCCAAAATCAAGAACCGCCCGCACTGTGGTGTGTGGTGTGTAGAGATCCGTCATTGCTAGATTTGGTGTGTCTGTACCCTCACCCTAACCCTGGGATTTCACTGGACGTGTGTGTGTCGCGGAATGGCTCCGCTGCGTGTTCGCTCTGTGCTCTGCCTCCTGTCAACACATACCGGACGGGCTCAGGCTATGTTTTAGAGTGCAGCACAGCCGGGCGGCTGGAGTCATGAGACTATGAGATTTTGCAGTAATTACAGAATCAAGTGCAACCACGACCTCTGAAAACCTCTTATCTGTCGACTTCAGGCATGGCTCTGCACATAATGATGGTTTATTTATGAAGTTAAGTGAAACAGGCCTATGATTGGATCATGTATATCCTGAAATTAAGTGGATGGTTTGATGTTGTATCTGTGTCTGACTTCCTGTTCCACTTGATCTGCTTTGTGCTGATTTGCCGCGTTGTGCGCCGTCATTGTGTATCTGTTGCGGAGGGCTCTGGATCACTGGAGCTGCGACGCAGTTGCAGTCAGTGGAAGCACACACATTGATATAACTGAAATGTATCAGCTATGCCACCATTTCAGAGCGCAGACGCACCACACACGCATCTGGTGGACATCAGGGGTAAATGTATGGAAAGCCAAAAGGGTCACATTTAAGGCGCCTTCCTGGCGGCCCGTAATTAACACCGATCGGCGTTTTGAATGGCACTTATTGGACGCCATTTCGCATAAATCAACACCTGACACTGTTTAGAAGAGCGTTTTGTTAAGGCCTGGTGGTAGATGAACTGAGACGAAATGTTACCCTTTTGTCTTTCCATATTAATCAACCTTAAGCGGTTCCCTTCACCTCAAAGTGGGAGTGACACATACCTATGATGGAGGCGGGTCATTGCAAACAACACAGGGAGGGGCAGCGGGTTATCACTTTTTTTGGCTATGCTTCTCAGGGATGGCTTTGGACGAAAAAAAAATTTGGAAGTTGCGTAAAAGTGAAAGTAAAGTCGAACATCTGGTAAAGCGGGAAGACAGCAACATGAGGATATGATTATTATGTGGGTAAGACATTCTGTGACAGAGTTATTAAGCTTTGAAGTTGCCTACCCATGATGCAATGCTGTTCCTGACATGTCTTGTAATACCAACTCAGATGAATTAAGTGCATTTAACTATATGAAACTAGTTTGTAGGCAATAAGTAAAGACTACAAAGTAACATCAAGCTAAATTAAAGGACCAACACAAATTAAGTAACATTTGCTATTTCATTTTAAGTAAGCTCAAAGTTTACAATGAGAGTGTACGCCAAAGTTCACAAATTATGACAATATTACAAACCAGTGTCTAACAGAATAAAATGATAAAGTGATAGGATTTGTATTTGGGTCACCATAGTGATGCATGTTCATCTCACTTCTTAGAGTGTGCAGCTCAGCGCATCTGTGCTGACTCACAGCGTTTCAGCAGCTGTGTGCATCTTTGGGTGTATGTGTAAACGATGACAGTTTGTCAGTGTC
>JAPZDX010000006.1:26258306-26269287 GCA_029783625.1 Naso annulatus | reverse complement strand
AAGAGACCTAGTGCTAGGAGCACTGTTTATAGTGCGTTTTAAGTGTGTATTTTATTTATTTTTTTACAGTTTGTATTTTATTGCACTTTAAATGGGTTTACTATATGTGCAGCTTATAGTTATTGCACTTTATAGGGTTAATTGTTTGTACAGCTTTATAGCTATTTATTTGGTTTCTTTTGTCTTCCTTACTTGCTGACTCTAAGAGCTTTGCACAGAAAATTCCTATGTACTGGTACTGTCTGTGTACAAATGGCATTTAAACTTCTCTTGAATCTTGAAAAAAACAATGTTGTGCAGACAATGTGAGCAGCTTTTTGAGGTTTAGGTAAATACCCTTCTAACAATTAACTGAATTCTTTTCAGCACTCAATCATAACGCCTTCCATTTATTCTTTACCTGAGATGACGGTGAGCCAGGCGGACTGGTGGGCAAATCCGATTGAATTTCCAGCCAGACAGGTGTACTCTCCTGCATCTTCCATAGTAACTTTGGACAGGTAGAGCACCTCCACTTCTGACATGTTCAGACTGCCCGTCTGCACAACACAGACATAAACAGTAAAATACAACAATCATCACAAAACAAGTCCTCTGCTAGACTCCAGCTCTCACTAAAATCTCTCAAAGTTATTACTTTTTGCTATTTTTTTGTCGGGAAAATGTTTGTAGATGCTCAAACAAAAAAAATAAACAAATGTTTTAAGTAGCCCACCTTGAGGATCTGGACGTAAGGTGTCCCATCAGACCCATAGCGGCTGCCGTTCCTTTCTATGTGTTTGAGCCACTGAATGTGCGGCTGGGCGTCACTGTAGACCTTACAGTGGAACTGGACATCGCTGCCAACCACGGCTGTGGTGTTGGCTGGTAGACCGGCCTGAAGGATGGGCCTGTGTGGAGAACGTTCTGTATCAAGAAGCAAAGGTTAGAGATAAGCAAAGTTGGCAAAGACAGATAAGTTAGAGCTTAAAGGATTTTCTTCTTCTCAGGCAAACAGCTCAGACTTGACAGAAACTTCGGGATTTAGCCTATCTCACCAACAGTCATTGTCGGAAAGACATAACCCTTCACACACTTGGCTGGTTAACAGCTGGCAAACACAACTGCTTTGTAAAAAAGCTTTCAAAAACGTCCAGTAGTTGTCATTGTCACATAATGCTCTGATATGCTGGCAAAAGAGCTAGAAATGTCATTCTGAGATGAAAATCAGTTCCATTAGTGCTGCTCTTTGTCAGCTGGTCGCCAGACTCTGTTTGATCTGCGGTTACTCTCCCTCTCTGATCTCGTTAGTTGTCTCGTTAGTCGATGGGGACGGAAACTGACCCCGTGGTGGACGGACAAGGAACAAATGAACAAACAAACCGCAGCCCTCCTCTATCTGCTGTCACAGGTCAGGTAGAAAACTGGTGTAGACGCCTGAACGTCCACATCCTGCCCTGAACAACCGACGCCAGGCGCCCCTGTCACTTCCTGCTAAGCCCACAGTTAAACCCTCGCAAAGATTGGTAGCTGTTATTCGCAGGCATGAAGCTTTTTCCACAATGCTGACCTAAAAACTGTTGCGGTTGCTGCCGAGGATATGGTCAGTCACATCACAAAGCACAGAAAACCCTGTTTAAATAATATTCTCTTATGTCTGTTGAAATATAAAACTAATAATTCAACTGATATCCCTGTCACAACAATTTAATTTGACACAAAACTGTCATGAAACAAGGACATACAGTTGGACACTCCCTCCAAATAGCAGTGTCTTACCCAGGACGTCGAGGACGTAGCTGTGAGTGATGGAGCCATATTTGTTCTCCACCACACAGGTGTAGTTTCCTCTGTCTGAAGGCACGACGCTCTCCATCACCAGGCTCCAGTGCTGGTGTCTCAGCTAGCCAAAGAAACATGAAATATTATCTTTGTGATTACAGACCTCATGAACAGGCTAGAGAGAACAAATCACAGACATCTCGAGAGCAAATCCAACAAACATCATATGACTGAACTTTATATCCTGAAGTATCACTCTAACCTCTGCTAGATCCCTGAAATGAACCCTGCTGTCATTTAGCTCAACATTCAGGGGCTCACCATCTGCTACCCTCCTCACCTTGATGCCCCCAATGCGATGCTCTCCTCTGAACTCACGTCCATTTTTGAGCCAGCGAATGCTTGGCATGGGGCTGCCCATAGCCGGACAACGAAACTTCACCGTGTTCCCTGCAGGAACGGCATACAGCTTCTTCTCCATTCGCTGGGTGTGGGTCCAGTAGGGACCTGTATGGACAAAGAACAGTTAAAGAGCTGTTATCCAAAATGCTCTTATGAAGCCTGGACTTTGTGTTGTTTGAACCCCTCAAGGATTGTAGCGAACCAAACAACTCACCTCTAGAGAAGTAAACTTGGTCATTTTCGACCTCAGCTGATGAGTCCTCCAAGCCGTTATCCTCATCATCATCCCCTGACCCCAGCGAGTCTGGAAACATGACAAATAAATATGAAAAGAGATGAAAAACCTCAAGATAATCAGATTACTATTATCCAAAGAAGAGCAACAAATATTTAACAGTATTTGAGTCCTTACCTGCCACAGTGATGGTGAAATTCCTCACCGGGTCTTTGGTTCCCCGGAGAACACAAACATACACACCAGAATCCTCGTATGTTACGTCTGTGACCTCCATGGTGGCGCCACGAATCTGGATGCGTGGCGTTGGCAGAACACGAACTCCCTCCTTGTACCAGTTCACCGCCATGCCGGGCCGAGTGTTCATGTCACAGCGCAGTTTCAGGATGTTGCCAGGCTCTAACAGAAGATGCTCCGTGGTGTCTTCACTCAGATCCTCCAGAACATCTGTTCAAATATCAACAAATATCAGGTGTTAGCAGTTTTCCCTCATTCACTCTATACACTTTGTTTCCTCTCGTTTTCTCAGCTTTTTCTTCTTGTTCTTCTTCTTTTGCTCTTGGATGCACATTGTCACACATGCCAGTCAGCAGGTTATTTCTTCATCTCCTTTCTAAAGCTTGTAGCCATCTCTTCAACTATAACCTTCAGCTTTTCAACCCCATTATCTCCTGTGCCCCCACAAACACACACACAATGAAATTACCATGGAGACCAGGAGGCCTCACCAACCCAACCCTCCTCCAAACACCCCTCCACCCTCCCCTCCTCCCCCTACACTGCAAACCCCCGCCCTGCCTTGCTTAGTCTGAGGAGAAGAAAAGAAGGGTGGAGGAAGAGAGGCTGCAGCTAATGAACATGTTGCGGCGTGACAGAGGACGGAAAGTAAATCTGAGGGGCGGTGAAGGTTCACTGGAGATCTAAGTGAGCGAAGGGAGGAGAGAAGTTTATTTCAAGCTGGGGAGGAGGACAGCGGCATTGAGCCCACACAGACGGCCTCCTGACCATCTTCAACAGTCTGATTCAACAGTCTTTTTTGGCTGCAGTAGTATCAATCCCTGCATCAATACCTTTTGTGACTGTACAGGGGTTGTTTTGAATTGAAAATATAAGAGAAATTAGAAAAAGAAACTCCAGCATAATAATGAGGTTACTGTACCTGGAGGGATTTCAGCAGCCGTCAGATCCACAGTTTGGGAAATGATAGTGCCTATGGAAGAGATAAGTTGTCGTTATACTGCAGTACGAATAGATGGTCACATGGTCTGATAGATGATAAATTTTATTGGTATTTTGGCTTTGATGAAAAGTGTCTCACCAGGCAGGACTTCCAGCCACGCTGCCTGCATGGCCTGCACCGTCTGTCCTGCATGGGTGTTCTCGGCCATGCAGATGTACTCGCCTGCATCCTCCAGAGTGATGTTAGACAGGTGTAGCGTGTTCACCTTGGATGCATTGCTCTGCAGGGGCTGCATGGAGGAGAGGTCATTTTATCTTTTTAATATGATGAGGGCTGAATAAACACAGTCACACGGAACAGACTGTGTGTATCTGTCATCTGTTCTCACCGTCAGAGCCCTGAGGCGAGGCGTTCCTCCCTGACTCCGCCCTGGTACGCTGGCCTCCGTCTTCAGCCACTGCACCTTGGTGGACGCAGGCCGGTGGACTTTACACACGAGCTTAGCCTGACCACCCACCACCCCTGTGGTGTTTTCTGGGTAACCTGGTACGATCAGAGGCCTGGAGACCCGAAGATCTGAGCAACATAAAGGAGGGTGGAGATAAAAGGAAGAAAAATAGAAAATTAGTACTAATTTTAGATTCCCTATCATGCTCAGATCAGCTGTCATGGGTGACTTTGAAAGCATGAACAACTGCCTGCTTACTCACTCCAAACTTATATTTTAGGACCTGTTTTCTGTGAATGATTCTAATTCACTCATATAATAACCTTCCTGTGTTTAAAAGAACCAGGTTTTATGTGTCATTAAATCGACATTTCATAGAATAAACTGAAACAAACCCCTTTGGTCTGAACGTGGCCCAAGTGAACAGGACGGTTTCAGTTTGCTTCTGAAAGGTCTTGCAACACAAGTACACCATGTTCCTTAACAACAGCTGTCATTTAATGCTACCAGGAACTGGCGATAGAGTGCCATGATAACCCAGCAACTATCGTGTCACCATCAGACTCAGTGCCATCCATTCAGTGGGTCACTTGCCCATTTACTATGTACTCGCTCACTCACTTGTTGGAGCATATGTCCGCCCTGGCCGGGGACCTCGCTTACTGCTCAGTCAGTCAGAACGAGCAATTTTCCAGGGCAATTTTCTGTCTGATTGCTTCCTGCGAGCGCTTAGTGAAAAGGCAATCTGTTCTCTTGTGCGAGTGAAGTGCTGCCTTTTTTTCTAATCGCCCGGAGTACATTTAGAGGTGACGCTTTCAGGAACACAGACACACTCACTACGTCGTAAGTGGAAAATCAGAAAGGTGATTGGTCAAAGCAGCTAAAAGAAAAACAAATTAAAACAAAATGTCCTGATGGCAGTCTGTTCCTTTGAGAAAGTGTGTCTTCCAAATTTAAAATACTAAGAATATGAGATCTTAACAAGCTGCACATTTTCATCTAACCCGTCAAATCTGACCACATTCAAACAGTCAGCAGTAAATCACACACAAACACACACACACACACACACACACACACACACTGAGAGCCATGCTAATGAACTTGCAGGGACAGGGATGGTGCCCTTGAGTTGAACTCGCGGCAGAGTGTGAATTGTCACCCAGAGGCGAGGGGGCAAACAAAACACAACACAACACAAACAAACCGCTCTGGCTGGTGCAAGCCAGCCAGGCAGCCGGTCGGCCGGGCCGGCAGCAGAGCGCTCGCTGGAAACCAGTTGGGACAAAGACGAGTTTCAAAGAAACGTTTTCTCTAACAGAGCAGCAGAATCCAGCCTGTTCTTTCCATGTCGGGTCTGTTTTATTAGCACAACATCTCAAGATCTTTCAGTTGTGATTCCTGATGCTTATAACTGCTTAGATTTCATCCAATCAGGTCAGTTTGCGGCTTTACTTCCATGATGTGTAAAAACTCTTCATGTTGACATATATATCAATTCATAAAGCATTTATATAACTCTGGGTGGCACTTTCTGAAAATTAAAAGGACTTTTAAAGTATCTATTGACGTGTTTTTAGAACACAAAGCATAAACAGAAAATGCATGACTGACATTATAAAACAGATGTATTCATTATACTCATATACTAAAAAATCTATATAAATATCAATTTATTTAGAAATATTCTATAAGACTGTCATGACAACTGATCAAACTCTGCAGATGAAGCTACAAAACCCAGCTGAAGGCTGTGGAAGAAATCTAGTCAGTGGCCCTCGAGTTAAGAACTCTTTGTCACCCGTAAGGTTCAGAAAGTCATGAAGCTGCCTGTGACTGATCCGTATGAGCAGTAGCCCCGGTGTGTTTTCCTGCATTAATAGATATTTTATTAATGTTACATTCATTATCTGTTTAAACAGCAATCAGCCATCAGCCATCATTGGTCCAACTCTGTGCACATGCAGCTCTGCTCTGATCGCTCTGTCTGACCAGCAGATGCACTCATAAAAAAATAAAAAATAAAAACAGCCACTTATTGTGTGCAGAGATCAAAGCCAAGATGGCATGTCGCTCGCTATCAGTATCAAATTGAAAAATTAGCAGCATTTTTTGTTTTCATGTGCGTAATCAAAAACGCAGCGCTTCCATTCTGGGGGGAAAGACTGAAAAGTTTCATGGATTTAAGCTGCCGATCCTTTAAACTTTGACATCATCTGTGTTAATATTTGCTCTGCAGGGATAAAGAGCAGCAGAAAGCTGAGTGTTCAGACAACAGCTGAAGTCAGAAGTTTATATAATCTGTAATGATGCGGCCAAGAGCCGGAGTTAAAATAAGTTTTTCCGAGGGAAGAAAAAACCTTTGGACGAGCCGGATCCCTGCATTTAGCAGCTTGTGGTTTGTAACATTAGATGTATAATTATATTTGGAGAGTGTCGTGATTTATTTTCTCTCAGCTGTTATCAAATTAGCAACATGTCTGAAAACGCCCAGAGACTGAGAAGCTTTTAAACAGATCAAGAAAAGCTTTATGAAACACAATCCTCTGAAAAATCAAAAAATGAACATCCTAAAAAATACCAGTGTTTGAGTGAGAGTCCCTGGCAGAAGATACAAACATCGGGGGTGTGACCAGTGCATTGTGGGTCCCTCTGGCCTTCATCTCCTCAGCTGGACTCAAACTGACTGATTCAAAAAAAATGTACCATAATTTGTGCTGCAATTGCTGTAATTTTTCAAAACTGAGCAGCTGGAGAGCTTTGCAGTTGTTTACTGAAGCTTCGCTGGGAACTACGAAGACGTTTGTTTCTGGAGATTAAGCCTTGATTTGCTGTTTGACTTTGGCTGATAAATGTGGTTTTGAATGAGGTTGTTTCTGTGTGGAAAAGTGGAAAATAACAACAACAACAAAAAAAAACCCACTTCCCTCTTTCCTATCAGATTTGTGTGAGAACTTTTTTGAAACTCCAAAGCAGCAAGAAGACCTGCATGTTTCATGACCTTCAGATCTTTTCTCTTATTAGTCCAGTTTGACTCGTCAAAGGTTTTTCTGGCTCCTCCTGCACGCTGTCGTCTGAGCAGCAAGTCCCAGCTGGCCTCACCTGGCCCCGCAGTGCAAAGTGGGGCCACAGAGAAGAGAGTCAGCTTCTGTGCTTGATGCCTCCAGGGCAACAATCCACTTTGTCTTTCATCAAAGATCCTTTAAGTTCCCCTTTAATCTGAAAAACTGATTTATTTTACAGCAAAAGAGAAATCAGGTTTTTTCCTGATTACATCTAAAGGCTTGAGCAGCAGTGAAACCCTGCAAAGGTGACTTCATGCAGAGGCTTCTGTTTGTAAAGCATGAATGACCCCCTCCTGCACCCCCCCTCCCACCCTCACCGATGGCACTCAGCCAGGCAGATTTACACTTCCGAGCCTCGAGGCCTCGGACGGATCAGGTAGCTCCGTTCACGGCAGCAACAACACTCAGTGCTTTTTTCCTTCCTCGCTCCGTCCAAGAGACTCTCTGTCATTTCTCGTGTCACCTCGACTTCCTCTGCGGACGCAGCTGCCAACAAACTGACACTTTCTAGGAAGAGAAGGTGGACCGATCGAAACCTTGCAGATCCATTCAGAGGCTGAGGTTTAGCCACAAAAACACGCTTTCTTCTTCTGAGCAGTTCACTGTGTTGAATGTTAACGCAGCAGGAAGAGACAATCAGATTTTCCACAAACTGTCTGTGGATCCACAGAAGCAACACTGCAGTCACACACACACTTCACACAAACTGAAGGCGAGGAAGGAACCTGGAATCTGTTTCACGTGTCAGCTCTTACCTTTGCTTCTTCCTTCATCGAAGGCTCTGGACCGGACTCCGTCTATCCAGCAGACCAGGAGAACGCAGAACGTGCAGAACCTCACCATCTTCTCCATTGTGTGTGTGTGTGTGTGTGTGTGTTTAAAAAGGCAGAAATCTCCGGCCTCACGCTCTGCTCTCTGGCATCAGAAACCCACAAAGTTCCACAATCTGGATCCTGTGGAGTTAAACAAAACACAGGAAGATCTGCTGATCAGAAACTTTATTTCTTGAAGCTAAGACGCAAACTTCTCTGCTCAGCTGAGAACAAGGAGGCAAAACAACACAAACAAAAGCAGACAAACAGCTTAAGAGTCTGTTTTGACTGTGAGCAGCTGTATTTTTAACCAGGTGTCCTGCTAACTGTCACACTCCTCCACCGCTCTCCTGCGTCATGAATAAAGGAGCAGGGCTGTTACCGCCTGCTGTTTGTCAGTGGATGGAGCTCGGCCTGTCCCGGCATAATGAACCGTCGCTACAAAAACACTTGAAACTTGCCAGGAAGCTGCAGAATCTGAAGGAGCAACAGAGATCCGACTGGCAGCTGATAAGCCTCCAGGTTCAGGAGGTCGAAACACTGAGACAGAGGACGTCTCCCCACTTTGACTCAAGTTAACAGCTTTAAACTTCACTTATGGTCTCAACTGGATTTGGATTTTTAATGCCTTTGTTTGGAGATTCTAATTAGGGTTTAAAGGTTGCTTTTAAAAGGAACAGATCTGGTAAATATAGTCTTATAAGGTCAATAAATTGTCAGAATACAGAAAAAAAAAGGTATCACAGTTTGCAGAGGTCTTCAAATGTCTTACAAACGACAAACCAAGACCTCAAAAAACTTCAGATTATTTAGAAGACAAACAAATGCAGCAGCTCCTCACAATTTTGAAGTTGGAACAAGAATTCAGAATCACTGTTCAACACTTTTTCCTAAAAAATGATTTTTCCCACTGATCTGTTCTGTCATCGACTAAATCACTTGAGTTTCAGCTCTTACACAGCAAGTTTTCAGCCGTTTAAACTCTGAAATATGTTCAGCTGCTCCATGCACTGCTGTTCTTTAAAAACATTTATACCCACATGAAGTTTCCTGATTTAACAGCACAGTTAAAAAACAAACTCCCAGTTTCCACAACAAAGTGCAGCTCAGTAAAATTTGATCTCTTTAAAACACTTGACACCTGAACTCCACGAAAAAACAATATTATTGTAATTATTATTATTATAAAATGTTATTCCAATGGTGTTTTCAGTTCATCAATGTCGACATAAAGCCATTCTGCAGCAAACTATAATCAGACAAGAAGAAGTCAAAAGAATAATACAGAGATTTTTCTGCTGCGAGTCGAACCAACTGCGCAGCGGCGCCAGACCCCGGAGCGCGCGCCCCACGCTGCTGCAAATACACACACACACACACACACACACACACACAGTTTAAAGAACCAGCTTGTTGAATGAAACGGTCTTTCTTCATTAATGCTGAAAAAACGTCGCGCCTCCTGAACCAAAGTACTTCAGTTGTTTTCTGCCTTTCAGTCGTGACTCGTGAGCGTCACGGAGGCTTTTATTTCTAATGTTCTTCATATTTCTGTCACATTAATCACAGTTATTAAACCGGTCATGAGCTGTTAGTCTCAAACTTTCATTGTAGTGAAAATAAACTAAGAACTGTAAAAACGTTAGAGTTTGTTTCACTGACAGGTGGAGTCACGACAGTTTGCACGTGTTTGCTGCCGTCAGTCAATCAGTTCTATCGATTCAGCAAAACGTCTCACACATCCTGAGATTAGTGAATAAATCAGGGTGGTAAGGTTTTTAACCACTTGAAACCTGAGGTTTTTCTCTTTGCCGATCGTGTCTTAGCGCGCAGAATCATTTTGTTAACTTTGCGCTGAAATGTGTCAAGTTTCATAATTAAACGCGGAGCTTCGTTTGATTTGCGCTCCGAGTTCAAACTCCGCTGAGCGACACAAACGCTCTTTTCTCTTCAGAGTCCCTGTGAAGGTTCAATGTCTGAAACCTGCGCGTTGCAAAACATAACAAGTTCAGCTGCGGATTCGCGAAGCTGCAGTTTGTTTCGGTCACAAAACGTGGATGAATTCACGAGTTTACGGAGTAAATGAGTCTGTAGCTGGGAAGTTAAGACCTTCTTCTGCTTCATTTCGACAAATCCTATATTTTCTAGAAAATTGGTGAAAATAAGTGAAATCGCAGAATTTTCTCTCACAGTTTTAAGGCTTTCAGTCATTTATTTGAGGCTTCTGTCAGTAACATTTGTGACATGTAACTGTAATGTAACGCTCAGTGCGCGTGGCCCGCTGAAAATGAATGAACTATGAAGCGCCAGCTGTCTCCGTCTGTTTTCACCCACCTTTCCTCCCGCTCTGTCCGCGCTCTGGTGGCTGGCACCGGGGAGAAGTCACTCCTCGTCCCGGTCGATCCGTCTGAATATTGGGATCCTCATTTGGAGCTGCGCTGTATCCAACGCAGCGTGGAGCGGCTCACGGCTGGTATGAATCCAGTTAAAAACCAAGTCGAGATTATAAATCCATCAGAAACAATCTGAAACATGAACGACAGCTGTCGGGCTCTCCTGCTGAGCGGAGGAACGAGCCGTGATCCTCCGGGCAAAGTCCACTGCAGTGGCCGTTCACAGCGCTGAATCCATGCAAAGAAACAAAGCCGACCAGGAACCAGGACGCGGATCTGAGCAAATAAAGACAAGTCCTTTCTCAGCCAGAAACTGTTAAAGAAAGGTCCGATATGGCGACAGAATGAGAGAAAGAGTTTGATAAAGCCGGCGGATAAAACGCACCCGCAGCCCAGTCCGCTTTTGGTGAAACTGAGGTCTTGGAAACTCTTCCTGTGCGTCTTTACGCAGCGCTCCCGCAGCTTCTCCTCTTCTCGGTGAGTTTATCCGGTGAGTGTGAATCGCGGAGCACTGCCCCTTCGGTCCGTTTCTCTTCGACAGCAGAGACAGAGTGAGTCCGTCACACTCTCCAGCAGCTCTGCAGCTCTGCGGACGGCAGGCACAACAACAATGGTCTGAGAGCGGCCAGAGGAGCAGGAGGAGGAGGAGGAAGAGGAGGAGGGGAGTGGTGCGCTTCTGTTGCCC
>JAPZDX010000006.1:26190028-26203794 GCA_029783625.1 Naso annulatus | reverse complement strand
TGTCCATTTTAATTCCGGTTTGCGTTGCAGCGCCGGCGTGTTCACACCGGGTCCGTTTAACGTGACGCGCTGAAATAATGTAACTGCCGTTATTATATTATGTATGTGTGTGTGTGTGTATATGTGTGTGTGTGTGTGTGTGTGTGTGTGTTTACAGCCTGCTGACCTCATCCTGCTTAATGTCATTTTCATCATATCGCGATCATTCCTAACGGGCTTCAGCGCGCTCGCGGTATTTGCGCAGAATCTCTACGAAAAATGTCACATTAGGTCGATCCGTTCGACGTCAGTAAATGTTTACGTTCTAGTCTGACATCATATGGAGGCACATTGTTTCGTTTCTACGGATTTGATATCTCAGCTCTGCTTTTCCTCTCGTCACTCTTGAAAAGATGTCATATCACTTGAGATCCGCTGCAGCAGTGTCACAGGTTACTAAATGAAAGACTGATGCAGAAAACATGGCTGAAGAATGGAGACTTGTTATTACTTGCAGAAATGTTATTGTAGCATTGATTATAGATTATTCAGACATGTTGTTATAATGTGCTTTAGTGTGAGGAAAACCTGTGTTGATGTTTTAAACTAACCCAAACGATGTTTATGTGTGATCCTTTCTTGTTCGTGTTGCAGGGGGGAGCCATGCCAGCATGAGCGGGCCTCACACTGGCCCTTACAGGGAGACTCATCGCTCCAGCTGCCCTTTGACCCCCGGCCGTGACCTCTCCCCCCACTCCCACTCCAGCAGACACCATGACCTCAGGACTGGCCTGACCATGTCTGCTGCCGCCTCCTCCCTCAAGCATGCATCCATCTACAGGTTCACACAGACTGACCACTCCTCTTCCTCCTCCTCTTCTTCCTCCTACAGTCCCCTCAGGAGGCTACAACATCTCACCGCCATGGTGAGCCAGCCTGACCTGGTTCTGCCTTTGAGGGAGCCGGAGAGGAGCTGGGAGTGGGAGTCCAGCAGGAAGGAGAGGGAGGAGGAGATGCAGAGGGACTCCTGGGCTGAATGTACTAGCAGTGAAAACTCTCGCAACCGGAATATA
This sequence comes from Naso annulatus, assembly GCA_029783625.1. Classification (NCBI taxonomy): domain Eukaryota; kingdom Metazoa; phylum Chordata; class Actinopteri; order Acanthuriformes; family Acanthuridae; genus Naso; species Naso annulatus. Next base: position 26,202,742 of record JAPZDX010000006.1, on the reverse strand, counting down.
ACCAAAGTGGAGAGCTTTGGTAAATCTCGTGCTGGACAAAAACAACCTGTGGTCCAAACTAGAGGTAGAGACATACCAGCAGCCAATCAGAGTGATGGTGTCGTCTCAGAGAAGAAGACAGAAGGTTGTTTCTCAGGCCCACCCAGCCCGGCTTTCTCTCTCGATAGCAACAGCCCCTTTGCTAACGGCTTCCTCCACTTTGAATCCTCTTTGTTTGAGGATGACAACAATGATGAAGAGCGAGAGACAGTGTCACCTATGAGGGACTTACAGGACCAACTCGAGAGGGCGGGAAACAGTCTTCAGTCCACCCCTGGAGACCTAAATTCAGACTCCAAGGCCACGCTGTCATCAGCCAAGATTGTCACCCGGTCCCAGTCGTCGGGTCAGCGGAGGAGATACTGGGATGATGAATGGGAGAGCGACACTGAGCTGTTTCTGCTCGAGGAAAGTCCCTCAAGGCATCCTATGGCAAGTTTTACCCTCATTAACCAAAGTCAACTTGTTACCCAAAGCTTTATAGCAATAGTAACACTTTCTCGTGTTGAGAAAAACAATATGGTAAAGTTTCAAAATAACCTTAAAGTGGGACTGACATTCACTTGGCATGAAAAAATTTGTTGTGTTGTTCGGTTACTTAACTTCTTCGCACACATAGACACACACACACCCCCTGTGCATGATCCAGAAAACTGAGCTTCTCACTGTCTTTGCTGTTAGGACAGAAGAGTGGTCATTGTGAATCGTGGTTGGTTTTGCACAGGAAAGGTACAGCTTGACAAATGTGCTTCTGTCAGTGATACACAGCTGCTCATGAGGGATTAAACTGCATGCTCAACTTTTACAAACAACATTTGAGCTTCAGCTTCATGATTGTGGTTTTGCCGCTTGTTTTTCGGCTCCTCTACACAGTCAGCAGCTGCAGTAGCGTCAAAAATCGGACTCCTTTTAAGAGCCATAGCTCCAAATGTGAACACACACATGACACACACGTTGGATTCAGTAGGTTAGGCCTCCTGAGTAAATGAGATTATTTCTTGGCTGATACATCTTAGTAAATCCTCTAAACAATGAAAGAAGACAGACTCGCCCATAACTCCAGAACTTCCCTGAGAATCGTAAAGTTTTGAAGTTTTCTTCAGTATCATAGTGATTCAGTGCTAGTTGTACCTGCAGAGGTACATCGGAAACTGAAACTACTAATATTTAATTCAGCGTACTTTGTTTATGGTGAAAGTTGATTGTAATCAAATATGGGATAAAAAGGAGCTCAAGTTGTTGCAGGCTTCTCATTTACTCCATGGCAACATTACACTTCCTGTTAACACGCCACCTGATTCACGGGAACTGTAGTCCCAAACTTTGAGCTTTATAAGCCCCCAAAAAGAAGACAAAAAAATAACAAGAGCTGTGAAAAATATGAACTATTTTGTGTTGCATTCAGGTACAAAATGTCCCATCAGCTTGGTTCTTATGTTATCAAACTCCTCTCTGTCCACTCATATACAGATATTACTCTGTATGAACTATTTTAATCAATCTGATCATTTTGTCCACAGAGTCAAACTCTGAGTTCAGACTCACAAGTACACATCATACAGGTTTCTCCACCACTAGAACAGAATGACTCGTAACTTTATATAAATTAATTGCCGGAAGTTGTGCTTGTTTTTCACTGTTCTCTGAGCACTTTGGGGACACGTTCCCCGAACTGATGTTTGCTCATGTGATGAAACCAAATCCAGAGAAGTGTCTGCATAGCTGTAACTCTGATGCATCGCGTTTTACTCTTATGAATCGGTGTGTGTTTTGCCCTCTGCAGGAAAACAGACGACTTATGGTTAAGTTATTACAGGTGATAAAATCAATGAAGGGCAGAACATGGACGTGGGAAAAGCACAAGTGTTGCTAACAACATTAATGATGGTTTCTTTCTGTTCAAGGGTCAAAGTTATGATGAAAACATTTACATGGACAACAATTTTGCTCTTACTAAACTGTGCACAGGACCAATGAAAATGAGGCCTCCATTAAAGAGAATGTATTACACAAATTTTTGGGTCTTTGATTTTGATTTTGGACTCCTATAGAGCAGCTAGACACAATTAAATGAACAACAAAATTGCGCCCTCTCTCTCCCTTCCATTTTCTGCATTCTCTTAAAACGGTCTGTGTAGCTTCTTCCCTCCTCCTTTCCCTCCTCCATGCAAGCCTCCACTGTATTCACAACCCCGTTTTTGACAGAAAATAAACACAGGTAGGACACGGATGCTCCTCTGACTCTTCAGCACAACAAAGTAATGTTGGAACAGTGGTCCTTTAGCAGCAGTTCAGCCGTTAATCCAGCTCACGTGCTCATGTTGAATTAGTAAATAAATCCACAGGTAAAAAGTCCACAAGACACAGGAACGCTGTCAACTTCTGTCTCTCGCTTGTCTCTGTAGGATAGCTAAACAAAGTTAACTGTCCATTATTCACCAGAAAAAGAAAAAAAAACACTTTATTGGAGCCATCTCGAACAAAGTGCTGACATTGTAATCCAGCAGAGAGCAGAGCAAAGCAATGTCTGATTAGAGCGGGGTAGGGGACAGACACAGAGCTGTGTGCACGGAGCTGGCATGCCCTGGCATGCCCATATGAGGAGGTCAAGCACATTGACCTCAGTGTAACAACAGAGAGTGCAGAGCCAACCCAAACAGCCTGCAGGGCTCACCTCAAATGCACGTACCTTTTTATGTGATGCTTTGGTATTGTTTAACATGAGTGTGGACATTTTATCATAGCTCTCCTTTAATATTCCAGTTTGCATGCAACTGTGCATATTTAAGTGCAGAAATTACATTAAAAATGATGTGATTTACAATCATTCACCTTCTTGAAACAGTCAGCGTCACAATATTTGTGCATATTTTAAAAAAACCTTTGGATTTCCATGTTTTTGAGCAGAAATATCTTTTCTTTTGTGCACACAGCTCTTTAGAAACTGTAGGCTATTTGTTTTGTTTATAATGCAGAGTTGACTGTAAACAGGAAAGAGTGCGTGTCACAAACTCTGAATGTGCGAATAGTAATGGCAAATGTAACTTAATCTGATTGTACTTTTAGAAGACCAATTACAAAATATCCAGAGGGAATAAATACACCGCTTACATGAAGCACTTAAAAATTCATTACAGTTATTGTATTCTTGAGTATTGTTAATTGTGAATAATAGTGGAAAGTTAGTGTGTATATTAACTTGGTCAGACTGACAGTGAGCTGCATGCTCCGGAAGCAGCCAAATGGAATTCAGCCGTCATTGTTAGAGTTTTTCCTGCAAGTGTCCTCTGTGAAAAAAAGCCCACAGCATCCTCAAAAAGGTGATTCAAAGGCAACAAAAGCCTCCACATGCCTACACAAAGCATTTAGCAGACTTTGATTATATTAATCTGAGTGATGGTCAATCACATGAACACACATTTAGTCACAAATATACAATTTTCATTTCAAGCGGTAACCTAATTCAGACCTGTGTTCACAGGTTAGTGGGATGTTATCAGCCGGGCTCTGATTAGCTCTGCATGTGAATACGACAGGTTGTGCTTTTACAGGTAGCTCTTGCAGGTTATCAACAATGTCTGGTTGCTAGGCAACCAGTGGTGACTACAGGGTGGAGTTACAGCCTGCAGTTGCCCATTAAATAACAGTGTGTTGTTTTTACATATCTTTTTTTTTGTTTGTTTTTTTGTAACAATGAAATACACAATATAATGTGATATTTGTGAGCTGTAAAGGTGCTGGTGGGCTGACGTGCATTTTGATTTGAATCTTGTTCAAATCTTGTCTGTCTGATTACGTAACCTGTAAACTTTTTCAGCAGTAGCTTCAGTTTGTTGCCAGTTAAGTCACGTTCAGCTCAGTACAAAACAGACTATACAAGCTTTGTTTATGAGGTTAATGTGTCAGCAGCTTCTCTTTATTGGTGATTCAGAACAGTCCGTTCAGGTTGAACATTTGTTCACACATGCTTGACACCTGTAAAAGCAGGCTGTTTCCCTCTGCTTCCTGTTTCAATGCTGAACGGATTCAATGGTCTCCTTGCAGTAGATTTAGTCTGAATGGACAAGTACCAGAGTTGTGTTTCTTTGCTCAATCAACTCTCGCCATGCTGGGCTTGCATCATAGCAGCAGCCAGTATTAGCCCTCTGGCCAGTACTGCTACATGCCAGTCATAGCTCTGGCCTGCTCATTTACCCGTCAGCCCCCACAACCAGGATACAGGAGCTAGAAGTTCTTCCAGTTGGTTTTTAGTGCAGTTTGTGTTGTGGTGTGAAGAGAAAACAAGTTAAGATGTGACCTCAGATTGTAGGTTGGAAACATAAAAGGTAGAAAACCTTCATGCAGTACATATGTGGAACAATTTAACACCCAAATATGTGATATATAAAGTGTTTTGAACTCTGCAAAGTCATGCCTGATTTTCACCAAACATGTTGACATGTCTTTCTCTGTGTTTTCTTGCGATCTTTAGAGCATGAATGTTTATTTCTGACCTGTCAAAACAATAAGATTAGATTTGCTTAGATAAAACTTTATTGATCCCTTTGGGCAGGTTCCCTCAGGGAAATTAAAATTCCAGCAGCGTTACAGTATAGTAGAAAAGACATGAATTGCACCCACCCAGTTTTAAAGTGAACAAGAGAAAATAAATAAAACAAATAGAGAATCTAAAACAAACAAAAGAAAATGAATAGAGAATCTAAACACAAAGGTTAATGACAGCTTTCAGACCTGTGTGACGGCCTTATTCACCTCAATGGAGACACTTATTGCGTGCAACTTTGTGCTCAGATTGTCATGACTAAGTAAGTCGATGTTGCTTCCTCAAATATCTTTCATGTCTGCAGGCTAACACCTCAAATCTGGTTCTCATTTCTGACCATAAAAATTCAAGTAAAGACCAAGAGAAGAATAGAAAGGTCAAGAAAGGTCAAGAAAGGTCAAAAAAATCCCCCAGATATGACAAAACATGTCTCATTATGTTTTGTTTTGTTTTTTATCCATTGTTATGTTGTCGACAGCAGAACAGCCTCAAGAAAAAGCCTCTGCCACCTGTGAAGTTTTTAGATGGTGAAGTTATTTGGGCAAAGTTCAGCCGAAGACCGTGGTGGCCCTGTGAGGTGACCGCTGACCCTGTTCAGGGAATCCATCACAAAGTAAAAGGTGGGCCCGGAACATTGTTGACTTACCGTGACTACCTAAACTATTACATTCTATATTTGGTTGCGTCAGCTGTGTGATATGCTCTATTGATTATATTGGTCGCCAGCTGATAAAAGCGGAGCTGTATGATATCATACGTTTTGATAAACAATACATTTAAAAAATCTCTGTCAGAAATGTTGAGTTATTAAGTTGTGAACTTTTTCAGTTGCTATGATACTGCATGTCTTATTGCTGCTCTAAATGCCACATTAGGTCACATTAGCCTGTGGAAAAACCATCATGCTGGAAAAACATTCGACAGTTTCGAATTAGGTGACAAGTTAGAACATTAGTGCAATTATTGTTTCTAATTTTGCTGCAATGTAATTTAAACAAATGGATCTCCCTCGTTACTGTCGATCCCCAATGAAAGCAGAGGCAGTTATGTCAAGCATCTTACATCTATGGACACTGATTATGGTTTTTAGTATTTGGGTTGTTGATTTAAACATTAAAAAGTCTAGTCAGAAACACTTGGTCACTCCTGAAATCGTAGGTTAAAGCTTAAATTCCGTAAACTGCTGTTATTGTGTGTTTAGGTTAAACTATTTGCTATTTTTGTATTTATCCCTCTATAATAAGCAACATTTTTAAAAAATGCTCACTCAAAATTCTGAAACTAGTTGCACATTTCATTGTAGTCACGTAGTCAGAGGGTTTTGTGTCCTTGCATGGTAAAGCTCCCTTTGCTTAGATGATGCACTCGTGTACTTCCTGTGCAGGATGATATAGGATTAAATTGCATCTCATGAGACTGAGGCTGATGTTTGTTGTTGTCTTAGAGTCCAGTGATCGCCCCTGTCGGCTCTATCATGTCAGGACGTTTGGGGAACCAGCGGAGCTAACCTGGGTGGAGGAAAAAGCAACTCACACTTTCCATGGGGGCTTTGAATTTGAACAGCTCACCCTGCTGCGCCGGAGGGGAAAGCAAAGGGAGCAGAACTACAAATACACTGTAATCACTGGTTTATGAATGTTGAGTCACCACCCACACCAATGATAAAAAGTTGATCTAAATCACCATCCCTGCTGGGTGATTGTCATGTAGGACAGTAAAGAGAATTTGCACATAATTAACAAAATGTAGCTCATTTCTCTCTATAAAAAAAAGGCTTGTTTAGAAAAAAAGTTGCATCACAGTGGCGCTCCTAAATACATTTTTCAGTAAACTGTTCAGAGATTTAGCAGAGTTTGTCTTTATCTTTCTGTAGATTGCAAAGCGCTTCCAGAACTCTTGGAAATCCAGTGTGGCAGAAGCTGAAGCTGTTCTCCCGGAGAGACCCAAAATGGCTTCCACCATTCCTCCATCCACTGATGATGACTTCCATAACAATGCTACTCCAGAGAGTGTTAAGAAGGCCCATCCAGTCTTTTCTCCCTCTTCTTTGGCCACCCTGTCTGAGACATCGCACACGACCAATGGATCCATTTTATCCCCAACAGCCGCCCCAGCAAAGCCATGCACTTTAAAGAAATCCTCTGGCAAGAGGAAAACAAGTAAATCGTCAAAGGACGTTAATAGTAAACACTCAAAAAAGACACTGCGCAATAGCCCTGATCAGTCAGATAGAGATGGTGGAGAGTGCCCATATTCTGACCTCGACTCAGTCCCTAAGATTTTGTGTCCTAAAGCACTTGAACGTCAGTCTAAGCTTGTTACGACTCAGCCCTCTGTTGCAGTTGTCAAAGAGGCGAAGAAACAGCCAGAGATTCAGAGCGGCTTGTGGTTCAGTAAATCAGGCAAGGACAGACGACCTAAAACAACCAGCCCGATGCCAGATCGCTCTCTCTTCAGTAAGGTTCCCTGTAAGAAAAAGAACTCATCTGTTGTCAGTAAAAAGACACTGGCTCCTGGTGCGTCCTCGTCCAATGGTGGGCCCAGTGACCAGCCAGGGCTGTCAGACAAGCAAAAGACTCAAGGACCTGCTGAAACTATTCTGGGACTTGAACAGTCTGAACACATGAAATGTAAAAATATGCTGGTTGCTGATAGGCCTTTTGGTACAACTGACAGTCCTGCTGACCATTCAGGACTGTCAGACAAGCAGAAGTCCTTGGGCTCTGTTGAGACCGCTGTGTCGTCTGACAAGTGTGGATATTCACAGCATCGACAGACAGTCAGTAAGATCACTGACGCTGTGACTGGCACAATGTCAGACCAGTTAGGTATCTCAGATGTTAAAAAGACCTTAGAGTCCAGCATGACAGTCACTTTCAATGAGCGGTCCAGGTTTTCAGAGAGCGTGAAGAGTGCCAGTCGCCCTGATCAATCTGATATGAAGGCTAATAAAAAGGTTAATGTAATTGACAGGATTTCTGACCAAGTGGATGAAAAAGAAACTAACACTCCAGTTTCCAGTTTAAATGTTGACACTACTGACCCATTAGCAAGGTTAAAAAAACAACCAAGTCTAGTCTCCAAGTGTAGGCTGCCCTTTGTCAAATTAATACGCAAGGACATTAAGGCTAGGAAGTTTATAAACTCCAGTTTAACCAAAAGTTCAACCGACCATCCTGGATGCACAAAAAATGAAAAATCACCAGATAGTAATGCGACTAAAATATCCTCTAAGCAATCAGACTGCACTGACAGAAAGGGGAGTGTCTCTATAGATCAGCCAATCAGTTCAGAACCCAGAAAGGTCTCAGTGAAGAAGTTAAAAGCAAGTGCTGGATCAGGAATTCTTTGTCTCTCGTCAGAATCATCACAAAAGAAAACTCTTACTGCCCCCAGTGTGGCCAGTGTGTCTGATGAGTTACGTAGCCCAGAAGCAGAGAGGACACCAGTTTTAAGTTTAAACCTAAGCAATGTGACTTCCTCTTCCTCCAACCAATCGGAGGGTAAGAAGACTCCTGCCTCCAGCGTAACAAGCACGTCCTGTGACCAGATGGATAGCTCAGAGCAAAGTATTACATCTTCCACTAGTCCAGTTCTCAATAAATCTCCTCCGCATTCTCACCGGCATGAGAATTCATCATGTAGGAATGCTCATGTGCCTGAAAGTTTGTCTTCTGAGAAATCCAAAAAAGTTGCCAACAAATAAAAGCAAGATAAAATTAATAAAATCCTACTACAAGAACAGCCTGCCCACCTCCCTGCCAGCAGTCGGTTGATGACCAGAGCCCTGAAAGCCATGCAGGAGGCGGGGCAAAAGAAACGTGAAAAAGCCCGAAAGGAGGCAGAGCAGAAGGTTCTCTTAAATCCAGGCAGAAAAGCTGAGGATTTTTTGAGCACCCCTGCACGCAACTCCTCTTGGAATCCTGAAGCCAAACGGGACAGTTGCACTAAAACAAAATCTTTGAAATCTCACTGCGGTGATAATGGCGAACGTGATCAGGACACTTTTTCTAGCTCGAGCACCGCCTCTCTGTTTGACGACTCAACTGACTTTGAAGCTGAAGTCAAGAGTGAAGATGAAGACCTCTCAATATCCTCAACCCCCCCAATGGACTTCATTCCTCTTACTTCAAAGGTAAAAGCAAAGAGAGAGGATCATTCCTCTGACATATGCTCCTCATCATCACCTTCCTCACCATTTTCTTTTATGAATGCCTTTAAAAACGTAGAGGAGGTATCCTTCCAGTCCCTGACAAATGAAGGCAATGGCAAACCCATCTCTTTCAAAGCAGACACAAACTACAAGTTCAGCACTTTTCTCATGATGCTAAAGGACTTGCATGACACTAGAGAGCGGGAGGGGACCCCCTTAGAACTGGAAATCGGGCCACCAAGTGCACATGTTAAGGAGGAACCCTTAGTGATTCCTGGGGAGGCTGCACCTGCACATCAAGATCAACAAATGGAACCAGTTAACAGCAATTCAAATTCAAGCCCCGACAAAATCAAAATCACGAACAAAGACATTAGCACAAGCCAGATGTCAAAGAGGCCCTATAACAGAAGGGGCAACTCTCCAGGGGTGAAAAAGAAAGCCAACCGCAAAGTGCCTTGTCGAACTGCCAGGTCAGGACCTGGTTTCCCAGGTTTGGAGTCCTCTTTGTCAGGAGCAGAGTCTAGGGTTCAGCCCCTGTTGGGCCCACAGACCAGCAAATGGGAGAGGCAGGCAGGAGGTGGTGAAGGAGAGGATGGAAAGGAGGTGGTTGAGAGGTGGAGCAGAGTTAAAAAGAATCCACAGAACATGGTGCCTTTGGAGCAGAAGGGGTGCAACACTACGCTGTGTCTAGAACAGCCGAATGGCCTTGTTGCAGACAGCACTGAGACAAACACAAGTTTGATGCGGAACAGTGGACAAGGCGACAAGGCTCCACCAGGTAAGAACAGTCCAGGTTAGTCTGCCTGAAACATTGGAATCATAATCTGATGCCAATCCCCTACGAATCCACAAAAACATCCACAAAACCAACCACAGATGTCTGCGTTATAGCCGATCACAGACTGTAAAAAGCAAGAAATCACAGTAAGTTTAAGCAGGAACAAACTACAAATTAGTGCATCCTCACTGGTGTCTTGTTTCCATCACTGCCAATCTGAGCTGCAGCTGATAAATACCCGTGACTGCCGCAGAGAATGAATGCAGACTGTTCACCATTTTTAAAAAAAGCCAGATGATCGTGGGTATTTGCTCCAGTGTGAAACGGGTTTAAGACACACTTAAGTCAACTGACAGAGGCTGTGTAGTTTAAGATAGTCATTATAACCTGTTAGGGAGACATTAAAAACTCCCATTTTCTGTTACTTTATGCGGCACTGTAAACAACAGGAAATTTAAAAAGCCAGTGTCATTTTTCAAAAATCTTTTTCAGCACATAAACGAATAAGAAAACCAAGCAAGAGGCTCATTGAATGGACTGAAGAGTACGATCAGATTTTCTCCACGAGGAAGAAAAACAAAAAGCCTCTCCAGTTGATTGGAAAGGTAAAAAACATGCAAAGTAAGATCTGTTTTAACTTTTGAATTATTCGTATGTGTATTTATATTTGAACATTGTCATGTCTGTGTGATATTATGGCTTTAACCATTCAGTATCACTTTTTCCACCTTCACATGAAGCTGGTATTACTGATGGAAAATGATTTGTTTTCTCAGGCTACTCAGCCTGTCACCTCCGTATCCGAACTCTCGGGATCCGATAAGGACGCACATGACCATCCATCCTTGAACCTACTTCCTGAAATACAGACACCACCTCCTGAGGAAATTCCTACAACAACACCCTCTGAACTACACATGCCCAGCAGTGAAAACACATCTACCCAAGATACACCTGTGCTTTCCATCGACACGCTAACCCCTCCCCCTGAAGCCGATTCTTCACAGTCAGAAATCATCGTCAGAGAGAGCGGTGAGGTCAAACTTTGTTTGCAGCTCAACGGCATTTCAAAGTTAAAAGACTGTTTGAGAAAAAAGTCTGTCACTCACAGTCAAGTCTTTCTGATTTTTGTCAATACTCGATATTGCCAAACAATATGTGGACACTTGAACAAAGTATGTAAACAGTCAAACAAAGCAATGCAGGCTGCAGGATGTTGCTGCCTGTCAGTCATAACAGCATTGATGAGTTTGTGTTAGTTTGATTTGTTGTAAGTCGTCTGGTTTGGGGAGCATCTGACAGGCCTGTGATGTCTGCTTTTGATAACATGGATGAGTCTTTAATGAGTCGTCTGATTCACAGGAAGTGCTCCTGTGCTGGGGAGGAAGCGGAAGAGGAAACCCACTCAGAAGATCCTGGAGTACTGTCTGGAGGCAGAGACCTCCACAGGCCCCAAGAAGAAGGTACAGCATGTATGTCTATGTATTCATCTGTGCGTATTTATACTCTCAGGTACGAGTCTAATACACCAACATTGAAATAGATCTTTGTTTATGTCAACAATAACTCAACATTTGAAGAGTGAGTTCTCTCGCATGCCTGTAAGAGCTTCTTAACATCAGCTGTAGATTTTGAAAGGATTGTTGAGCACATTTACTTTGACACTAGAAACTTATCAAACTATTAAATTCTGTCTTTTTGATAAATTGCTGCCTTACGTTATAACAATTAACTAGCAGATATAAATCAGTAAATTGCTGCAGCCATGTGGACACATGGATTGATGCATGTCTTGGCAAATTTGGGGGAGGAGTCTCGGGGCAGGCCTTGTGTGTTTGGGGGCTTCATACAGTGTATACAGAACTATTATTGTGGTGTTGGTGAACAAGTATTTTGTCAATCATGAAATTTGTCATCATTTTATGAAATGCTAATGTGCAAAAGGGGTAGAACTTGAAAAGTTTAGACTTCTTCCTACTTCTTTTTGGATATAGAAAATGTAAGATAGAAAAAGAAAAAGCCACTGGAGGTGGATTCTCTGGCTTTTATTTCTGTTTTTTGTGTCGTTTGTTTTCTCCTGTTTAGTTTTTATATTTTAATATTTTTTCTAACATTTTTTTTCTCATTTCTGTAAAATTAAATGTTGGTGTTGTTGATGTTGTCATCTGAAATAAACATCTGTCTGTCTGTATAGCTATATGTGAGGACATTTCAGGCTCACTAAAGATGAAAAGAGAATAAAACTTGCAGGAGTTGATTTTCCACAATATCGTGAACTGGGAAGTTTATTCTGTCAGTTTAATCCGGATTAAATTTGATCACATTTCTCATGTCACAGGTAAAAACACTGAAGAACAATTTAAATTCTTCTCCCCAATCAGGTCAGTGAACCCTTTTGCAACCCTGTATATTTTACTATCGTGTAGTTTATCACAATCACATGTTTAAGTAATTTCTGTTTTAAAATGAAACTTAATTAACTTTCTAATGTGTCACCCTTTCACACAGATTCTGCACCACCATCTTTAAAATTAAAGAGTAAGCAGCTCGCAGCATCCAGCTCCACACTGTCGAGCACAGAGACCTCCACCTGCACGGCCACACCCTCTCTTCAGACGGATGACCCCAACAGCTCTTCTTCAGCCTCCACTATCGCATCGACCCCACCCGAACCTGCTCAGGCAGAGACGTCATCAGGACATGATGATGCTCCTTTAGCAGTGGACAGTAAAGCTCAAGAGGTCAAAAAGGACACAGAGTCAGAGGTCAGCCATCTTTTTCTTCTTCTTTTTCTTTCTTTTTTTTTTCCAAAGAATTGTTTTTCCTCATGTTTATTCTGTTTGTAGCTACATAAAAGTAATTTCAATGAATGATTCACCATAATTCTACCAAACTGTCTTTTTAAAATCTGTTTTACTTTGTCAAATTAAGCAATTTTACACTAGAGTGTGTGAATTTATTCATGTTGAGGGTTAACTAGGTCTCAGAATTGAAATGTTTTTTGCAAGGGTAATCCCTGTTACAATGGAAATACATGAGGTCTGACTAATAATTGGAACACCATTAGTCATGTCGGTAGACTTCTGTTTGTATCGAAACCTGTTTTACTACTCCAGCTAGTAATCTGACCCTTAGTAACATCCTTGCAACAGAGAGGATTTCTAGTCCATGTTAAGTGAGCTCTGAGCTCACGTCAAT